>CM033469.1:358582007-358624507 GCA_019447015.1 Hymenochirus boettgeri | reverse complement strand
ACACTATAGCAATAACCAGCTAAGATGTTACGATTGTTTCAAAGAGTTGGCTTTTCTCAAAAATGGCAGTTTATTGTTCTCCGGTCACATTATATAAAATTGCATTGCTACTTCCTTGACCATGCGATGTACCGGTACTGCATTAAATAGCACAATTTTGTTTTGCATCGGTGCCTGTTGCTAATTTGAAAAAGTATAGGAACCGCAGGGGCCCTGCAAAGCTACTAAAAAACTCAACTAACCCAATATCATAAGGGGTAGCATGTGATGTGCAGTATTTTGAACGGTTGCACTTTATATTACATAATACAGTAAATATTTTTATTCTAGTTGTAAGGGTGCCTGTATAGCTGGGTTTCTCAAAGACTCTGCTGGGGTATACTTGTGTTTCTTCAGAGACACGCTGTTCCTCAAAAAGGTTTTTGTTTTGTTTAAGTTGTATTAGGGCTAGGCCACACTGCTGCGCTTTTTGTGTGATTGCGCTTGTGTTTTTTCAGATCATTGAAACGCGTCAACGCACCGGAAAGGTGCGTTTTCGGGTGCGTTGCGATTTGCATTCCGCATTTTAAATCGCAATCGCATGTGTTTTCAATACTTAATGAAAAAACGCATGCGCAAACGCAACAAAATCGCACATGAAATCGCATGCGTTGCAGTGTGGCCATGCCCTTATAATAAATTTCCAATTCATTTCCAAGTCAATATACTGCAACTTTATTTGATTACAATATACACTGTAACATGCATGAAAAATTGGTAAATAAAACATTAAATCCAACATAACGCAAGTGTGCTGCAAGAAGAATTTTCGTTGCTAAGTGTGCCAGTGTGAAAACATTTAAGAACTACTGCTGTATGGATGTCGAATATTATAGCACACAGCCAAAAATCATATAGGTCGTGTTTAATATATTTTCAGACTAAATGTGTGGATTCTATTGCAACAAATAAATAAAGGAATAAAACAAGTTTCAGTTCTGTAAAGTTTCTCCTGGCCTATTTGTAATGAATATATATGTTTATATTACTTTTTTAAAGGGAATGTCCACCCTCTGTTACCCCCCCCCCCAACCCTAACTAATCTATTTTGCACTTTACTACAAACCAGATATTGAAGCATAATTATTGTCCCCGTTCTGGCAGAGGAAGCTGGCCCCTCCCTCCATGCAGTCAATCATGGCTGTGACTGCTGACATCATAGCCAATGATTGACTGCTGTTTCACCTGCTGCCCTCTTTGCACATGCTCAATTATAAAAAGCTCATTTGCCAGAAAGGAATACAACTTATCATTAAATATCTTATTGCAAATGCATGTGATAAACTGGTACGAATATCAGTTGGAGCTGCGGGCAGATAACTCACAAGTTACCAGTTTTTTGTTCTAAATGCTTTCAGATCCGTGAATATTTTTTTGCAAGGTTGCAAACCACATGACATTGCTTACCACATTTGCTAGATCTAAAGCAAAGCTACTCTCCGTGGTAATACAACCTTCTATTTAAAAAAAAAAACACCTGCTGTATGAACTCGTTCTCTGAGAAAAAGTTTAGATTTCCAAGGAAGATATAGACCATTGAATGCAGGTGCAGTGCAAGAAATATTTTATATGTAATTGTATATTTTTAAAATTGAACAAAAGATTAACCATTAAAAATCTTGCTAATATCCACCTGTTGATTTTATATCGATCATACATTGATACATTGAAATGCATATAGTTAGTCTGTATATTAATGAGCTCCAGCAAACCCTAACCTAAGTATATTGCCAGGAGCATGGCCAATCAAACGTGACTTGCGAATTCTTACATTTTTAATGAAATATACCCTAATCTATATGCACCCAACGCCATTTAAAAACATGTATATTCCATTTTAATGGAATTTCACAGCTTTCAGAATATGATACGATGTACTGAGAGTTCTTTTGGCCTTGTGATCACTATGCAGCAAGTGTACAGTAGTTCATATTACATGCTTGAATTTGTGTCAACCAGATCCTAATTTGTTTCCCTCCCTGTGTTCTGTAGGAATGTGGTTCCCAATGTAACTTTTTTACAGTTTCAAAATTTTTAGGGAACAACCACAGGTATTGGGGCGCATCCACACTTATTCACATTGATAAATTTCATTTCACCACTTACTCTGCCTCAAAAAATCTACATATGTAGTCAACTTGTGCAATGTCTGTGCAAACAGCTAGTGTGTCAGAGCTGACACCCATTTCAGCTGACAGATGAACCAATTGATATATAGATTTTAAGTCTCCGGGACAATATTTTTAGCCACAGATTGTGCGGGAAGAGCTCACAATCAGCTGTAAATTACCATCATGTCCAATCGTTGCCTTCAACCCATTGTGCACAAACTAATTTGCCATGACCGTAATTACAGACAATATTTCACTACCCGAACAACCAAAATATCGCACTGTGCAGACAATTAGGCCAAAACATCTCCTTGTGTTTACCAGCCATGATAGTGATCAAATACCCTGCACACATACACTGCATAGCTTAAAATGATTGAATTGCTAAATGTAAATCTACTAAGAATTACATGTGTTGCTATTTGATAATAGTATTAATACTTACTTATTCCTTTTCTCTTAAGTCTTGCCAAAGAAAAAGTGATGTATGAAAAAGAAGCCAAACAGCAAGAAGAGAAGATTGAACGAATGAAAACTGAAGGAGGTGATGAATATGTCATTAAGAAACAAGTAAGTATTTGATGTGGATTTTACATCTACAGATACATGTAGAAGCTTGAAAATAGCTTGTGTGGAGGAAATTCAATTTTATGTAAGTTTTGGTGATTCGTGTGTATTCCCCTGGCCATTTACCAGGTGTCTGAGCCATCTACATAAAGTTACCATTCTTTATTTACCCATACTTTACTCTGAACTTTCAGATTTTGACCCCATTGACTTCTATAGATCTGTTACTAAATTGACAATTTTGTCTTAAAGGGCAAGTCCAGCCCTAAAATAAAAACTTACATACAGGTAAATTTCCCCCCCCGAAACCCTAAACGGAAATCTGAAATATATATAAGTCTAACCTGAAATCCTGCACAATGTCCTGTTTCCCTTGTTCCTGGTTCTTCCAGTTGGCAACTGTTAGTTATGGATTTAACAGTTGACATCCCAGCCAATGACTGAATGTTAATCCCCTATCTGCCATTCCTGAGCATGCCCAGGCTCGGTAAAGGCTCAGTACAAGTTTCTTAATTGCTCAGTTTCCATTACACATCCAGGAGCATAACCGGCATACAGTAATGAATTCATAGGAAATATGTTCTTATGAGGGTGGAGTTGTCCTTTTTAATTCTGGATTTATTTATAACTTGCTTTAAATGAATTTGCAGCACAGAAAATCAACAGGTCAAAGCCAAGCATACATGAGTCGATGGAACAAAATATCAGCTGTTATTTCTGACTTAATAGATTGCTCTCAAACGATTTTGATACAATATCTAGGCCACACAGTTGGGTGAGGGGGTACCACTTTATTCCATATTGACAGGCTGCTGATTGATTTATCGATTATTAATCTGTCAGCATGCATTATCTGGCCGTTGTCGACCAGTGGGTGCCTTGCTAAAGTCAGTAGTTTGTGTGAGCCAGAGGATTGACTGCCTCAACAGGATTTACACATCACCCCTTATATAAGTTCTGTGCCATTAGCCCTGTAGGAGACCGAATTGCTTAGTTCACGTTTGTTATAATTAAAGGATATCTACACTTTCTATATAATTATTTTATATAATGTAGGGCATCCCTTCCCACCCCCAACCGCAATATTATATTTCTAAAAAAAAAACCTTGCTCCAGCGGTGCACTGATCAGGCTTCCTGTTTACTAGAACTAGCAAATGGGCCGGACCCGACAGCCTTGGCTTTAATTGGCTGAAAGGCAGCCAATCACAGCTGCGGCTGCGGACAATAGAGAACACGTCAGGAGGAAAGGGCTGTAGGTATAGTTCGGATTCCTTTTTTTAGGAATCTAATATTGCGGTTGGGGGTGGGAAGGTATGCCCTATATTTTATGTAAAACATTTTACACTAGGTGAAGGGCAGCCAGGGAGGGAGGGGGGAAAGGGCACCCCTGTGCTTGCCACTGTCTTCAGAGGACAAGGAGGAGGCAGAAACCTTTCATCCACCTGCACATCCTCATATCTCTGCACCTCTGGAGCAGAGATGTAAGGATTTTTTTACACAGTGGGGCCTGTAGTGGGTTAAATTTTTATTTGAGGGGTGGGCGTGCCCTTTAAGAGATTTACAGGATGATGCACCAAGAGGTGCACCGCTCCTGTTCTGGAGTTTAAGTCACACTAACCGATGCACCGAGATCTGCAATCGGCATACAACTTTGCCGGCATGTTTGCACTGGATTGGGGATTGATGTTTTAAGATAGTGTGATTAATGCAAAGATTTCTCAAATTTCTCCTGCCAGGGTTATGATAAATGCCAGGTAGCTAATGCTCCTAGAAATATTTTACTTTTGGGGATTAGTTTTTACAGGGTTTTATTTGGCTGATTTTTTAATGTGAAAAATAGTAGAATTGGTTTTCAGACATGCCATGTCACCATTATCAGATGGGGAGTTAATATGCAGTTATCCGTCTAGTGTAAATATTTTGCTCTGTGCACAGATTACCTTTATACTGTAAGCTATTGAATAGTATAGTATAGTATAGTATTTGAGGTTGAATAAAGACATACGTCCATCCAGTCCAACCCATCTAGCAATACCCTCATTTCCTGCCTAACTGTTGATCCAGAGGAAGGCAAAAAAACCCACCAAATTTATGAAGGGGAAAAATTCCTTCCTGACTCCAAGTGGCAATCGGAAATTTCCCTGGATCAACTCTACTTTATGTATCAATACCAGTAACTTGCAACATTCCTTGTTTGAGGAAACTCATCCAGCTTTTTTTTGAAAATGACCAATGAAACTGCCATAACAACGTCCACTGGAAGACAGTTCCATAGCTTTACCGTTCTCACAGTGAAAAACCCTTTCCGAACTTGAAGCCTAAACCTTTTTTCTTCAAGTCTTAAGGGATGTCCTCGTGTCCTTTGACATGTTCTATTGGTGAACAATGCCCCAGATAGTTTATTGTATGGCCCGTTAATGTATTTATACCAGTATATATCCCACGCAAGCGCCTTTTCTCCAGCGTACATAATTGTAACTTTTCCAGTCTCTCTTCATATTCAAGCTCCCCCAATCCCTTATTAATTTAGTTGCCCTTCTCTGAACCCTTTCCATTTCAAAGATGTCCTTTTTGTGCACAGGATTCCAAAATTGCACTGCATATTCCAAATGAGGCTTACCAATGCTTTGTAAAGAGGGAGAATTACATTTTCCTCCCTTGAATCCAACCTCTCTTTATACAAGACAATACCATGCTGGCTCTGGCTGTTGGCCTGGCACTGCTTGTACCTTTAAGTTGTGTATCCACCACTCCAAGATCCCTTTCCAACAGGGATTCACTAACACAGAGCCATTTATAGTATAGTAGCACAAGTATTTTAAGTCCAAAATGCATACCTTACATTATCAACATTGAATTTCATCTGCCACTTAGCAGCCCAAGTGATATCTATCTAGATCCCTTTGCAACGATTGCACATCCTCTGAAGTTTTTAATGGTCGACAAAGTTTTGTGTCGTCAGCAAACACGAAACCTTGCTGACAATACCCACCCAAATCATTAATAAATAGATAAATAGAAGCGGCCCAACACAGAACCCTGTGGCACCCCACTTAGCACTTTAGTCCATAATGATGAAGCCCCATTAACAACTACTCTCTGCATCCTATTCTTAACCAATTTCCTATCATGTACAAATGTGACTCCCCAGACCAACAGACTTAGCTTATTCATTAGTCGCCTATGGGGACGTATCAAAAGCCTTTGCAAAATCCAAGTAAACTACATCTACTGCTATACCAGAGTCTAATTTCTACTTACTTCTCTCATAAAAGCCAAGCAAGTTAGTTTGACAAGATCTTCCTCCTAAATCCATGTGGTTACTACTTATAATGTCAGTCCTTGAAACATACTCTAGAACATGTTCCCTTATTAAACTTTCCAGGATCTTCCCCACCACTGAAGTAAACTTACAGGCCTGTAATTACCCGGCTGTGAACGACTACCCTTTTTGAATATTGGAATAACATCCGCCTTTTTCCAATCCAGAGGCACACCACCGGACATGAGGGAATCAGCAAAAATAAGAAACAATGGTCTAGATAAAACTGAACTTAGCTCCTTAAGTACCTGAGGATGTATTTTATCCGGTCCAGGAGATTTATTATATTAACCTTATTAGTTCTTTCTGTACCATATCCTCGGTTAACCAAAGTGAACTTGAATCTTGTATACCTTTATTGCTACTATACTCTATGATATCTGTACTTGGATCTTCTATAGTGTATACAGAGGAAAAAAATTATTCAAGACATTTGCTTTATCGCCATCCTCCGTAACTAACTTATCCCCATTAATTAATGGTGCCACATTCTCAGTCCTCATCTTCTTACTATTAATATACGTTGTATTCAATTGATCAACTGGACTTGAAATGTAGTTCTTGAAGACGTTTCGCTAGTCATCCGACTGGCTTTCTCAATTCAGAATGACTTGTACAAGAATCTGTGGCAATTATGTACCCTGGAAATCCCAATTAGCATATCACAGCCAGGTGTTAAGGGTGTGATTAGATAGTGGCAGAGGTGTTATAGGAACGCAAGAGTAAGGTGTTAAAACAGCATTGATACATGTGTCGAACCCCCACCACTATTTAGGCGTTCTCTTAATTCAACACAAACTGCCTCCTTAACTCTCACGTTTTCCATGCCGTACACTCTTTCAATCTTCAAATGTATGTCCTTTATCTTATAGAGCAGATACACGGCTGAGCTGACCCGAGGAATTGGCTCTTCTGTGCTGGGCCATACGTTTTGCAGTTGCGTTTGGTCTCCCCCACATACAATCAGAGCATTCTTCACTGCACTGCACTGCATATATGATGTCGCTTATATCCTTATGCAGGGCAGTGCAGTGAAGAATGCTCTGATGTATGTGGGGGAGACCAAACAGCAACTGCATCAACGTTGGCCCAGCACAGAAGAGCCAATTCCTCGGGTCAGGACTCAGCCGTGTATCTGCATCTTAAGGATAAAGGACATACCTTTGAAGATTGTAATGTTAATATACTGGCGAAGGAACGTGACTGGTTCAAGAGAGGTGTTAAGGGGCCATTTATGTGAAAATAAGAAACCAAGCCTAATAGAGGTGGGGGGGTTCGACACCAACTGTCTGCCATGTACAATGCTGTTTTAACACCTTACTCTGGGCGTTCCTATAACACACTCTAGCCACTATCTAATCACACCCTTAACACCTGGCGTGTGATATGCTAATTGGGATTTTTCAGGGTAAATAATTGCCACAGATTCTTGTACAAGTCATTCTGAATTGAGAAAGCCAGTCGGATGACTAGCGAAACGTCTTCAAGAACTACATTTCAAGTCCAGTTGATCTAATTGAATACAACAGATATACCATGACCTGGATGAATGAGAACCTTCACAAGCACTTACTATTAATATACTTAAAAAAATGTTTAGGCTTAGTGATGCTTTCTTCAGCTATCCTAACTTCATTATTAATTTTAGCTAGTTTGATTACTTTCTTACACTCCTTGTTACAGTTTTTATACTCCCTAAAGGCCCTTTCCGTTCCCTCTGCCTTAAAGGTTTTAAATGCCTTTTTCTTCCTTACCATTTGCCTCTTTACATCAGAACTCAGCCACATGGGCGCGGATTTATTTTTTTTACATTTATTTCCCAAGGGTATAAATTTAGATGTGAACTGGCTTAAAATCCCCTTGAACACAGTCCACTTCTGTTCAGTACCTTTACCTGATAATACATTATCCCAGTTGACATTCTGAAGAGCTGCTTTTAACCTGGGAAAATTTGTTTTCCTGAAATTAAATGTCTTTGTTAACCCAGCGCACTTTTCCTTTCGATAACAAAGTCCAAATGCCACTATTTCATGGTCACTATTCCCTAAGCCTCCAGTTACCTTTATATCTATAATGCGCTCCACAATGTTAGATATTACCAGATCCAACAGAGCTCCTTTTCTAGTAGGAACCTCAACCACCTGTGAGAGAAAATTATCCTACAGCAAATTCAGGAACTCATCGCCTTTTTCTGTGATGGCAGTTCCACCACACCAATCAATGTCAGGGTAATTGAAGTCCCCCATAATGAGCACACTCCCCAAACTTGCAGCCCTTGCCAACTGCATATGAAGTTGACTCACCTCCTCTCTGCTAGCATTTGGCGGCTTATAGCAGACACCAACAATGACATTACCCCCTTTCCTGTTGCCTAATTCCACCCATATTGCCTCCACTTTATCATCCATATCACCAGTTATCTCTTCTTTTAAATTTGGCTTCAATTCTTTTTTAACATAAACACATACTCCTCCCCCTTTCCTTTTTTTTCTGTCCTGCCTAAACAAGGCATATCCTTCTATATTTACAGCCCAGTCGTGAGAACTGTTCAACCACGTTTCTGCTATACCTATTACATCATACTTTTCATTCAATGCCATCATTTCCAATTCACCCATTTTGTCAGCCAGGCTTCTTGCATTTGCAAACATACATTTTAGATTATGATCCTGTAATTTATTCGTACACTTTGATACACATTCCTCCCTATCCCCTATGCTAGCCGCACCCCCCTTTCCACCCACCACTGGCCTATCTACACCCTGCTTTCCTCCTGGACAATCTATCCCAGTGAGACTGCTAATACCCTCCCCCCCCAAACCTAGTTTAAAATCTCCTCCAACCCTCTAGCCATCTTCTCCCCTAAAACAGCTGCACCACCATCAGTGAGGTGCAACCCATCCCTACTAAAGAGCCTGTAGCCGACAGCAAAGTCTGCCCAGTTCTCAATAAACCCAAACCCTTCTTCCTTACACCACTCTCTTAGCCACGCATTAATGCTCCTAAGCTCCCGCTGTCTCCCTGGCTTAGCACGTGGCTGCGGTAGTATTTCTGAAAACACTACCCTGGAGGTCCTTGCTTTTATCTTGGCCCCTAGTTCTCGGAAATCATGTTTAAGGACCTCACCTCCACCTCTAACTTTGTCATTGGCACCAATGTGAACCAAGACCGCCGGGTCACACCCGGCCCCACCCAATAATCTGTCTACACTATCCACCACATGCCGAACCCTAGCACCAGGCAGGCAACACACAGTTCGGCATGTAGGGTCTTGGCGGCAGATTACCCTATCTACCTTCCTCATAATGGAGTCCCCTACCACTACCACCTGCCTTGCATTCCTGACCCTTCGTTCTTCCTCCCTTGTATCAGAGATGGCAGTCCCCTGGGTGCTCAAGGGACTAGCCCCCTCCATACACGCTAATTCCGAGGTGTCCTCCTCCACTTCATTACCTAAGGCGGCAAATCTGTTGGGATGGACAATCTGGGAAGAAGCCCCCCTACTCTTCCGTCCCCCACTTCCCCTAGTAACCCTAACAAAACTACCTCCTTCCTCATCCTTTCTTGTCCCTCTTCCACCCACCTCTATACTGGCCCCAGCCAGTGCCTGCTGACCCCCCAGTTCTGCCAATCCCCGCAATGCTGCAAGCTGCCCCCTTAGACTCTCCACCTCAGCTTCCAAACGGGCAACCCACTCACACCTGACACAGACATAGGTTCCCCGGAACGTCTGCTCCAGGTTCCTATACATGTGGCACGATGCACACTGCATGGTACTGACAAAACTGTCCCTTCTAATACACCACACCAACACAGTGACGCACAAACCTTGTTTAATTGCCCTTCTTGTTTCAATGTCCTTCTTTTTATATGTCCTTGAGAGCAAGGTCCTTGAGAGAAAGGGCCACTCACAAGTTCGTTACACTCACAGGAAACTTCCTTTTGTTAGGTCCAAACCACAGGCCCAACAACTGTGAATCCTATTTAACTAATAGGCCCCAACCCCCACACCAATTAGTGCAAGAGCCAGAAAGAGAGGGAAAAAAAACCAAACACTTATTAACCCTTTCACAGCCTGTTTGTGATTACAACAGGTACAATACTAGAATATAGAAGTCCAGCACACCCCTTTAACTGGAAGAAGAAAGATTAGTCTGCTTACTGCACACTCAATCCTGCACACAGTTTTTAGCAGTACAAACAATCCTTATTTTCAAACTGTCAAACAATCCTTATTTTCAAACTTTCACACACACCATACAACCATCAAATGATTAAGTGTCCTTTTTATATGTCCTTGAGAGCAAGGTCCTTAAGAGAAAGGGCCACTCACAAGTTCGTTACACTCACAGGAAACTTCCTTTTGTTAGGTCCAAATGAATGAAGCATATTAACAAAAGTATAAAGCAAAATGAAAAACCTGTACATTAATTAGACTTTAATGGGTATCTCAACCCCAAAATCTACCTTTTAAAGGGCAATTATAGTGAAAAAAACACTGTCTATATACAATGTACAGATCACTTAGTATAAGCTGCCTGACTTCACACTGGCAGAAGTTTGTACCAAGCTGTGTAGTCCCCCTCCCCTCTCTGTCTACTCCCCCCTCAAGCAGTAAAGGGCTGTATGAAAAGTCCGGGCATGCTCAGTTGAAAGCACTTTAAATGAAGTGCTGACATCCTGTTGACCCCTCCCTTCCAGAGCTAGACTGCAAGCAAGCAAAGTGTGGGAGAAAGTAGCAATATGCTGAAGGGAGGGGCAGAGGGGGAGAGAGGAGGACAAGTGGTGCTGAGATTCTTTACAAGTAAGTTACTGAGCTCTGCCTGTTCTCTAAGTTTGCTAATTGTTATTTGTTTTTGTACCTAAAGTTCATATCTCTTCCTCTGCTTAGCTGAGATCATAATCACTGAAGACAGAGTCAGTGTAACAGCAGCTATAGTGAGACATTCACAAACACAGTGACACTGCTTGTTATCCCGATACATTTCATTTGCTTTAGTCTATATATTTCATAGATTGGACTGTATGTCTTGTTTGTCATATAGTCTGTATTACTGTATTATATATGCTGTATTAGTGTTTACTTGGTGATGTCCATTTAAGTCACTGGTTTTGTACCGTATATACTCGAGTATAAACCGATCCGAGTATAAACCGAGGTACCCAATTTCAGCTAAAAATCCTAGTAAAAGTTGTTGACTCGAGTATAAACCGAGGGTAGAAACTTGGCATTCAAGATGTTTGGAAACTACAACTTCCAGCTAATAAAGCATGCTGGGAGTTGTAGTTTCCATACATCTTGAATGCCAAGTGAGGGTGGCATTCAAGATGTTTGGAAACTACAACTCCCAGCATGCTTTATTAGCTGGGAGTTGTAGTTTCCAAACATCTTGAATGCAAGTGAGGGTGGCATTCAAGATGTTTGGGAACTACAACTCCCAGCATGCTTTATTACCTGGGGTTGTAGTTTCCAAACATCTTGAATGCCACCCTCACTTGGCATTCAAGATGTTTGGAAACTACAACTCCTAGCTAATAAAGCATGCTGGGAGTTTTAGTTCCCAAACATCTTGAATGCCACCCTCACCCTCCCACCCAGTTCAGTTTGTACCTGTGGCTCTTCTCCCTGTGGGCTCTCCTCCATCCAAGGGCTCTCCTCCATCTTCCTCCATCCAAGGGCTTCCTGCCAGCATTGAAGGTAGGTATCCTCATTCCTGCTCTGCATTCCGGCATCCGCGCGCTCATTCCTGTACTGGCGCGCCGGCCGACGTCACTGCCCGGCACCGGGCTTGGCGCCGGGCAGTGACGCCAGGCGGCGCGCCAGTACAGAGAAAGATCGTGCGGCTGACGGAATGGTAAGGTAAGTTGTGACTCGAGTATAAACCGAGTCCAAGTTTTCAGGCTGATTTTACAGCCTGAAAAACTCGGTTTTACTCGAGTATATACGGTATGTATATAAGATTTTGGGAGGGCTGTTTTATAGTGTGTTATGCTCATATTGCTGGGTTAATGGTTTATTGATTGTGTTTAGCACTACAGCGTTTGACTATGTGTTGCACATGGTACTTACAGTGTGGGTGAAGGAGTATGTGACAGTACTGCATGGGAGCTTTGGATTGTGTGGGTGTGTGCCTTTGAGTGACAGATGAGGTGTAGCAGCTCCTACAAATCACAGCATATTCAAAGGCTTATATCTCTGGGACTATGAAGAATTTAAAGAAACTAAAGGTACCCTGGTGGTTGGGATGACTTATGGGACACATTAAAAAGAATTTAAAAAAAAAACCTATTTTCTCACTATAAGTGCCCTTTAATGTAGTGTAGGGGACCGCCTCCCAACCCTAACCATCATGTTTAAAACTTAAAAAAGTGCCCAGAATCAGACTTACCAACCTTCTTTCTTATTAAGAAAACCGAAGGAATGAGGTCCAGTAAGTCTTATTCTGCACTTTAAGTTTTAAACATGGAGGTTAGGGTTGGAGGGGGGTTCCCTACACCACAGTGCAGATGGATCCAGATGGAGGGAGGGGGAAGAGAGCTGCACAGTGCATGCCAGAGTCCTCCAGAAGGACAGGGAAGGGGCAGATACGGATTACACACTCAAACTTTTGATAGACATTGCATTACGACCATATGGAGCTGAGAGGAAAGGTAAGGATTTTTTACACTACACAGTGGGGGCAGCAGTGGGTCAAATTTTGCTGGATTTGCTTCTGCTTGTGGATGTATAGGATGCAGAGAAGCACAAAGGGCTGATTTGGCTTTGATTTAGCTGCCAATACAAATCTTTGTTCTTCTCTTGCTTGTTCCAGTCTTTAAAGGATATCTCCACTGATTAAAAAAAAAAATGGCATTTAGTTTTATTAAAGAACGGGAGGTAAAGAAGCTGTCTTACCTCTGGTTCTTCAGTCAAACCTGCAGGAGCCAGGAACAAAGGTAATGTACTTACTCGATCGTCCTCCACGTTGTCTGACAGGTACCAACGGACTCTTTATGCTATTTGCATCGCACTTCGCATAGAATACTAAGTCCGACTACTCGGTAGAGGAGCAATCGATCGGGTAAGTACTTTACCTTCATTCCCGGCTCCTGCAGGTTTGACTGAAGAACTGGAGGTAAGACACAGCTCCTTTACCTCCTGTTCTTCAATAAAACTAAATGGCAATTTTTTTTGGAGTATTCTGTCTCATTAACTGTGCGTATCAAACCTGGTTAATTCTCTTGTCTAAAAGTTTCCTGATTTTAGCTGTTCTGTAGGGGTGGGGGGGT
Source organism: Hymenochirus boettgeri (assembly GCA_019447015.1). Classification (NCBI taxonomy): domain Eukaryota; kingdom Metazoa; phylum Chordata; class Amphibia; order Anura; family Pipidae; genus Hymenochirus; species Hymenochirus boettgeri. Next base: position 358,611,197 of record CM033469.1, on the reverse strand, counting down.
GGTGTGTGTGTGTGTGTGTGTGTGTGTGTGTGTGTGTGTGTGTGTGTGTCCCGTTATATTATCCATCCCTCCATAACAATTAAATTTGAGACCATCTGTACATTATATTATTATAATCTATAATTGGCGAGCTAAGTAGTTAAGATTTGGGAGGGATGTGAATATCATAGATAATGTACCTACATTATATTTTTGTAAGACAATTGTGAAATGGACTAAAGCTGGGTACAAACAGTAAGGATAAAGCACTTATACTATCGGATCCGACGGTGTCGGCATTTTATCGTTAGTGTGTATAGCGCATTTATCGAATGATTGTGAGGCTGTCAAACGTTGACAGCTCAGAAAAGCCCGAAAATTTCACCCACCCATGGTCGTCTCCCTTTACTTAAAGTATAGGGAGTCGACAGTGACTGTGGGGAAACTGCAGTACCAAGCGTTCTCCCTATGCTTTACATACGCTTGGTATTGTGTGTAGTGCGATTGTTAGATAATTTGATCGTTAGAGAATCTTCGAGAAACTGCCTGTCATTTTCTTCCGATCGTGCGTACCCAGCTTTAGCCTGCCTGTTTTTATAAATGTTACATTGTAAAATTAATCTTTCAGCTTGTGCAAGATTTAGTGATCTTGTACATTGGTCCTTTTAGGCGCCCAACCTAATTATAGAGCATAAGAAAATGCTTTAATGGCCTTTTATTGGGCAGATAAATACATTTCTCGTATTTTATACAGTGCATGACCATACTGTACACATCTTCATTTAGATTCTGGCCCATGGAAGAACATGGTATATCTGCTGCATCCATACTACAACTATTTTAAAGGTGCCCATACAGTAGTACTTACTCTCCGACCAATCCACGTCATTCAATCAATGTTCCTGGAACCGCCTTTCCTTTTTTTCTTTTGCGACTGACATACAATCGCAAAATGAATGGGGGCAGACAAGACCTTGCTATCGTATGTCGGTCGGGAAAGAACGGGAAGGGAAAGGCGGGTCCAGGAATTTTACTGCATGGAACTATCCAAAAAAGTGGATCACCACTTACAAATTATCTGCATCTCCTTTCATTCCGCCCAGTATTATTTACTCTTATTATTATAGGTTGTTTCTGTGCAAATAAATCATTGGACACAGTATGTTAATTTCTTTCTGGTATCTAAGGGGTAAAAAGACTTTGGTGCATATATAAACACACACACACACACACACACACATATATATATATATATATATATATATATATATAATTTTCTTAAATATCATTTTGTGCAAATCTAGGTTAAAAGTGTGTAGGCAGGAAAACTGTTTCCATTCAGTGGGGTGCCAGTTTAGTAATTCTTCTCCTGGGCACATGGCGAGAATATCATCTCTCCCAAAAGGAAGTGCAGAGATAAGTAATAACTTTTTATGCATGATAAGCATCCAAATACAGACCTGCTGTTTCTGCTTTTCGTTTTTCTTCTTTTCCTCTCTTCACACGTAACCCCCTGCAGCTGTCTCACAATGTGATCAATATACTCAGTAACTTTATATATCTCATGCAGTAATTATCCCAATGTGATATTATCTCAGCATAGTATTTCTTTATTACCTAGAAGATGCAGGAGGTTTGTATACAGCCAGCTGATCCCAGTGTATGTATATCAAGGTGGTTGATGAGAAGACGAAGAAACAGTTTAATTTCTGTAAACTTTTTAACAAAGACTTGACTAAAAACCTTCTTGTGCAGAGTGTGTTTTCTGGGTTGAAACTAGAAGTTAAGATCACATCCAAAGATAACGTTTGAGTGCGTGCAATTTTTCGGAAGTTTTGTATTGTATTAAGGAAAGATTTTGGATTTTAAAAAATATATTAGGGGGGAAATAGTCGCAGCCTTTCACACGTGTTGTATTTGAATGATTTATTAATTAAACCTGTCTTTCAGACAGAAATATTACAAGAATCTCGAATGATGATCCCGGATTGTCATCGCAGGTTAGAGTCTGCCTATAGCGACCTTACACAGATCTTGGTAAGTAGAGCAGTAAGTAAGCAGTTTTTAATCATCTGGAGGGTGGCGAGTTGGGCATTCCTGATATAGACTGACAGGTGAACCATTGAGCCTTGAGTAATAGGTGATTTAATTAGGTGCACCAAGGGTTTAGCTGCAATCTACAGAACATTGGGGAGCTGAAAACTAAAGGCACTGCAGCCAAACCCTAGGCACTTCTTCCCATTGCATAGATCCCTGATTAAAGCCTTGTACACATGTCCTAGCTTGGCACCGACCCCCAATCACTTTCGGGGTCGGTGCCAAGATCTGATGTGTGTATAAGCCTTTAGGTGAGGTGTAGCTTGGACACACTGCATTTGTCCTTTAATATCATCATTTGGCTGTTTAAACTCTGCCTGCAAGAAAAATCTGTCTATCCCCATAATGTTCAATTAGTCACAAAGGGCTCTGTTGACAGACCATCATCATCCCTTCAGGCAGATCCATTTGCAGGAGGGGCTATTACCAGGTTATATGGCGAAGTGAGTTGTGACATCACTGCATTATCATCACAGATTTCTGTTTTATTAGTCCGTTCACACATGGCTTGCATAAAAAACTCAGCTGCACATGCTATGGTGTCGGAATGGATAAACAAAAAATGAATCCAATTAAAAAAAAAAAAAAAAAAAAAAGGATTGATTGGCTTATCTATGCTATTCAGTTAGATCAAATGGACTTTTAGTTTAGTTTTTATAGACGGTTCACTATTCTACTTGATCTCTCAATTCAGAATGACTTGTACAAGAATCTGGTCGAATGACTAGAGAAACTTCTTCAAGAAATAAACTTAAAGTCCAGTTGATTTAATTGAATACCAGTAATATACCACAATATACCACATATACAATGACCTTAATGAATGGTGACAAGCATCTGATTGGCTTGTTTTCTATTTTTCCATTTGAACCAATATTTTACTTTGGTACCTATTAATATAATATAGAATAGAAGGGCAAGCTATAAAACAAAAATATTTATAAATAACAAAACCTGAGACATCTACAAATGATTAGACCTTAAAAAAACATTAAAAGTATGAAAGCTAGGCCATAATGTCATTGTCATAATTATAACCAACATGTATGGTTGCGGCCCACCTATAACTACACAGAGCCTATGCATTATAATAGAAACAACACATACCAAATATCTAGATCATGGATGGTCAACCTGCGGCCCTCTAGATGTATTGCAAGGCCACAGTTTACTCCAAAGCCTACATTAATACATTCAGCTACATACATGCATCATTTTTTTTCTTGTATAACAAATGACTAACGTGGTACAACCCCTTACTGTTTCATGATTGTGTTTAAGATTAATATGTTTTTCTTCTTTTAGGAGAATGAAAAAGACTTGGATGAGACAGAGGAATATAAAGATGCCCGTTCCATGTTGGACTCTGTGAAGTTAGAAGCATAAGAACAATCGGGCCTTTTGTTTTTATGTCTTTACACAATTCCATATTTACATTTAAATATTGCTACTGTATCATGTTATGCTCGCTAATTTAGAATGTTACATGCTTATTCTACATTCTTTAGTTGCAATAATCAAAATTAAATGACTGTTTACTCTTACATACCTGTGTAATTCTTATAGGATAAAGCTTTTATTTTCCAGTTTGTTGAAAGTTTGTTGATGTGGTTACTCTCACGAGCTCCACCGTGAAACACAGGATGTTTAGAATATGGGGAACTTAGAATGTACAGTACTTGGATGGAATGTGGTACAAAAATGTAATGTCAATTTGCGTATTTTGTGAAGTGCTGTAAAAACAAATGTTTTGTGAAACTGTCCAAGCTATTTAATAATATTTAAAGGGAACCTGGAAACAAAACCTTGCTATGTAATAATATTTAAAGGGGACCAGCAAACCAATACTTACCTTGCTATGTAATAATATTTTAATTAATCTGGAAACCAATACTTGCCTTACTATGTAATATTTAAAGGGAATCAGGAAACCAATACTTACCTTGCCATGTAATGATATTTAAAGGGAATCGGGAAACCAATACTTACCTTGCTATGTAATAATATTTAAAGGGAATCGGGAAACCAATACTTACCTTGCTATGTAATAATATATATTAAAAAAATCCTTACTTTACATCTCTGCTCCAAATGGTTCTCCTGCAGTGCCTTTTCAATGTCCAGGAAAGTGAAGACTAGAAGCTGTCAGCAGGGACCGGATTACTCACTATTTCCCTAACCTCAACAAGGACTGTGACATGCGCAGGGGAGCCCCCCCCCCATCATCCCGATCCATTTAGCATAATCCTTTTAGCATAAGGTAGGTACCCCCTGCCCACCCCCAACCGCTGAAATATTCCTTTAAAAAATGTTTAGATTGATATTACAGCCCCTTCTCTCCCACTTCGTCTCCATTGAAAGCAGCCATGCCTCTCAGCCAATCACAGACCCGGCTGCCGGTCCGGCCCCTGTTTTCGTCTTACTACAAACGGAGCCGGCAGGAGACGCCGCGGGAGTGTAAGGGCTTTAAGTAACGATCTAAATATTTTTTTTTTATGAAATATATCGGCGGGTTGGGGGAGAGCAGGGGGTGCCTACCTAATGCTAAAAGTTTGTTTTTGTGTGTCGAAATCACACTTTAAAGGGCATGTCCACCCTTCAAAAAAAATATCCACCAAACATTCCCCCTGTCCCCCCAGCCCCAACCGCTATGTTAGTAATATCATAAAATGCCCAAAACTTTACTTACCTTCCCTCTTTCCTCTGCTGCGCTGCCAGGCCCTCTGCGAGAAAATGCAAGCAGAGGGGCGGGACCGGCAGTCGCGTCTGCCGGGAGTTCAGTGCGGCGGAGGCAAGAGGGAAGGTAAGTAATGTTTTGGGCATTTTCTGATATTACTAACATAGTGGTTGGGGCTGGGGGGACGGGGAATGTTTGGTGAAAAGGTTTTTATGGTAGGGGGAGGGAATCCTAATCGGGGGGGGGGGAGAAGGGCTGCAGTACGCATGCCAAACTTCTCCCGGAGGCCAGGTAGGAGGCAGAGTCCTATATGGACTCTGCTATCCTCCTGGTGGGCAGTTTTTGGGACTTTGGGGGGGGGACTACAGGAGAACCTTATGGAGCTGGGATGTGAGGTAAGGATTAAACTACACTACACAATGGGGCCAGTAGTGGGGGGGATTATAGTTGTTATAGTAGTGGGGGTGGACATGCCCTTTAATGATAGTCTATGGGAACGCAAAAAAAAAGTGGACACGCTCATTTTTTGCCTTTTTTAATGCGTTTTATCCAGTGTTTCCTGTTGATTCTCCAAAAACTGCACACACCTGAAAATGGACTGGAAACGCGGACAAATGCACAGAAAAACGCATATCTGTTAACCTGCAAATGGTCAGGAATGTGGACGGAAAGTATTGTCCTAAACTCACTCAAAACAGACTGCAAAACCCAACGCACATAGTGGGACCTTGCCCTTAGTGTAGAAATATTAATTTCTGCTTTGACTGCATTCCCAAGGCTAATCATTCATACAGCAATTATGGAATAGGGAGTCAAAATGTTCAAACAATGGGGGATTACAAATAAAGGGAGGTTTTGTCTAGTGTTTTACTTATCCCTGTATCTGTTTTGTTTGGCCAACCAATGCTTTTGAAAAAGCATCAGATTAAAAAGAAAATGTGTCAGAAACGAGCAGAATATAAGGACACATTTTTAGATACTGTATTTAGACTGGATATTTACAAAGGAACACCTAGAGATCAACAACCGCTAACCATTGAACCTGGACCTATGCACACTCTTTCCAATAGATTTTTATTAAAGCTCAAAATGTTTTCCATAATAAATCCTCATGTATTACCCAGTTTATCCACCGTGGATCATTGTGATTGTGATCCGCTATCAACCACTCTGCCAATGGTACAAACTTCAATATTCCTTTCAAAAGAGACAGCCGGGGAGCTATTGTTGCAGTTGTGAGATAACTCCCGGCTGTCTCTTTTGAATGGAATATTGCTTGTTTTCCATAATGTAATTACTGTACCATGGCCACATCCCAAAATATTGATTATTATATTTATTTTACATTGATTATAACCTAGAGATAATTTTCCTTATTTTACTTTACAAGATTAAGACCACTTACTAGTTTAACTTAACGATGTGGTAATTTTTGTGATTAAAAGTCCCGTTTTCTAAATAAACCTGGTTTTGATTTGGAAAGGGCAGTTTCAAAACTCTGCAGATCCAATAGATGTTTTTCTGAACTTGTGATTGAAATTTTGAATATTTGAACATTAAATCTGATACCGTAATTGAATAATTGTGTTAAGAAATTACAATTTAATTTGGTTTGAATCAGATTTTCAGACCCCCCCCCCCCCCAGATCATTATTGACACCCACCCAACAAACTGATTCTTGGTTGTGACAGACGTTGAACGTTGCGTTGGAATCTTTGCGTCTGTACTTGGTAGACCTAAGTACACTTGAAGTTTACCTGCAGTTACCTGGGTGTTGGAGCTTAACTATTGTTGGTGATGCTTATTGTTTAGAAAGTATTGCTGGACCCATGCCTGTTTTTTTTATAAGGCAAATATAGAAATAAATATACTTTTCCTATGACAATGAAACTAACTGGCTATTATCCCACCACAAGTTCAATATTTAAACAGTGTCTGGAGTCAGGTTATTTGATTACTAATGCCACATGTTACACTCCTAGTAATGCGTTTTGGGTTCTGTATTATACCTAACAAAGTAAAATCTGTTCTACTTTCATATCCCTTAATAACATTTCATACCCCCGAAATATGAACAGAGCATCAGATACACAATAATTTTTTTACCATCTAACACAGGTATTTCTTTTAATATTGTTCATTGGTGAATCCAGGAAAAATGTTACGCCTGAGCTGCTTACTTAGATAAAGTGCTAGGTATAAGAGATATCCTCTCCTCTCGTAAAATATTACTTAATTTTGCTAGAATGAAAGCCTGTCTGGTTGGGATGATGGAACTTTAAAATAATGGGAATTTTCTTCTTATGTTCTTAAAGTATCATCCATCCCGGGAAGCCATCATTCTTCAATAATCAGTAACATTTTATGAGAGAATAAATTGGTTCAGTAAATTATATTATTCTTGAAATGGCAGAAATGAAATGTGGCGGATACTGAAAATCTGCCCCATTTTGTCTGTCACAGCAGTACTTTCTGTTCTCATACGATCTGCAGGCTCATTTCCATTCAGTTGTTTTTTATTATTATTTAAAGTGCTGCACAGATTAAAAACCTTTTCGATATTTTTACGTTTTTTCTGTGCAGTCCCCCAATGGTCGATAAGATTAATTAGGAGATTAAGATCTGCAGCACCGTGAAGGCTGCCATAAGATATAGTGGCATGTTTTGGAAAACCAAACTGATTTATTTGTCCAGCAGAATATATATTTCTCTCTTTTTGCATTTTATATGGTGCTTTAGTTTCTCCCTCTGAAAGGGAAGCTAGAGAACTGTCACCCTGCTCAGTGCCCTACCCTTATGCCCACAAAACCCAGGTCAGGTGGCACATGTAAAGACTAAATAAACAATAAAAGGCACTTGAAATCAGCTATTAAAACAAGGAATATTCTTTTAAAGGGAAAGTTCAGTGGAAAATATTATTTTTTTAAATTCTTATTATATTATTCATACCAAGTTATTCTACATATGCTCTTCCATTTTGAAAAATCGGTTCAATTAATACCCCTTGCTATTCCCTGCTGTTGGCATTAGTGGACTGACATTTTAAGTTTTGTAATTGTTCTTCCCAGAATGCACACTACCTAAGAATGCTCTCAACAGTAATTTCTAATGATTGGCTGTTGGATGGGTCAAACATGCTCAGATCTCTACAGAGCAACTGAATCAACCCAGGCGCTGGGTCAAGGGCAAGACCATAACGGTCTTTATTAGGGGTCCTGTAAACAGAAAGTCAGTATTTTGGAAGCTTTTATTTATACACAGAGAAAATGCTGAATGGGCAATGTTCCGTACCTCTACATTGGAAGGAAGGAAAGCTGTTTGAGATGTGCGATGGATCAATCTGCCATGCTAGCACTCACGTCCCTTAGAGAGAGGGAGACATTCATTCACTGGTGCCTTTGCCTCGGGATAGAGCGGGGATAAGTAGATAAGGGCAACCTGCAGAAATGAAAAAATAAATATAAAGTGCTACTAGGATAGTAAAATAGGGACAGCTAAAATAACAGTGCTACGTGTTTTACCTCTATGGCGACTTCATCAGGCATAATTCATGTGCAGAGTAGCTAGACTGACTGCTAGTCCTATCAGATGAGAATGATTTGTCTGCTCCTTAACTCTGTCATTATACTAGAGGTTACTTTTTCCAAAAATCTTTAACATTGAGTAATGTTAGAGAGCAATTATGAGTTCTGAATTACTGCCATACTGTTTTGCAATTTGTACATTTTGACCTTTAGATAAACTTTAATTTTCTTTCTCCTGAGGGTAGATGAAATAAAATGTGATTAAAAATTTGTGTTTTTTTAAATTTTGTCTTGTTTGATACAGTTCTGTAGATCACAGCCTGACACACTGTATACATGTGAGATGGTATGTAACTTGTTATGCAGTACGGTGGATTGCGTGTAAGGTAAATATCTTCTATCTTCGTCCGCCAATCCTGGTCAATTGATTGAAGAACAGGAGGTAAGGCATAGCTCCTTAACCTCCCAGGCTTCAATCAATACATTAAAGGAATAGTTCACTTTTCAAGTGAACTATTCCTTTAATACTTGGAAAAGCAGTTTAAATGAGTTGATTGAAGATGATCCCTACATGGGATATCCTATGGAGGCATCTTCATTAGAATAAGAGGAGGCTCTCAATTTGGAAGATCATTAAGGTCATTGATTTGGCCGGTAAACTCTTGTGTTACCATGATGACACCATCATCATGATAAATACAAAGGTCAGTAATAGTGAGTTCACTATATGCTTACATTGGTTCAGAAAGCTTGTTGCTTGAGAACCTGGACCATCTTGGAGAAAATCCCACTGGCTATTATTAGGAATGAAATATGGGTCAGTGTGATGGGGGGAAAAGTGGACAGTAGAAAATTCATGACAACTGTCTTCTTTTGCTGGTTTTTATACCACATAGGTCACCACCGGAGAAACCTAGACCACATTCCACAGTAAAGTCATGAATTCATCAAATAGAAACATCACAGTACTTGCTAACTGAGAGCTGCTAATGGAATGTGCCTTTAAAAACTAAAGCTTAAAGGAGAACTATAGTGTGTATAAAGTTTTTTTGTTTTTTTTTAAACAGTAAAAAGTACTTGGGACAGGGATTTAGGACTGGTAATTCCTACCTCCCAATGTTGTTTTCTGTTAACCAGCCTAAAGAAAACTGATTCTGCCAGTCTTCCTCCTGGCTTCAGCACTATCTTTAATACAGGATGAGTCCAGGACAAACCTGGCAAATGAAAACTGTAAGTGCTCCTCAATGAAACAATATTGTGATGTAGGATTAATCAATCCAACCTCCCTTCCCCAGTACTTTCTATTTTTAGAGTAAATATTTAGAGTATAGTTATCCTTTAACCTTTGTACAGTCCAAACCTTACCCATAGTCAACCCCCTTCAGATAAAACTACATTTGTCAGAATGGTAGGTGTCCACAAGTTTCCCCCCTAAAAGCGAAGAAATACGGTATGTATGTGGGCAGGAATTTCCCTGTTATAATAACCATAAGGAAGGGCAATAGGTTGGCTAATTAAGTTTAATCCAAACTTAATTAAGCTTTAAAAGCTTTTTAAACTCATATTTTTGAAAACTTTTCAGATATTAATGGTTTTTACTTTGTCAGTCATGCATTCCTTCTAATTGTGGTGTTTTTATACTAGTAAAGTGTTTGTAAATTGCTCCCTGGAAAGAAATGTGCTGGCTTTTTTATGGTTATAAGAGGAAGGAAATAATCCATCTTAGGGAGTAGCCCAATAGCACAATTTACACAGTGAGTAAATTAGACCCTGCACTGGATACAGAATGAACCCAAGAGAAAAAAACTTTTCTTTAGATTTTTCAACCTTCATGTGCAATGAAAAAATATCACAGTTCTGCTTTCAAAGTTGGTAACTGTCCAAATGAAGAAAGGATTCAGTGACAGATGGCACAATAAAAATATAAATGTTTTCCTGTAATTTTTTTGGCTTCCAAGGGCGAGAAATTTTTAAATATTCACGGAGAAGGTTGGCTGTATCCATCTATAAATAATTTAGATGTTACCGTGAAAGCAGCTTTACAAGGGATTTAGGATATTGAATTGTTTGCATGTTTAAAATGCAAACATTACATTTTTTTTTTTTGAAACAGTGTAAAGGTGTAAAAAAATTTAATGAAATATAAGGAACAGAACCTTCACAGGTTTCAGTTTCTTTTCAAACAATGAAAACCATTTTATGGGGGGAAAAATTCAACTTTAAAAAAAACTTTAAACAAACCTTTTACTAAACTTATATTGTGCTTTCATTTTTAAAATGCTGGTTAGTTTCACCATTTCCAATGGTTTTAAGAGCATTAAATGAGAAATAAACTCTCAAGACGACATTGTCTCAATAGACAGAGCACATTCACAAAAATACAACAAGCTGTGTCTCACCTCTCCCTTTGCTGTGGCTGCTGGGTGATTTATGAAATTAACCTGTGGGTCAGCTCCCATAATCCACCTTAGCTGGGTAGATCCTGCTAAGTTTACGCAGTACTCTTAACATGCTCTCTAGTGCTCAACTGATCAAAACAAGGAAGTTGCAGCTTTGCTTTCTAGAAGCTGACAGCCAATAACATACCAGCACAGGGATCCTTCCTCTCTCTGACACAGAACAGAGATTTCATTTTTTGCCCCAAACACATTTATAATGCTCCTGCCCTAACAATGATAATATTCCTTTGCTTTTCCTACAAAAAGGAAAAATCTTTGCAATGTATTTTAAGCTAGCATGAATGTAAGAAACAAATATTAAAGGGTCACTATACTCACTCAAACAACTTTACATTATCTGAAACTACAATTTGAGAGAAGTAAAATAGTGGTATTACCATATTTATCCGTGCTTGCTTTGTTATTAAATTATTGTTTGGTGTGTGCTCCAAATTGCCCCCACCCTCCCTTACCACTGCCTCCTTGTAGTGTCTGTGACACTTATAAGTACTGTTTTATGTGAGCCGTTGAGAGCTATGTGTAGCTGAAAGCTTTGTTAATTTTTTATTGAATTTTGATACAAATAAAGAATATTGTTTTATGGAGAGCTAGTGCCGTAACATCTATATACATAGAGACAGTGAACACTGGGGACGGAGCTGTGGGTTGTACTGGCAACAACATGGAGTCCTTAGTTACAGGATCTATTACTTGCATGTACTAAATGCAACTTACTAGAGAATATTCTATGTAAATAAACGAAGGATAGAAAAAGTGTATGTTCAAGGAATATATAACTGTCTTAGGAGTGTTGAAATATATTTTCAAAACACTACACTGAAATCCCTGTTGTTTGTCAAAGGAAGGCATAATCTCTAAGCTGTAATATGATTGGCTATCATCGTCTTAGTTGCAAGTCTTCTGCTTTCTTGTTTCAATCTAGAAAGCATGTGAAGTGTATGACATTCACCAAAACAAAGGATGAATTATGGGAGCTAACCACTAGTACGCACAGGTTTATTTTTAGAAATCATCTAGGAGCCACAGCAGGGAGAGGCGAGACACAAACCAGATCACCACACTACAATGCATAAGCTGTAAAATGTATAGATTGAACTATACTTCTATAAATTGGGAGAATCATGTACAGTAAGGGGTTTCTTTCTACTTAGAAACAAATCTACACCTGGAAATCATTGTCAAGTTTTTTGCTTTAAAGGCTACAAAATAATCTAGACAGTGTTTATAAGATAATTCACAATATCAATCTATCATGGTTGAGCAATACCCACTAGTAGTGGTGGTAATCTTCTCCATCACCTAAAAATCCATGCCATGTGAAGGACCAGGGAAAGAGAACTATAAAAGTTCCCAGGACGGGGACCTCAACCCTATGGTTCTCACCCCTGTGTGTACAGTAGATACTTAAATTTCCTTTCTGCCCACGCTCAGTAAAGATGTGCTCTGCAAGAAGAATATCTTCCCATTGGCTAAATCCCATAGTAAAGAAGGAGCAACACTGGACTGTACCAGCGATGTAAAATGAAAGTATTACAGCTGATCCACTGTAAACCCAGGGGTGAGGATATAGTGGTTTAGGTGCACCATGGGGGCTTTAATAGAAAGGGAAACAGGGGAGGTATGTATAGTTCTTGTTTAATAGTCCTCTTAATGTTTATCAAATTGTATAATCCTCAAAATGCTAAAATATTTAGCATAATTGCCAACGTTTTTTTTGAACCAATAGAAAAGAAAATGTCTAATAAACCAAGCACAGTAACTAACAAGTCAGCTATAACATGGCATGTAGCTGAACAACTGTTTTAATACTCACGCAGATGCTTTCCTAAGTAACATTTCATTTATTTAAATTTAGTTCTTACTGTAAATGTGTGCTCCAACTTTTTTTTTAGGCAAAGAGTTTATTAAAATTAATGAAAGTATTAGCCGAGCTAATTATTCAGTAAAGAAAAACGAAGCTCTAGAATTTGCAGTTCTAACAATATGGAAAGTACTTGAATTTGACTAATAACCGAGTCTGTGCATTGATTAATGTGCAGTTAAGGTGAAATTTATAAAGAGGCCCCCCTGATGCAATGCAAAAACCCTGGGGAACCTTAATAATAACACTGCTCCCCTAGATGTAATGAAAAATACTAGTGCTACTCTTTTATTTAATCTTTGGTCTCATAGGGTAGATGCCATATCCTTAACTTTCTTTCAGCACTTACCAGCATGTTATGAGGCTCCCTATTCGGTAAAATGCAGGGTATTGGAATTTGTTAATTGTGCTTTTATAAATATGGCCCATAATGCTTTATTAGAGTGACCCACTGTGAACGGGGGTGCAACCTCAGTTGTTAGTTAACAAACCTTTTGTGGATGTTTTCCTAAAGTAGACGGATAAAATAATTCTGGTTCAGTGAATGTTCCCTGTAGGCGGAGGGATGTTCTAATGCTGGCAACTAGACTGGGCCAATCCAATGCATTATCAGCAGGTTTCAGTAGAGTTTCAGCACCCTCTAAAAAGGTAAATATTCTACTCCCAGGGCCTATTTATAAAGGAGCGGTTTTGCAATATGCTCTTTAGAGACGAAATATAACATCAGATTTTGCTACATTGCAATATACTTCACGTCTGTAACATTGTATTTATTTTACAACACAGTCATAAAATAATGTCGGGCATATTATTGGTAAAAAATGAGATTGATTTTTATAATCCCATAGAAGCTAATATGTTAGTCACATGGCCTAGGGCTGTTTTCATTAAAGAGATACTGCACCTTTACCAACATTGTAAAATACCGAAAGGGACTATTATTTTACATAATATGTGTTAGTCACATGACCTAGGGCTGTTTTCATTAAGGAGATACTGCACCTTTACTTACCAACATTGTAAAATACCAAAATGAACTATTATTTTACAATGCCTGTATTTGGCATTGATGCTTATGTTTGATACTGCATGGTATTTCACTATTGTGTAGTATCGCCCATACAATAATGCAGCAGTCTTTAACAACCGAGGTCGTAAAATACCCATAAAGATCTGATATGACCCCTTGTAAAGGCGCGGTATCACTTTTTAGCAATACCGCTCCTTTAACGATCAGTTTAATGATGTTTAAACCTATCGTTAATGTCTGATCAGTTTATCGATAATTAATTTATAATTGTTGTCGTAAATTAACCATAATGATCGTAAATTACTGATAACGATTGTAAATTTACGACAATGCGATCGTAGATTCCTGTAGTTTATTACCACTTGGTATTTTACGTCGTTCGGCGTAAATGTACCACAGCCGTATATTTACACCCACGTAAAGTGCTCACAACACAGTTTAATGCAACTCAATGCGATTAATGTTTAAATATAACCAAAACAAACAATAAACAAATATTTTAACTTGACATACAAATAAAATAATATAAACAAAAATAAATGTAAAAAAATTCCCACATCAATCAAAGCAACTTGGTGGAGATGAATGGAATGACGTATTATAGTGTGTTTAGATATCAAGTTAGAAACACTGGGTTTCTGCTGTACTAGGAGCTGTGGCTAATGACAGTTCTTTAAAAGGGGGTTGTAAAGAACAATAAAAATGGGAAAACAATAACAATTATTTACAAAGCAGAAATAACTTTATTTAAATAGAACGGAGCCCGTACCTTTGAGGGGGTGGGGTGAAAATTTCATTTAAAGCTTGGTACACATGTAATGAGATTATTCCTGACCGACTGTTCGCCACTAACAAGCAGTCAGCTGGGACAAATCACCGTCGGTCACAGCAAGAATCTGCAGCCGTCAGTTTGCCACGACCAATCGCTCATACACCATACAATATTTCTGTCCAACAGACTGATACAGTAATATTGGTCAGTTACTCGGAAACATTGTGTGGTGTGTAACCAGCCTAAACCACAAGCTAATCAACTTAACTTTTTGATTTGTTTTAGAGAGATCTTGAACAATATAGTCTCCCTCCTCCTAATCCTTGTGTACATTATAATTGGTTGTTGGATTTATCTTGAGCTAAACCACATCCAGGGGAGGTCCTAATGGGTACTTGCTTCCCAGACAGTTTATAATGATGCTCTGTATATCACAGTTACACTTAGTATGGGTACTCACTTCCCAGACAGTTTATAATGATGCTCTGTATATACACTAGTTACACTTAGTAATGGGTACTCGCTTCCCATACAGTTTATAATGATGCTCTGTATATACACTAGTTACACTTAGTAATGGGTACTCGCTTCCCAGACAGTTTATAATGATGCTTTGTATATACACTAGTTACACTTAGTAATGGGTACTCGCTTCCCAGACAGTTTATAATGATGCTCTGTATATACACTATACACTTAGTAATAGGTACTCACTTCCCAGACAGTTTATAATGATGCTCGTATATACACTAGTACACTTAGTATGGGTACTCACTTCCCAGACAGTTTATAATGATGCTCTGTATATACACTAGTACACTTAGTAATGGGTACTCACTTCCAGACAGTTTATAAGATGCTCTGTATATACACTAGTTACACTGTATATGGGTACTCGCTTCCAGACAGTTTAATGATGCATGTATATACACTAGTTACACTTAGTAATGGGTACTCGCTTCCCAGACAGTTTATAATGATGCTCTGTATATACACTAGTTACACTTAGTATGGGTACTCACTTCCCAGACCGTTTATAATGATGCTCTGTTATACACTAGTACACTTAGTAATGGGTACTCACTTCCCAGACGTTTATAATGATGCTCTGTATAACACTAGTACATTAGTAATGGTACTCGCTTCCCAGACAGTTTAAATGATGCTATGTATATACACTAGTTACACTTAGTAATGGTACTCGCTTCCCAGACAGTTTATAATGATGCTCTGTATATACACTAGTTACACTTAGTAATGGGTACTCGCTTCCAGACAGTTTATAATGATGCTCTGTATATACACTAGTTACACTTAGTAATGGGTACTACTTCCAGCAGTTTATAATGATGCTCTGTATATACACTAGTTACACTTAGTAATGGGTACTCACTTCCCAGACAGTTTATAATGATGCTCTGTAATACACTAGTTACACTTAGTAATGGGTACACTTCCCAGTTTATAATGATGCTCTGTATATACACTAGTTACACTTAGTAATGGGTACTCGCTTCCCAGACAGTTTATAATGATGCTCTGTATACACTAGTTACACTTAGTAATGGGTACTCGCTTCCCAGACAGTTTATAATGATGCTTTGTATATACACTAGTTACACTTAGTAATGGGTACTCGCTTCCCAGACAGTTTATAATGATGCTCTGTATATACACTAGTTACACTTAGTAATGGGTACTCACTTCCCAGACAGTTTATAATGATGCTCTGTATATACACTAGTTACACTTAGTAATGGGTACTCACTTCCCAGACAGTTTATAATGATGCTCTGTATATACACTAGTTACACTTAGTAATGGGTACTCACTTCCCAGACAGTTTATAATGATGCTCTGTATATACACTAGTTAACTTAGTAATGGGTACTCGCTTCCCAGACAGTTTTAATGTGCCTGTATATACACTAGTTACACTTAGTAATGGGGACTCGCTTCCCAGACAGTTTATAATGATGCTCTGTATATACATAGTTACAATAGTAATGGGTACTCACTTCCCAGACAGTTTATAATGATGCTCTGTATATACACTAGTTACAAGTATGGGTAAGCACTCCCAGACAGTTTATAATGATGTCTTGTATATACACTAGTTACACTTAGTAATGGGTACTCGCTTCCCAGACAGTTTATAATGATGCTTGTATTACTAGTTACACTTAGTAATGGGTACTCGCTTCCCAGACAGTTTATAATGATGCCTGTATATACACTAGTTACACTTAGTAATGGGTACTCGCTTCCCGACAGTTTATAATGATGCTTGTATATACACTAGTTACACTTAGTAATGGGTAATCACTTCCAGACAGTTTATAATGATGCTCTGTATATACACTAGTTACCATTAGTAATGGGTATCACTTCCCAGACAGTTTATAATGATGCTCTGTATATACACTAGTTACACTTAGTAATGGGTACACACTTCCCAGTTTATAATGATGCTCTGTATATACACTAGTTACACTTAGTAATGGGTACTCGCTTCCCAGACAGTTTATAATGATGCTCTGTATATACACTAGTTACACTTAGTAATGGGTACTCTTCCCAGACAGTTTAAATGATGCTCTGTATATACACTAGTTACACTTAGGAATGGGTACTCGCTTCCCAGACAGTTTATTAAGATGCTCTGTATATACACTAGTTACACTTAGTAATGGGTACTCGCTTCCCATACAGTTTATAATGATGCTCTGTATATACCACTGTTAACTTAGTAATGGGTACTCGCTTCCCAGACAGTTTATAATGATGCACTGTATATACACTAGTTACACTTAGTAATGGGGTACTCGCTTCCCAGACAGTTTATAATGATGCTCTGTATATACATAGTTACAATAGTAATGGGTACTCACTTCCCAGACAGTTTATAATGATGCTCTGTATATACACTAGTTACAAGTAATGGGTACACTCCCAGACAGTTTATAATGATGTCTTGTATATACACTAGTTCACTTAGTAATGGGTACTCGCTTCCCAGACAGTTTATAATGATGCTTGTATTACATAGTTACACTTAGTAATGGGTACTCGCTTCCCAGACAGTTTATAATGATGCTCTGTATTACACTAGTTACACTTAGTAATGGGTACTCCTTCCCCGACAGTTTATAATGATGCTTGTATATACACTAGTTACACTTAGTAATGGGTAATCACTTTCCAGACAGTTTATAATGATGCTCTGTATTACACTAGTTACCATTAGTAATGGGTAATCACTTCCCAGACAGTTTATAATGATGCTCTGTATATACACTAGTTACACTTAGTAATGGGTACACACTTCCCAGTTTATAATGATGCTCTGTATATACACTAGTTACACTTAGTAATGGGTACTCGCTTCCCAGACAGTTTATAATGATGCTCTGTATATACACTAGTTACACTTAGTAATGGGTACTCGCTTCCCAGACAGTTATAATGATGCTCTGTAATACACTAGTTACACTTAGTAATGGGTACTCGCTTCCCAGACAGTTTATAATGATGCTCTGTATATACACTAGTTCACTTAGTAATGGGTACTCGCTTCCCATACAGTTTATAATGATGCTCTTTATATACACTAGTTACACTTAGTAATGGGTAGGTCCATCCAAAAAATAAGAAAGTGTTGGTGCTTGCAGTGGCGTAGCTAGAAATCGCACGGCCCCTATAGCAAGATTTTAGATGGGGCCCCTCAACCCAAGTGTTCGGTGCAGTTCAACCCGACCTGGGCAGGTTTTTTAAAGGGAATGTCCACCCTACTAAGAAAAAGGAGGGTGGACATGTCTGCAGGCAACCTGGTAAGGCTCCCTTTGGCTCCGGGACCCATAGCAATGGCTATGGTTGCTATGGTGATCCCTACGCCCCTGGGTGCTTGTTAATAAATCCACACAATACAAGACACATTGAGGCTTTAGGTTCGTACACACGTCTGATATGTGCACCGAGCCACACCCCATGACCCCATGACCCCCAATACATTTGTGCGGCAGAGAATCATGCGTGTGTATTCGTTCAGTCGGGGGTCATTCGGGGGATCTGCCAGGCGAATTAACAAACGACGGCGATTCTCTGCCGAAATGGACGTTCATCGCGCGAATGTACTGTCACTGGGGGTCGTGGCTCGGTGCCAAATTGGCTGTGTGTATGAACCTTATGGTACTTCCGTTTTTTCAGTTCCCTATGGGTTTTTTATACTTTATACTTCGTAGGCAACATAATGATTTGTAGCTTTAATTTCTAGTTTTTAGTCTTCTATTTCTTGGACCACTTTGTTCCATAGCAACACTAAGGCTTGGCTGAATATTCTGATTTCCTCTCAGTCGGTGTATTTTCTCTTTATGGCATAGTTGGTAAGGTCAGAGGGAGAAAGCTTTATTCTACAATAGGAGTAAGAATCTGGTCATGCTGCGTATACTGAAATAAATGACTAGGAAATTAAATGACTATTTCTTTAGGCACCGACCGGGTTGTACAGCCGTCTATAGTTATGGGAAAATCTACCTTATATAAGTGGATTTATATTCAATTCCTCCCTAAAATGACTGATGTTATTGTGTAGACAGAACATGTCTTATCTGTGTGTTCACATTTATTAATACAGTGACTGGTGTTCTGTAGGGCATGTTTGTAGATCATTAGAGGAGCATTAAATAACGCTACCAGTCAGTAAATATATTATATAACGTACTGGGAAATATGTATAAACCCATGGATCGGTCAGTACTGATATCGCGGGTCCTTACCAGATATGTCAGTATTTCAACTTGTGGCTGGAGATATAAAAGAAAATACTGACCAATATCGGGATTTTAAAAGAATGTTGTTATTTTACAGATGCATCAAAAAATACCACACGGCCCAGTGGCCTCCAAAGCATAAAACCGTGTAGTTGCAAAATACCACTTAGGATTGTTATTTTGTGTTGTGGCTGCTACAATTGGGAGTTTTTATAGTGTTGCGGTATTGGATCCCTAACTGTTCTCATATATTATGACAAAATGGTAAAAGGACACCGCCAGGGATCCAGGGATATTTCCGATTGCCACTTGGAATCAGGATGGAATTTTTCATAATTCTGTTGTTTTTTTTTGCCTCCCTCTGGATCAACAGTTAGGCAGGAAATGAGGATATTGCCGAGTGGGTTGAACTGGATGGATGGATTTTGTTGTTGATTTACTTCTTTGCTTTGGGTCGTTGTCCTGTTGCATAAGCTGGGTGATCTTCTGCTGACCTTCAGCTGGTGGACAGAGGGCCCTAAGTTTTCATGCAAAATGACTTGATAAACTTGAGAATTCATTTTTCCTTTGATGATAGCAATCCGACCAGGTGCTGATGCAGCAAAGCTGCCCCAAACCATGATGCCCCCACCACCATAATTCACAGTTGGGATGAGGTTTTTATGTTGGTGTGCTGTGCCTCTTTTTCTCCTCACAAACTGTTGTGTGTCTCTTCCAAACAACTCCACTTTGGTTTCATCTGTCCACAGAATATTTTGCCAGTATTGCTGTGGAACATCCAGGTCATCTTTTGCAAACTTTAAACATGCAGCAATGTTTTTTATTGGACAGTAGCAGCTTCCTCTGTGGTATCCTCCCATGAAATCCATTCTTTAGTGTTTTTATGTATGGTAGATTTGCTAACAGGGATGTTAGCAGATGCCAGACACTTTTGTAAGTGTTTAGCTGACACTACGCTAAGGTCCTGAGTTCGATTCCACCCTTGAACACATCTGCATGGAGATTGTATGTTCTCCCTGTGCTTGCGTGGGTTTCCTCTGGGCACTCCGGTTTCCCCCACAATCATAAAGGCATACTAATAGGTTGTATATGTACATAAAGTGATTAGATTGTAAGCTCTTCGGGGCAGGGCCTGATGTGAATTGAGTAAATAATTGTAAAGCGCTGCGGAATATGTAGCCCTATATAAGAAATAAAATCCATATATACATACTCTAGGATTCTTCTCATCCTCATTACATTCTGTGCTCATGCAGTCATCTTTACAGGACGGCCACTCCTAGGGAGAATAACAGCAGTGCTGAACTTTCTCCAATTATAGACAATTTCTCTTACCATGGACTGATGACCAGTGAGGCTTTTAGAGATACTTCTATAACCCTTTCCAGCTTTATGCTGTAAGTCAACCACTCTTAATCATAGGTCTCCTGAAAGCTCTTTTGTGTGAGGCATCGTTCACATCAGGCAATGCTTTATGGGAAAAGCAAACCCAAAACTGGTGTGTGTGTTTATAGTGCAGGGCAGCTGTAACCAACACCTACAATCTCATTGATTGGACACCAGTTGGCTGACACCTCACTCCAATTAGCTCTTGGAGATGTCATTAGTCTAGGCGTTCACACTTTTTCCACCTGCACTGTGAATGTTTACATGGCGTGTTCCATAAAAACACAGAAACATTTAATTATTTGTGTGGTATAGTCTAGGCAGACAGTGATTGTTTATTGTTGTGACTTAGATGAAGATCAGATAACATTTTATGACCAATTTGTGCAGGAATCCATATAATTCCTAAGGGTTCACATACTTTCAACTGTATACCATACTACTCCATTGGAAACGGCTGATCACTGTCTGTTCTTTACAGTCCCTTTGCCATTTTAAAAGTGTTATACTGCACCTTTATATATATATGTCCCTATAGCTCTTATACTGGCCATATACATCCGCCTGGACCAACCATTGGTGATCAAAGCTCTTATATCATTCCAGGCCAGTAAATATCAGGAAGCAAAACACAGTGGAACCACAGAACAGATTTTAATCAGTTTGATGTTAATGTGGAGTCAAACATTAGATCAATCATATATCAGATTGGTATATGGCCAGCATTAGCTCGCTCTATTAGTTAGGCTGTCGCAAACATTGTTACGTGTGCAACGTTGTAAGTTAATATTATGTTGGACAACATCCCAGCAGCATTTTAATGCAGAGCACGGATGGTAATAAATGATCTCCTAAACTGTCCAACCACTTAAGACAATTGTGTGCAGAATATTGAGTCACATGACTAGGAAAAAATGGAAGGTTGTTGATAAGTCAATAGAGGATCTGTCCACTGCATAGAGACTTTAATTATAGATTAAGCAAAGTCAAATCGCCTCTGAGCACACAAGGGATTAAATGTCAAACCCAGGGGCAGGTTTCATAGAGATGCCACGTTCCCCATGTTTTTAGATGGAGACAATTGCATATTTGCTGTTAATATCGTGTTCACTCCCTTTTCTGTCAGCCGTTGGTAGGATGTTCTGAAATGAATAACAATGTTTAATATTTATAAAGGTTCAGTCATATACATAGATACAATCATTTAAAAAATCTGTTTTTCTATGCACAGTATTCTACATCAGGGCCTAACCATATTTGTGTATACACTATTTTGTGTGTACATTGTTTTCTGTGTGTACAATATTATACGTGTGCTCTGTTTTGTGTGTACAATATTATGCGTGTACATTATTTTGTGTGTACTCTATTTTGCGTTCAAAATTGTGTGTGCACTATTTTGTGTGTACAATAGTATGTGTGTACACCATTTGTATGTGCAATATTGTGTATACAGTATTTTGTGTGTACATATTATCTACGTACACTATTTTGGTATTGTGTGTGCACTATTTTGTATGTACAATATTGTGTATACAGTGTTTTGTGTGTACATATTTTCTGTGTACACTATTTTGGATGTACAATATTATGTGTGTAAACACTTGTCTGTACAATCTTATGTGTGTACACTATTTTGTATGCGCAGGTCTTCACATATGTCTCGACATCTATATGGAACAGTGCACATATATTATATTTAACTACTACATTTAAATAGTTATAAATCATCAGCTAAAGTCTTATTTCTAGTAGATCTAATATTGGTAATAAATATATATATATATTTAAATGTTATTTTTATCTATATTTTTATATAAATGTTATTTTTATTTTTATTCTACCCATTTGCATCCCCAATTCTGAGATGAGATTTCTTCCTGGGAATCAGAATGATGTTTCCATCCCATTTCCTAAAGCATAAGAAAGAGTAGAATCGCATGAATACAAATGATTATTTGGATTGCTGCTAAAAGAGAGATTTGCCACAATGGTATTGCATCTATATTATCAGTTATGTAAAAGTACAAGGACTGGTTTCATAAATATGGATTGTCTTACTTCTCAGGCACACAAATAAATAATCACGGTTTGCTTAATATCTGTTGGTGAAGCATAACATCAATCTAATGCTGTGGGTATTTTTTAGGATTTCTTTTAGCATTATTTATTGTGGATCCAAAACGAAACATTGCAGTAAAGCAACTTGCCTGTGTATTTAGATACCTTGCCCATTCTTTCTTACATGGTTCCATTTATTTATTTCCTTATAAATCATGATATATTACAGATGGTGTACCTTAATAACGCTACACAGCCTTGCAGGTCTGACCAGCAGATTATTTTCTAATTATGTACAGATTAGACATGCACTTTTATATAACAACACATACAAACTTGCTGTCTGTCTCTGAATATTTCACATAATCACAAATACACTCACACTTTTGCACACACACTAGTTTTAATGCATACACACTCACATGCCCGCTCACTCAGATTTGCATGCAGACAGTTGCAGTTACTCTGGTATGGTACCTGCAATATTCACCATTAGTAAAGTTACACACAGAGATGGAGTTTTTCACTGTCAAATTACAAATGAAAGTTTCGTATTTGAAACTGTGGTTTTGATGCAGAATTTCACTTTCACACACTTATACAAAGTACAGGCACCACTGCCTAAACACAGCCATCCATATACTGACACACACACACACATATATATATATATATATACTGAAACGTAAATCAGGGCACACTCCACTCCAACCCTACTTCGCCCCTGGTGCTACCCAAAAATCAATAGACAGTTCAAAGGGTAAAGAGGTAGGTGCACACAAGGGGTCTTAATCAATATAAATTTTAATAGTGGCAAAAACAAGGCAACGTTTCGGTCCACGTCTAGGACCTTCTTGGTTGGCTTGATAAAGGTCCTAGACGTGGACCGAAACGTTGCCTTGTTTTTGCACTATAAAAAATTATATTGATTAAGACCCTTGTGTGCACCTACCTCTTTACCCTTTGAATATATATATATATATATATATATATATATATATAAAATACAATGCACTCTTATTTAAAGGTCAACACAATTTATTAGAGGTGCAAGGCAACGAGAAAGTTCCCAGAACTGTTCATTGGATTTTCCTCTTATTTGGTATCTATGTTCCAACCATTGGCACACGGGCAAGAGACAGATAGCTGGAGAGGTCAACAGCCTTACACTTCTATCCACAAGCACATATTGTATTTGTACTTATTGCACATCTACACATTGCTACAGGATGGCCTGGCTATGTTCATTAGGTGCAGTGTCAGGGGTGTATACAATGTTACTATATTTTACATTGTTTTCCATCATTACCCAACTCCGTGGGATATGGTTATAAATAACTTCCCATGCAGTGAGTACAGAGCTGTACACTGTGTGTATACTAATGACATCATTAGTAGAGAATAATGAACTGGGCCTATCTGGTGGGGGAGGGGTGGTCTCCAGACTGGGTCCCAGTGGATGACGTCCCAGGTATGAGAGGGTCTCTAAAGAGCAGTGGGAAGATTTTGGTGGAAGTTCCAGTTCCCCACAATCCTCATTACCAGCCCCTAATGAGACCCCTTTACTCCGTGACGTGCAACCGCTCCATCTCATTAAGGAAATCGCTCTTCAATGCTGATTATTTTATTTGCAGCCATAATTATATTTCTTTCGGCTAAATCACGGTTTAATGGAGCCCACATGGAGGGCAGCAGCACTAATTAGAGCAGGAGATGCAGCGGCCGGAGTCCCAGGCACCTGGTGCAGGGAGGGGGGGGGAGAACACAGAGAGAGGAGCTGAGCAGCAGAACCAACAGCCTGGGCCGGAAGAGTGGGGACAATAGTGGGTTAAGGAGTGTGCGACAGGGAGATGGGAAAATAGGAGAGTCGGACATAGGGGGTGGGATAGAGGTGGGAGCAGGAGTGTGGGACACTGGGACAGGGGGTAGGAGTGTGGGACAGAGGGGGGAAGGAGAGCAGGGCAGAGGGGAGGGGAACAGGAGTATGGGACATAGGGGAGGAGAACAGGAGTGTGGGGCAAAGGGGGAACAGAAGAGTGAGACAGGGAGTGTGGGACAGAGGTGGGGAACAGGAGTGTGGGATAGAGGGGGGAGGAGAGTGGGACAGAGGAGAGGGGAACAGTATTGTGGGACACGGGGGAGAGATGGGACAGAGGGAAATGGGGAACAAGAGTGTGGGACAGAGGCGGGGCAAGAGAGTGCAAAGGGGGGGAGGAGGGTGCACAGGGGGGGCAAGAGAGTGGGACAGGGGGGGCAAGAGAGTGGGACAGAGGGAAATGGGGAACATTAGTGTGGGACAAAGGGGGCTGAGCAAAATGTGGGACAGAGGAGGTGGGGGAACAGGAGTGTGGGACCGAGGGGGTGGGGTAAAATGAGGTGCGGGACAGAGGGGGAGGAAAGAGTGCGGGACAGGGGGTGTCAGAAATGTGGGACATAGGAGGTAGGGGAACAGGAGTATGGGACCGAAGGGGGGGAGTAAAATGAGGTGCGGGACAGAGGGGGAGGAAAGAGTGTGGGACAGGGGGTGTCAGAAATGTGGGACAGAGGAGGTGGGGGAACAGGAGTGTGGGGCCGAGGGGGTGGGGTAAAATAAGGTGCGGGACAGAGGGGGAGGAAAAAGTGCGGGACAGGGGGTGTCAGAAATGTGGGACAGAGGGGGGAAAGGAGAGTGGGAAATAGGGGGTGGAGGTACAGGGGGAGGTCTTGAAACCCAACAGCTTGTTACATGTCATCCTCTACCTGTCACAGAACTAGACTAGAATTGGTTTGGATGCAATTTCTGCAGATGGAAGATCGATTTTCTCTTTAGATTTTCTCTAATTGAGGGAAGATGAGAAACCACTGGATAAGCTGCACTGGGGCCACATAAGGGATATATGTGTGTATAAATATATATATATATAGTGTACATGCTGTATACACACACACGCAACTGTACATGCATACAGTATGTATTAAACATATAAATACATCAACACACACACATATATCACACATATATACACACTTACTGTATACACGTTGCCGGTATGTGATTGTTGATATAAAAGCACTTTTGCCATTTTGAAGACCCTTGTGTGCACTGAACTACGTAGAAGTTTCTGTTTCAATAGATTAACAGGCTGGAGTGCCTCAGTGCCTGCAACTATATGTATAAGTATATATACTGTGTGACTGTGTATGTATGTATATTTGTATGTAATTTTATATATTTATTGTATGTTTGTATATGTTTGTGCGTATATATATATACATTAAAATATAGTATGTTTGTATCCTGGATATGTGTATATGTTTGTGTGTACATTTATTATATGTGTGTATACAGCATATGTGTGTTTATGTATTTATATGTATACACACACATATACTGCATGTACAGTTGTGTGTATATATGTGTATACAGCATGTGTGTGTGTTTATGTATTTATATATACACACACATATAAACATACATACTGTATGCATGTACAGTTGTGTGTATATATGTGTATACAGCATGTGTGTGTGTTTATGTATTTATATATACACACCCATATAAACATACATACTGTATGCGTGTACAGTTGTGTGTATATATGTGTATACAGCATGTGTGTGTGTTTATGTATTTATATATACACACACATATAAACATACATACTGTATGCATGTACAGTTGTGTGTATATGTATCTATACTATATAGTGTAGGTGTGTGTGCAGCCACGCTGCTTTGCCAGAGATAAGAGAAAGGCAGATCTCTGAAATTGCTTACAGAATTGCATTTGTTTTTCCATGTGATTTTATTAAAAGTCGCTCCTCATCTCCAGAACGCGTGAAAATATCTACTTTCCACTCAGATACACCACATTAACTTGTTGGAGGGGAATTTGTTTGTTTGTCTATTGTATTTATTTGCTGGATAAGATTGATGCAGTCTTATTAGTGGTAGATATGGGTCTGGAGAGTGATAAGGTTGAGATGTTCCCTCTTTATTCCAATTACCAGACTTGTCACCAAAACTGAATAAACTGATATATGATTATTTATCTTGTGTAAATAGAAATCAGGAAAGCAACCAAGTTAACAGCATCTTCAAAGGAGAGTGGGAATGTGTCTGAGTACTGGGTATGTTTGGAATGGCAGGAAGGGGCAGCAGTGTGGGGGATGTGCCCTCTAACACCACAGTGCACCTATTACCCTATAAAGTAAATAGCTGCACAACAGCGCCCCCATAGGATGTACAGGATGGATCTCTAAGGTGCAGCATTGTCAGCCTGCATAGGATGGAAAGATTTGCCTAACGATAGATAATAGATAATACATAGATAGATAGATAGATAGATAGATAGATAGATAGATAGATAGATAGATAGATAGATAGAAGTAATAGAAGTAGATCATGAATGGGATAGAATAGATGATAGAAGATAAAGATAGAGATCGATAGATTAGATTAGATAGATAGATAGATAGATAGATAGATAGATAGATAGATAGATCATGAATAGGATAGAATAGATGATAGATAGATAGATAGATAGATAGATAGATAGATAGATAGATAGATAGATAGATAGATAGATAGATCATTGATAAAATAGAATTGATGATAGATAGATAGAAAGATTTGCCTAACGATAGATAATAGATAATACATAGATAGATAGATAGATAGATAGATAGATAGATAGATAGATAGATAGATAGATAGATCATGAATAGGATAGAATAGATGATAGATAGATAGATAGATAGATAGATAGATAGATAGATAGATAGATAGATAGATAGATAGATAGATAGATCATGAATAGGATAGAATAGATGATAGATAGATAGATAGATAGATAGATAGATAGATAGTAGATAGATAGATAGATAGATAGTAGATAGATAGCATAGATAGATAGTAGATAGATAGATAGATAGATAGATAGATAGATAGATAGATAGATAGATAGATAGATAGATAGATAGATAGATAGATAGATAGATAAATAGATAGATAGATAGAGGATAGATAGATAGATAGATAGATAGATCATTGATAAAATAGAATAGATGATAGATAGATAGATAGATAGATAGATAGATAGATAGATGATGGATAGATTAAAGATAGATAGATAGATAGATAGATGATAGATAGATAGATTAGATAGTAGATAGATAGTAGAGATCATTGATAAAGATATAGATGATAGAGATATAGATAGATATATAGATAGATATATAGATAGATAGATAGATAGATAGATAGATAGATAGATAGATAGATAGATAGATAGATAGATGATAGATAGATAGATAGATAGATTAATAGAGTGTTTTATATGTTAAGTAGCAGGCACTGGTAATAGGATGAAAATGTGTTCTTTCTAAAACCCCACCATTCATTTTCCTGCAGTCCATGTAGTAGAAACTGGATTTTTTGTGTTCTCTGTTTTGGGAGATTTTCATTGCTGCTTACAAATCCTGAATCTCCTTCACATTCATTTACTCTCAGGTTCTTTGCTTTGTTTTTCTGTGTGTTTGTTTTAGCATGTTGAGGGTTTTTTTAGGTTAGATTGTATGATTATTATTTTGCCCTCAATGTGCTTTATTATCAATCTATGTCTGGGTCTGCCTATCTTTAATTGCAAGTGTTCATACAAAATGCAGAACTAATCAAATCTAACATATTAATTCTGTGTACAAAGATATACATATATGATAATTACTGTATGTATAAATGACACACTGTCTTTTGAACACTGTACATCTTGCACACTAGTACACTACCTGCAGTATTTTAGAAAAATTAAATTATATATTATATATATATTATATATATAGTTATACTTACATATACATACATATAAAACATACACTACATATAAAGACATACATATACATATTGGCATATTCTTACATACAGATATATACATACAATTACTACATAAACATACATATAAAATACATACATATACAGACATATAACTACTATACATACTATAAAGACATAGAATTACATATACAGACATATACATACATATAATTACAATACAGACATATAACTACATATACTACATATAAATACATAGAATTACATATACAGACATCCATAAGAGTCCAGTGGATGAACATTACTGTATTTGGTGTACAGATGGGGTTGAGGGATCCACATCCATCTCTATTCAGTAAGACACAGCCTGTCATAATGAAATGGAAATGAAGTTAGATAGACAGCCATTCAGTTCTATGGATAGGATTGATAATATACTCACAGAGAAGTAAACACTCACACACACAAAAAAACACACATACACACACATATTTACAAAAAATCCACAACATAAATATACATCTGTGTAATAACACAATACACAAATATACCTATACAGTAATGGGATTTTACCCTATATAATTAATAAATGACATAGGTGTACATTCAGAATTACACTACCATAAATACACACACCTACTTACATTTGTATGAAACTTCTCTTGTCCTAATAGGACATACCTTCTTCCTTACACTGTACGTCTGCTAGGGATGTGGGAATTGTAGTTTGACCAAAGGTTCGCCATACCAGTCCCTCCATTATTGT
>CM033469.1:358277007-358579507 GCA_019447015.1 Hymenochirus boettgeri | reverse complement strand
GTATATGTGTGTGTACATATAAATACATAAACACACATATGCTGTATACACAATATAATAAATGTACACACACAACATATACACATATCCAGTACAACATACTATATTTTAATGTATATATATATACGCACAAACATATCAAACATACAAATAATATATAAATTACATACATATACATACATACACAGTCACACAGTATATATACTTAACTATAGTTGCAGGCACTGAGGCACTCCAGCCTGTTAATCTATTGAAACAGAACTTCTTCTACGAGTTCAGTCACACAAGGGTCTTCAAAATGGCAAAGTGCTTTTATATCAACAATCACATACCGGCAACGTGTATACAGTAAGTGTGTATATATGTGTGATATATGTGTGTGTGTGATGTATTTATATGTTTAATACATACTGTATGCATGTACATTTGCGTGTGTGTGTATACAGCATGTACACTATATATATAATATTTTATACACACATATATCCCTTATGTGGCCCCAGTGCAGCTTATCCAGTGGTTTCTCATCTTCCCTCAATTAGAGAAAATCTAAAGAGAAAATCGATCTTCCATCTGCAGAAATTGCATCCAAACCAATTCTAGTCTAGTTCTGTGACAGGTAGAGGATGACATGTACACAGCTGTTGGGTTTCAAGACCTCCCCCTGTACCTCCACCCCCTATTTCCCACTCTCCTTTCCCCCCTCTGTCCCACATTTCGGACACCCCCTGTCCCGCACTTTTTCCTCCCCCTCTGTCCCGCACCTATTTTACCCCCCCCCTCGGCCCCACACTCCTGTTCCCCCACCTCCTCTGTCCCACATTCTGACACCCCCTGTCCCACACTCTTTCCCCCCTCTGTCCCGCACCTCATTTTCTCCCCCCCTTCGGTCCCATACTCCTGTTCCCCTACCTCCTATGTCCCACATTTCTGACACCCCCTGTCCCGCACTCTTTCCTCCCCCTCTGTCCCGCACCTCATTTAACCCCACCCCCTCGGTCCCACACTCCTGTTCCCCCACCTCCTCTGTCCCACATTTTGCTCAGCCCCCTTTGTCCCACACTAATGTTCCCCATTTCCCTCTGTCCCACTCTCTTGCCCCCCCTGTCCCACTCTCTTGCCCCCCCTGTGCCACACTCCTCCCCCCTGTCCCACTCTCTGCCCCCCCCTGTCCCCACACTCTTGTTCCCCATTTCCCTCTGTCCCACTCTCTGCCCCGCCTCTGTCCCACACTCTTGTTCCCCATTTCCCTCTGTCCCAATCTCCTGCCCCCGTGTCCCACAATACTGTTCCCCTCTCCTCTGTCCCACCTCCTCCCCCCTCTATCCCACACTCCTGTTCCCCACCTCTGTCCCACACTCCCTGTCTCACTCTTCTGTTCCCCCTTGCCCCACCCTCCTGTTCTCCTCCCCTATGTCCCATACTCCTGTTCCCTCCCCTCTGCCCTGCTCTCCTTCCCCCCTCTGTCCCACACTCCTACCCCCCCTGTCCCAGTGTCCCACACTCCTGCTCCCACCTCTATCCCACCCCCTATGTCCGACTCTCCTATTTTCCCATCTCCCTGTCGCACACTCCTAACCCACTATTTGTCCCCACCTTCCGGCCCAGGCTGTTGGTTCTGCTGCTCAGCTCCTCTCTCTGTGTTCTCCCCCCCCCCCCTGCACCAGGTGCCTGGGACTCCGGCCGCTGCATCTCCTGCTCTAATTAGTGCTGCTGCCCTCCATGTGGGCTCCATTAAACCGTGATTAGCCGAAAGAAATATATTATGGCTGCAAATAAATAATCAGCATTGAAGAGCGATTTCCTTAATGAATGGGCGGTTGCACGTCACGGAGTAAAGGGGTCCATTAGGGGCTGGTAATGAGGATTGTGGGGAACTGGAACTTCCACCAAAATCTTCCCACTGCTCTTTAGAACCCTCTCATACCTGGGACGTCATCCACTGGACCACCCAGTCTGGAGACCACCCCTCCCCCACCAGATAGCCCAGTTCATTATTCTCTACTAATGATGTCATTAGTATACACACAGTGTACAGCTCTGTACTCACTGCATGGGAATTTATTTATAACCATATCCCACGGATGTTGGGTAATGATGGAAAACAATGTAAATATAGTAACATTGTATACACCCCTGACACTGCACCTAATGAACATAGCCAGGCCATCCTGTAGCAATGTGTAGATGTGCAATAGTAAAAATACAATATGTGCTGTGGATAGAAGTGTAAGGCTGTTGACCTCTCCAGCTATCTGTCTCTTGCCCGTGTGCCAATGGTTGGACATAGATACCAAATAAGAGGAAAATCCAATGAACAGTTCTGGGAACTTTCTCGTTGCCTTGCACCTCTAATAAATTGTGTTGACCTTAAATAAGAGTGCATTGTATTTTTATATATATATAAATATATATATATATATATAGTTCAAAGGGTAAAGAGGTAGGTGCACACAAGGGTCTTAATCAATATAATTTTTTATAGTGCAAAAACAAGGCAACGTTTCGGTCCACGTCTAGGACCTTTATCAAGCCAACCAAGAAGGTCCTAGACGTGGACCGAAACGTTGCCTTGTTTTTGCCACTATTAAAATTTATATTGATTAAGACCCCTTGTGTGCACCTACCTCTTTACCCTTTGAACTGTCTATTGATTTTTGGGTAGCACCAGGGGCGAAGTAGGGTTGGAGTGGAGTGTGCCCTGATTTACGTTTCAGTATATTATATATATATATATGTGTGTGTGTGTGTCAGTATATGGATGGCTGTGTTTAGCAGTGGTGCCTGTACTTTGTATAAGGTGTGTGAAAGTGAAATTCTGCATCAAAACCACAGTTTCAAATACGAAACTTTCATTTGTAATTTGACAGTGAAAACCTCCATCTCTGTGTGTAACTTTACTAATGGTGAATATTGCGGTACCATACCAGTAACTGCAACTGTCTGCATGCAATCTGAGTGAGCGGGCATGTGAGTGTGTATGCATTAAAACTAGTGTGTGTGCAAAAGTGTGAGTGTATTGTGATTATGTGAAATATTCAGAGACAGACAGCAAGTTTGTATGTGTTGTTATATAAAAGTGCATGTCTAATCTGTACATAATTAGAAAATAATCTGCTGGTCAGACCTGCAAGGCTGTGTAGCGTTATTAAGGTACACCATCTGTAATATATCATGATTTATAAGGAAATAAAAAAATGGAACCATGTAAGAAAGAATGGGCAAGGTATCTAAATACACAGGCAAGTTGCTTTACTGCAATGTTTCGTTTTGGATCCACAATAAATAATGCTAAAAGAATCCTAAAAAATACCCACAGCATTAGATTGATGTTATGCTTCACCAACAGATATTAAGCAACCGTGATTATTTATTTGTGTGCCTGAGAAGTAAGACAATCCTATTTATGAAACCAGTCCTTGTACTTTTACATAACGGATAATATAGATGCAATACCTTTTGGCAAATCTCTCTTTAGCAGCATCCAAATAATCATTTGTATTCATGCGATTTCACTTTTCTTATGCTTTAGGAAATGGGATGGAAACATCATTCTGATTCCCAGAAGAAATCTCATCTCAGATTGGGGATGCAAATGGGTAAATAAAAATAAAAATAACATTTATATAAAAATATAATAAAATAACATTTAAATATATATATATATTTATTACCAAATTAGATCTACTAGAAATAAGACTTTAGCTGATGATTTATAACTATTTAAATGTAGTAGTTAAATATATATATGTGCACTGTTCCATATAGATGTCGAGACATATGTGAAGACCTGCGCATACAAAATAGTGTACACACATAAGATTGTACAACAAGTGTTTACACACATAATTTGTACATCCAAATAGTGTACACAGAAAATATGTACACACAAACACTGTATACACAATATTGTACATACAAAATAGGTGCACACACAATACCAAAATAGTGTACGTAGATAATATGTACACACAAAATACTGTATACACAATATTGCACATACAAATGGTGTACACACATACTATTGTACACACAAAATAGTGCACACACAATTTTGAACGCAAAATAGAGTACACACACAAAATAATGTACACGCATAATATTGTACACAAAACAGAGCACACGTATAATATTACACACAGAAAACAATGTACACAAAATAGTGTATACACAAATTGGTTAGGCCTGATGTAGATACTGTGCATAGAAAAACAGATTTTTTAAATGATTGTATCTATGTATATGACTGAACCTTTATAAATATTAACATTGTTATTCATTTCAGAACATCCTACCAACGGCTGACAGAAAAGGGAGTGAACACGATATTAACAGCAAATATGCAATTGTCTCCATCTAAAACATGGGGAACGTGGCATCTCTATGAACCTGCCCCTGGGTTTGACATTTAATCCCTTGTGTGCTCAGAGGCGATTTGACTTTGCTTAATCTATAATTAAAGTCTCTATGCAGTGGACAGATCCTCTATTGACTTATCAACAACCTTCCATTTTTTCCTAGTCATGTGACTCAATATTCTGCACACAATTGTCTTAAGTGGTTGGACAGTTTAGGAGATCATTTATTCCCATCCGTGCTCTGCATTAAAATGCTGCTGGGATGTTTGTCCAACATAATATTAACTTACAACTTGCCACGTAACAATGTTTGCGACAGCCTAACTAATAGAGCGAGCTAATGCTGGCCATATACCAATCTGATATATGATTGATCTAATGTTGACTCCACATTAACATCAAACTGATTAAAATCTGTTCTGTGGTTCCACTGTGTTTTGCTTCCTGATATTTACTGGCCTGGAATGATATAAGAGCTTTGATCACCAATGGTTGGTCCAGGCGGATGTATATGCCAGTATAAGAGCTATAGACATATATATATAAGGTGCAGTATAACACTTTTAAAATGGCAAAGGGACTGTAAGAACAGACAGTGATCAGCCGTTTCCAATGGAGTAGTATGGTATACAGTTGAAAGTATGTGAACCCTTAGGAATTATATGGATTCCTGCACAAATTGGTCATAAAATGTTATCTGATCTTCATCTAAGTCACACACAATAAACAATCACTGTCTGCCTAGACTATACCACACAAATAATTAAATGTTTCTGTGTTTTTATGGACACGCCATGTAAACATTCACAGTGCAGGTGGAAAAAGTGTGAACGCCTAGACTAATGACATCTCCAAGAGCTAATTGGAGTGAGGTGTCAGCCAACTGGTGTCCAATCAATGAGATTGTAGGTGTTGGTTACAGCTGCCCTGCACTATAAACACACACACCAGTTTTGGGTTTGCTTTTCCCATAAAGCATTGCCTGATGTGAACGATGCCTCACACAAAAGAGCTTTCAGGAGACCTATGATTAAGATTGGTTGACTTACAGCATAAAGCTGGAAAGGGTTATAGAAGTATCTCTAAAAGCCTCACTGGTCATCAGTCCATGGTAGAGAAATTGTCTATAATTGGAGAAAGTTCAGCACTGCTGTTATTCTCCCTAGGAGTGGCCGTCCTGTAAAGAGTACTGCATGAGCACAGAATGTAATGGGATGAGAAGAATCCTAGAGTATGTATATATGGATTTTATTCTTATATAGGGCTACATATTCCGCACGCTTTACAATTATTTACTCAATTCACATCAGGCCCTGCCCCGAAGAGCTTACATCTAATCACTTTATGTACATATACAACCTATTAGTATGCCTTTATGATTGTGGGGGAAACCGGAGTGCCCAAGGAAACCCACGCAAGCACAGGAGAACATACAATCTCCATGCAGAGTGTGTTCAAGGGTGGAATCGAACTCAGACCTTAGCGTAGTGTCAGCTAAACACTTACAAAAGTGTCTGGCATCTGCTAACATCCCTGTTAGCAAATCTACCATACATAAAACACAAAGAATGGATTTCATGGGAGGATACCACAGAGGAAGCTGCTACTGTCCATAAAAACATTGCTGCATGTTTAAAGTTTGCAAAAGATGACCTGGATGTTCCACAGCAATACTGGCAAAATATTCTGTGGACAGATGAAACCAAAGTGGAGTTGTTTGGAAGAGACACACAACAGTTTTGTGGAGAGAAAAGAGGCACAGCACACCAACATAAAAACCTCATCCCAACTGTGAATTATGGTGGTGGGGCATCATGGTTTGGGGCAGCTTTGCTGCATCAGCACCTGGTCGGATTGCTATCATAAAAGGAAAATGAATTCTCAAGTTTATCAGTCATTTTGCATGAAAACTTAGGGCCCTCTGTCCACCAGCTGAAGGTCAGCAGAAGATCACCCAGCTTATGCACAGGACAACGACCCAAAGCAAAGAAGTAAATCAACAACAAAATCCATCCATCCAGTTCAACCCACTCGGCAATATCCTCATTTCCTGCCTAACTGTTGATCCAGAGGGAGGCAAAAAAAAACAACAGAATTATGAAAAATTCCATCCTGATTCCAATTGGCAATCGGAAATATCCCTGGTCCCTGGCGGTGTCCTTTCCATTTTGCATAATATATGAGAACAGTTAGGGATCCAATACCGCAACACATAAAAAACTCCCAATTGTACCAGCCACAACACAAATAACAATCCTAAGTGGTATTTTGCAACTACACGGTTTTTTGCTTTGGAGGCCACTGGGCCGTGTGGTTTTTTTTGATGCATCTGTAAAATAACAACATTCTTTTAAAATCCCGATATTGGTCAGTATTTTCTTTTATATCTCCAGCCACAAGTTGAAATACTGACATATCTGGTAAGACCCGCGATATCAGTACTGACCGATCCATGGGTTTTATACATATCCCAGTACGTTATATAATATTTTACTGACTGGTAGCGTTATTTAATGCTCCTCTAATGATCTACAAACATGCCCTACAGAACACCAGTCACTGTATTAATAATGTGAACACACAGATAAGACATGTTCTGTCTACACAATAACATCAGTCATTTTAGGGAGGAATTGAATATAACCCACTTATATAAGGTAGATTTTCCCATAACTATAGACGGCTGTACAACCCGGTCGGTGCCTAAAGAATAGTCATTTAATTTCCTAGTCATTTATTTCAGTATACGCAGCATGACCAGATTCTTACTCCTATTGTAGAATAAAGCTTTCTCCCTCTGACCTTACCAACTATGCCATAAAGAGAAAATACACCGACTGAGAGGAAATCAAAATATTCAGCCAAGCCTTAGTGTTGCTATGGAACAAAGTGGTCCAAGAAATAGAAGACTAAAAACTAAAATTAAAGCTATAGATAGATAGATAGATAGATAGATAGATAGATAGATAGATAGATAATATATAGAATAGATAGTTGATAGATAGATAGATAGATAGATAGATAGATAGATAATAGATAGATAATATATATAGATAGATAGATAGATAGATAGATAGATAGATAAATAAATAGATACATAGCTAGATAGATAGATAGATAGATAGATAGATAGATAGATAGATAGATAGATAGATTAATAGAGTGTTTTATATGTTAAAGTAGCAGGCACTGGTAATAGGATGAAAATGTGTTCTTTCTAAAACCCACCATTCATTTTCCTGCAGTCCATGTAGTAGAATACTGGATTTTTTTGTGTTCTCTGTTTTGGGAGATTTTTCATCTGCTGCTTACAAATCCCTGAATCCTCCTTCACATTCATTTACTCTCAGGTTCTTTGCTTTGTTTTTTCTGTGTGTGTTTTGTTTTAGCATGTTGAGGGTTTTTTTAGGTTTAGATTGTATATGTTATTATTTTGCCCTCAATGTGCTTTATCTATCAATCTATGTCTGTGTCTGCCTATCTTTATATTGCAAGTGTTCATACAAAATGCAGAACCTAATCAAATCTAACATATTATATTCTGTGTACAAATGAATATACATATATAGATAATTACTGTATGTATAAATGACACACTGTCTTTTGAACACTGTACATCTTCTGCACACTAGTACACTACCTGCAGTATATTTAGAAAAATTAAATTATATATATATATATATATATATATATATATAGTTATACTTACATATACATACATATAAATACATACACTTACATATAAAGACATACATATACATATTGGCATATTCTTACATACAGATATATACATACAATTACTTACATAAACATACATATAAAGACATATACATACATATACAGACATATAACTACATATACATACATATAAAGACATAGAATTACATATACAGACATATACATACATATAATTACATATACAGACATATAACTACATATACATACATATAAATACATAGAATTACATATACAGACATCCATAAGAGTCCAGTGGATGAACATATTACTGTATTTGGTGTACAGATGGGGTTGAGGGATCACACATCCACTCTCTATTCAGTAAGACACAGCCTGTCATAAATGAAATGGAAATGAAGTTAGATAGACAGCCATTCAGTTCTATGGATAGGATTGATACTAATACTCACAGAGAAGTAAACACTCACACACACAAAAAACACACATACACACACATATTTACAAAACATCCACAACATAAATATACATCTGTGTAATAACACAAATACACAAATATACATATACAGTAATGGGATTTTACCCTTATATATATAATAAATGACATAGGTGCATACTCAGATTTACACTACCATAAATACACACACCTACTTTACATTTGTATGAAACTTCTCTTGTCCTAATAGGACATACCTTCTTCCTTACACTGTACGTCTGTCTAGGGATGCTGGGAATTGTAGTTTGACCAAAGGTTCGCCATACCAGTCCCTCCATTCATTGTACTGAGACCATTTCCCTTTCTGCAGTGAGGTGCTGAAATTGATAACAGCACCCAATTTATACCCCCCCCCCCAACAAACCCCCTTTATAGCCCCCAAGGGTCAGAGTTGGGGGGTTGATTTATTTCCATTCTATTGGTGTAGTGGGAAGAGAAATACCCCCCCTGTCTCTGTGTCTCCCTGAGCCTGGTCTGTGGCAGATCCTGTTGTACAGAATTCAATCTGTGGTTTTATGAGAGGTAAACTGTCTAAATAAATTGTATTAGGGCCAGGCCAATATAGTTTGTGTTATTTCTGCTTTGTTCCAGCTCTACATGTGTGTTACCATCTAAAAACCTATTTATGGAGTCTGTCATAGAAAATCCTTTTAGTTTGTCTTAAAGTGAATTTTCAGGATATTTGGAACATTTGGAGTTATTGCTGATTGGCCTTTTACACCTGCTCTGACGTCACAGTGCAGGGTCATGTGACCAAACACTAACCTACAGCTAAATATAGATACATAGATTTTTATGGAATACAGATAAATAGCTCCAAATAGTAATACACACAAAATGTAATATGTAATGTTTTATTACATCTATCTATCTATCTATCTAGATCTCTTTTCTACATCTGGGTATGTTACTGAGTTTAGGTATGTAATAGTGAATACTCACACTGTGTAAATTGTTTTATTAAATAAACTAGAGATAATAGAGTGAAATAGAGAAGCTATTGCAGTTAACCCTTCTCTGGCTCTGGTGGTAGGAATGCTCTATCTGTGGGCTATGTGATCTGGTGTAATATCCTTCATCCCTAACCATCTCCCCCTGTCTGATCTCTTATTACTGTCCCTCTTTGTTTGGAAAGAAATGATTTAGTTTGTTTATTCTACTACAAAAATCAAGAGCAATAGAAAAGTGATAAAATGGAGCTGCCCTATCCATCACAGGCTACAGATAACACAGATTGATAACACTGTGTGTGTGTAGGGTGAATTTCTCCCCATACAGGGAGCTCATAGGGAGGCTGTGCAGGCTATCACCCAGGAAAGCTGCTGCCCAATTGGGCTGTGTGTGTCTCCAACACACACACACACATTTAAATATAAATTGGACAGACAGACAGATAGATAGATAGATAGATAGATAGATAGATAGATAGATAGATAGATACATAGATACATAGATAGATAGAAAGTATATAGATACTGCATAGATAATAGAATTATATATATTAAGCAGATATAGATCATAGAAAAAACAGACAGATAGATATTAAACATAGATAAATAGATAATAAACAGATGGATAGATAGATAGATAGATAGATAGATAGATAGATAGATGATGGATGGATGGATAGATAGATAGATGATAGATACATAGATATATAGATAGATAGATAGATAGATAGATAGATAGATAGATAGATACATAGATAGATAGATAGATGATAAATAGATAGATTGATAGATAGATAGATAGATAGATAGGTAGATAGATAGATATAGATAATAGAGATGGATTCATAGAAAAATAGATAGATACATAGCTAGATAGCTAGACAGATAGATAGACAGACAGATAGATAGATAGATGATAGATAGCTAAATAGAGAAAGATAGATAGATAGATAGATAGATAGATAGATAGATAGATAGATAGATAGATAGATAGATAGATAGATAGATAGATAGATAGATAGATAGATAGATAGATAGATAGATAGATAGATAGATAGATCATGAATGGGATAGAATAGATGATAGATAGATAGATAGATAGATAGATAGATAGATAGATAGATAGATAGATAGATAGATGATAGAAGCTTAAATAGAGAAAGATTCGATAGATAGATAGATAGATAGATAGATAGATAGATAGATAGATAGATAGATAGATAGATAGATAGATAGATAGATAGATAGATAGATAGATAGATAGAGATAGAGTTAGGTAGATAGATAGATCGATAGATAGATAGATAGATAGATAGATAGATAGATAGATAGATAGATAGATAGATAGAGAGTTAGGTAGATAGATAGATAGATAGATAGATAGATAGATAGATAGATACATAGATAGATAGATACATAGATACATAGATGATAGATAGATATTAAATTGAGAGAGAGATATAATAAATAGATTTTTAATTATATTTAATGCACCTACATAGGAAAATGTAAAATCCCCAGATTCCCTGTTGAATAAAATCTTCTTAGCAAACAAAGGTGTTTTTTTTCTCCATTAGCTAACCATGCACTGTGTTAGTTCTGACCAGAAAAGGTACAATAAGTGTGGAGATTAGAGCCCATCAGGTGGACCTGGTTGAAGGATGAACTGTGCTGTCCAAGGTGCTGCAGTTTAGAGTTCCACACATGGAATCCTCCTGTCTGTTCATCTTCAGATTTCTGCTGGTGTCCAGGCGGTGGGGGTTTCACATGGAGAGATCATCCAAATGGGGGTCACCCAGGGAAAGGTCTGTACATCCAGAAGAACAATAAATTGTCCCCATTTCGCTCTGCTGCCCCCTTTGTCTCCCTGCCATCCCCTGCCTATCCTAGACACAAGGCTGCAAGCCCTTTAAACTGATCCCCCCATGCAATCTGTTCTGCACATTTCCCAGTGTTTTTCTGCCACACTCAATTGGTTCAAGAATAAAAACCTAAATCTCCATCTATTCTCACTGCCATTTACCCCTCTCACTTCCCCTCTTGTTTGGGCTTTATACCAAGCTACTAAATGAATAATCTTAATTGCATCACTTTGTGATTAAAAATCAATGTTCATCAAGTCCAAAGTGGTAAATATCAGTTGCCATTGTGCATGGGTGCTTGGCTTTTCTTTCCCCCTTTTCCTCGCTCAAGTAACAAAAGCAACTGGGATCTGCACCACACACAATTTGAAGGAATTGTTTGCAATCTGCACATCATCACAAATGCTTGAGATTTTTTTTTTTTTTGCACTTAATTTGCTCAGTTATCATTTACAATAAGAACCTCTTGGTTTGACAGCCAAGTCTAAACAGTAGTAAATTAGTACAAATTTATACTGATTTTACTCTAATAATCGTAATAAAAGCTTATAGATTTGGCACTAATTACATAAATGCCTAATGATCTTGAAAATTACTCTGGTTAGAAATATATTACTAATCTAAACTTTTGTTGCTGGCTGGCTTTGAGAAATCAGGGCATTAGAAATGGTTGGCTACACCTATGCAGAGCACAAGAGATTGCTGGAGTCTTGGTAATATATAAACATGTATCATATATGTGATGGAATTAAATCCACTGTAACAAATAAACATGTTTGCAGAAGGGAATAATTGTTAGGGGAGCCTATGTTAGCAGGATCCAGTTACCCAGTGAGATCTCTGGGAGCTGGACAGAGTGGGGATGGAGTGAGGATATAATGGGGGGTGGTATTTCTAGGGGTCTGGGGATAATAAACCGATCAGTGTTGGGTTTATT
This sequence comes from Hymenochirus boettgeri, assembly GCA_019447015.1. Classification (NCBI taxonomy): domain Eukaryota; kingdom Metazoa; phylum Chordata; class Amphibia; order Anura; family Pipidae; genus Hymenochirus; species Hymenochirus boettgeri. The sequence continues at coordinate 358,567,208 of CM033469.1, read as the reverse complement.
CGTTAGTCCATTTTATTTCCAGACAGGGACTATTAGACAGGTGTTTGTTATTCAGGTGATTAAATACATCAGGTCTGGGATTAACCCCATGAAATACTCCCAGGTGGACCAGTAAATAAGACCATTTATTGGGGGGTCTGGCTGGGTTGGTTGGTGCAGTAGAAATAAGAATTCTGATCCACCCAGAACATTAGGGTAAATTAACACCATAACATGGCACATTACACCCACCTGACCCACCCTAACCAAACCTTGCAGGTGGGAAAGTTGGTGAAGGTCCCTAATGGGCGATGGCAGTAGAGATAGAAACTGTATTTACAGTGTAAGCAAGGATTACAGGGGATACATTGTAACTTAATAACTGGGGAGCAGGTTACCCACATGGAATAGATAGGGTTAAATCTAGATCCATATATACATACATACATACATACATAGGTACTAATATACATATATACAAAAATAAATACATACATAAATAAATACATAAACACATAGGTACATATAAAAATGCCATTATGTACAGATCCCTCATACACATCCCTCATACACTGTAGTAATTATATACAATGCCATTATTACCTATTAACTAACAAAATACTGCAATGAACTGAACAGTAAAGAATCTGAAAAAATAAACAGATTTTTTAAATTATTGTTATTAGTAGTCTTACTATTAATTATAATAATTCTATTATACAATATAATTCTATTTCATTGTAATTAATATGGTATAATACAATATTATTATTGTGATTGTTGTTATTATTAGTCATGTTTATTATACTTATTAATAATCATTGTGATTGGTTATTAATTATTATTATTAATATATATTACACAGTTATATATTATTATATATATGACATATATATTACAGTTAAATGGTGTGTGTATATATAACATTACATATATTACACAGTTATAAAATGTATAATAATGCACAGTTATATATGATATATAATATTACTTATATTGCAGTTATATATTATATATTACATATATTGCATTTATTTTATATACATATAATATTACAGTTATGTTATATATAATATTACATGTATTGCATATATATATAATATTACATCTGATTCAGTTATATATTATATACAAATATTACAGTTAAATATTATTTATAATATTACATATGCTACACAGTAATATATATAATATATTACACATTTATATATTATAGGTATATTATATTACATATATTGCAGTTATTTATTATATATATTACATTTATTGTATTATAAGTTATGTTATATATATTACACAGTTATGTATTTTATAATATTACAAATATTACACAGCTGCATATAATATACATAGAATATAACATATATTACACTGTTAAATATTATATATATGACATATATTGCAGTTATTTATTATATATAATATTACATTTATTGTAAAGTTATATATTATATATTATATATTACATATATTACACAGTTATATATTATAAAATATTACATATATTACACAGCTGTATATTATATACATAGAATATAACATATATTACACTGTTAAATATTAAATATTATATATATTACATATATTGCAGTTATATATTATATATATATTATATACATATAATATTATATACATAGCACAGATATATACTATATATATATTACAGTTATACATTATATTACATTACATATACACATATATAGTATATATATTACACAGTTATATATCATTTAACATTATATTGCAGTTATGTATTATATATATATATATATATATATATAATATTACACAGTAATATATATATATATATATATATATATATATATTACACAGTATATATATATATATATATATATATATATACACATGAACAGTTATATAGTATATATATAATTTTACATTGTATTACAGTTATTTCATATACATATTATATTACACAGTTATATATTATTTTACACATTTATAGATCTTATACATTTTATAATGCAGTTATATATTATATAACATATTACACAGTTACATATTATATTACAATATATTACACAGTAATACATTATATATTACATTACAGTAATATATTTTATATAAAATATATATACAGTTATACATTATATTACGTTATATTGCATTGTAGTTATATAGTATATACTATATTACACAGTTATATATTATATGTATATTACATTATAGTTATAAATTCTATATAATATTACAGTTATATTTTATATGTATATTACATTACAGTTATACATTATATAATATTACACAGTTATACATGATATGTTTATTACATTACAGTTATACATTGTATAATATTACACAGTTTTACATTATATGTATATTACATTACTGGTATACATTATATATATTGCATTACAGTTATACATCATATATATTACACAGTTATATATTATATATATTACATTACAGTTAACCATTATATATATTACATTACAGTTATACATTATATATATTACATTACAGTTATACATTATATATATATTATTACAGTTACACATTATATATATTACATTACAGTTACACATTATATTTATATTACATTACAGTTATACATTACATATATTACATTACAGTTATACATTATATATATATTACATTACAGCTATACATTATATATATATTTTACATTACAGTTATACATTATATATATATTACAGTTATACATTATATGTATATTACATTACAGTTATACATTATATATTTTACATTACAGTTATACACTATATAATATTACATTAGTTATAAACTATATAATATTACATTACAGTTATACATTATATATATATATATATATTACATTACAGTCATACTTTATATATAAATATTACATTACAGCTAAACATTATGTATATATAACATTACAGTTATACATTATATATATTACAGTTATACATTATCAGGGAGATTCAATAAAAGTTCTTATCATTTAAAATGGTGCTAATTTTGCCCCAACCAATCAGATGTTAAATAATATCTGATTGGTTGGGGCAAAATTAGCACCATTTTTAACGATAAGAACTTTTATTGAATAACCCTGTTTATATATTACATTACAGTCATACATTAAATATATATTGCATTACAGTTATACATTATATATTACATTACACTTATATATTATATATATTACATTACAGTTTTATACATTATATCTATTACATTACAGTTATACATTATATATATATTACATTACAGCTATACATTATATATATTACATTACAGTTATACATTATATATATATATATATATATTACATTACAGTTATACCTTATATATAAATATATATATATTACATTACAGTTATACATTTTATATATATATATATATATATTACATTTATGCATTATATATATATATATATATATTACATTACAGGTATACATTATATATATATTACATTACAGTTATACATTATATATATATTACATTGCAGTTATATTATATATATATATATATATTACATTACAATTATACATTATATATATATTACATTGCAGTTATACATTATATATATATATTACATTACAGTTACACGTTATATATATATTACAGTTATTGTAACTATAAGTCTCGGGGGTCTCTCGGCCAGTTCCATGGACCTGTGGCCCTCCTGCTGTTGTCCATCACCCCTCAGTGCCGAAGGGTCCCGGTGATGGAGGATCCTTGCAACCGGTGCTGGTGGCCGTTTCATTTGTTCCAGGTGTTAGACCAATCCCTGTAGGGGGAAGGGGGGCCCATCGGTCTGGTCTGTCAGTCCCAGCAGGTGACCCTGTGTCCGGGGGGAGGATGGGACCGGTGGGACAGGCAGTGGGATCGGATCTAGAAGCTCTGATTGGTCACTTCCCCCAGCGCCTCGGCCCCTCCCCCTCCCCCTTCTCCCCGTTAGAATCCTGGAGGATCACCCGCTATATAAACCCCAGCACAGTCCCCTCTATTTATCTCACCTCTCCCTGCCCATCCCCGGTTATTACACCCTCAGTACCTGTGTCTGTCACACACAACCGTCAGGATTTGGGGGGGACAGAACTTCACCCTGGAGCGGTACATGATGTTATCACACACCGACCTCCTGGACGCCCGGATCGGTAAGTCTGTGTCACATCGCCCCCTCCCACTGATCTCCAACCAGCCAATTACCATGGGACATGTACTGGGGTCCCCAGGAGGGGGTAAAGGGAAACTAACAGGTCCAGTCTGGGTCTCATCTAGCAACTTGTATCGGTCAGTGTGTGGCAGATCTGGGCTCTGGGTAAATCCTATCGCCAGGATATCGATACTATGTGTCAGACTGTGTTATTGTATATATAGAATATGTAATGGGTGTACAGTGCCCAGTGCCAGGTTCATGGTGATCACATCATCATTCTAATACATATAAACTTTATCGCGATAGAACTGTCACTTGTCGCCATTTTAGAGGACTGTGTGCACCCTGTGTGTGTGTAGGGTTCTATAGTGATGACACGGATGGAGCAGTGACACAATCATAATTATAAACATAAATTATATCGCGATAGAACTGTCACGTGTCGCCATTAGAGGACTGTGTAGGGTTCTGTAGTGATGACATGGATGGAGCAGTGACACCATCATTATTATAAATATAAATTATATCGCGATAGAACTGTCACTTGTCGTCATTAGAAGTCTGTGTGGAATGGTGAGTTCAGGGCCCCAGGCTGATAGGGGGTGAGGGATGAACCCACCATGGTACCAGGGGCACATTTCACACTTACCTTCCCCTTTCCCAGGAATGAAGGACGCGGCAGAGCTGCTGGGGCACCGGGAGGCTTTGAAGTGCCGCCTTGGAGTCGGAGGTTCGGACTCTGTTCACCCGGGGGATCTGAACGGTAACGGGGACCAGGTGGAAGGTGCCACACTGATTCCCGGTGAGGACATCACTAGCGTGGGATCCAACCAGTCCTCCCTGGCGGTCAGTTCTAAAGACCCAGACAAACAGCAACAGCAGCCGAACCAGAACCAGCCGGGTCAGAACCAGAACCAGAACCAGCAGAAACAGAAACGGCACCGGACCAGATTCACCCCTGCACAGCTCAATGAACTGGAGAGAAGCTTCGCCAAGACCCATTACCCAGATATCTTCATGAGGGAGGAACTGGCCCTAAGGATCGGCCTCACAGAGTCCAGAGTGCAGGTAAGGAGACATTCCCTATGGCAGCTCCACCGCCTCCTTATGGGCCCGAATGTTCTATTCTCGCGAATAAAATCCTAAAATTCGTTTTACAACAGTGAAAATAATGAATCCAAAGGAACGAAATAGAACGAAATGTTACATGGAAATCTCAGATAAATATATTAGTGAAACAATTAAATGTCTTTATTGAGAATCTATCTATAGTGAGAGATTGTAAATCCAAATAAGGTTATTAATACAATTACAATAATAAGTAAAATCACATTAATATAATAACAATAATAAGTAAAATTATATTAATACAATAACAATAATAAGTAAAATCATATTAATACAATTATAATAATAAGTAAAATCATAATATAATAACAATAAGTAAAATTATATTAATATAATAATAATAAGTAAAATCATATTAATACAATTACAATAATAAGTAAAATCATATTAATGCAATTACAATAATAAGTAAAATATTAATATAATAACAATAATAAGTAAAATCACATTAATACAATTACAATAATAAGTAAATTCATATTATTATAATAACAATAATAAGTAAAATATTAATACAATTACAATAATAAGTAAAATCATATTAATATAATAACAATAATAAGTAAAATCATATTAATACAATTACAATAATAAGTAAAATCATATTAATACAATTACAATAGTTTGTAAAATAATATTCGTATAATGATTTGTAAAATAATATAACTATAATTACAATGGTTTGTAAAATAATATTCATAAAATAGCAATGATTTGTAAAATAAAATTTATATAATGATTTGTAAAATAATAATATATATAATTAAAATAAAAAGTCAAAATAGTATTAATAATATAATTACAATGATTTGTAAACTAATATTAATATAATTACAATGATTTGCAAAATAATATTACTATAATTACAATGATTTGTAAAATAATAATATAATAATAATGATTTGTAAAATAATATTAATATAAAAATAATGATTTATTATTTAAAAGAAAGTTGTAATAAATCAGAAATAAACTAGATTGTTAATCATGTAAGTGGAAAATTATCCTTTTGCAGGTATAGAATATTGGCTATTTTTCCATAAATTAAAAATAATGATTTATAAAATAAATGCGTTGCTTTAGTTATGGGACTAACCAAATTGTATTTATTCGCGTTTAATTTCTTTTTCAATCTTTAGTTAGAAAATGTCCTTCCATATTATATATTCTGTAATAATGAGAGGAATATTATTTATATGAATATTACTGTATAAAGTAGAACACTGCCCAGTTTTAAAGAGCTTTCCGAGGTACTGAAATGAGAGATTCGAACCCTGGATATTTCTATTTTGTAACTCACTGGACATACAGGATGATTCCAACAACGAATTTAATGTCCCTTTAACAACAATAAAATGGAGTTTTTATTATTATTTACAATATTATATGAATGTGTAGGCAATAGAATTAGACCTTCCAGATATAATTCTTATTGTTTCAATGAACAGATCTAACTTGCTAAGGAGAAATCGTTTGATCGAATAGACATTGAACTATTTGTTGAATAACTAATTCTCATTGTACATAATTAATTCTCTTTCCATTTCCATTGGGGATCCATGTGCTCCTTGTTCTCTCTTTAATCGTGACAAAAACTGATATTATTTTTATTCAGGGAGCAAAAAAATAAATAAAATATAATAAATAAAAATAAACCCAGCCATGTTATTACTAATATTTCCATGAAACCAGCTGAGAACTACTCATTAGGCAGAAAGGCATCGATGCTATTACATAGACAACATCCCTGCTTCTTCCATTAGGAACAATCCAAAGATTTATCCCCATATTCTCCAGCAGCAATAAAGTCATTTCACCATTATTAGAAACCAATTCCAGAATTATTTATAACCCTGGATGGTTTATTAAGCAGCAATGGCAGAATAATGCAAATTACACAATCAGATGCAATATAATAAGCATAATCATTAGTCTCCAGCTCGGATTAATTAACTTTCAATATCTTATTAACATAAAAAACTAATCAGTGGAAACATCTAAAAGCATTTAGGGCTTTAACATTCCCATTTTATATCGTATGGATGCTAATCTGTGTGTAGCCTTATAGTTCTATTGGAATGTAAATAACTATCCATATACACAAAGAACAATGGGAATGGTATATAGAGGGGTATAGGGTTAACAGCTTATAACATGTACCCATGGTATATTGATATTATTATATAGTATGGATGTTATCTGTGTGTGCAACCTTATAGGTCTATTGGAGTGTATGTAAATTACTGTCCATGTACACATAGAACAATGGAAATAGTCTGAAAGTTATAAGGTTAACCTCTAATGACATTTATCCATAGTATATTGATATTAGATTCATTTTTAAAATAAAGTAAACAGATTACAAAATAAAATAACAGAAAGACAATAAAAAAATGAAACGAATTTTTTGTCAACAAGAATTCAATCTATAGGGTTGTATAGAGACTTACATAGTATATATAATAACATACTATGTATATGTATATATGTATATACACACATTGTATAATATATATATATATATTATAAACAATATTTACTGATATAATAATACAGCAAAGCATTGAATATTACCATTTCTGATGGCACAACTGGACAAGCTCCTTGTAATCTTCTATTATACAATGTGAATTGGTGATATCTATCTTCTATACTATTTATAGTACACACAGGTCTCCTTATACCATACTAATTATGTCAAATAATATTTCTCCATTTGCCCTGTGTAATAGTCCATGTATTGTAAGAATACCAGTGTTCCCACACACACAAACAAAACACACACTCACACATCTGTGTATACTGTGCTGCCTATTGAAATTCCCCTGTCACCTGCCACATCTTAATAGGGGACAAACTGAAAATATTTTCTGCCTTTTCTAATGGAATGAGAGATTTCATTTTCTTGGGCTCCCAGTACTATTAAGGTCTAATGAATTCAGCTCTGGGTTCACGGTTGGCTGAACGAAATGAACCTTCAGATCAGCAGCTTTAATACAACTCTCCAGATTTCCTACCAAATCTTCCCATTAATCATCCCTCTAGTAGGATTGCAATGAGATCTTCATATAGGCTGTGTCATGGAAGGAACATTAACTGGGGGAAGGGGGTCCTGGCTTCTTTTTCTCTTTCTATTTCTGCACCTTCACCTGTTATTAATCTACACATTATATTTTCCATATACATAGAAATGTATTATAGATCTGGATATCTAGTAATCAGATCAGCTGCCATTTTGCTCCCCAGTTTTACACATTGTCACTTTGTAGACCTTGTGGTATTTCTGTACCACTGAGATTCAGTAGTTACTAAAGGGCTATAGGAGGGTAAAATCCAGATCCTGTACAGTAACTAACACAGAGGGGGCATAGTGAAATCCTTCCCTAATCCCATTCCAGCTCAATGCACTGTGATGTAGGGTACTGAGCCTCTAACACTGATGCTGAAAGCCATTTGCACTGATACTTTATGTTTCTGCTGTCAGGGCTGATAGATTCCCTCTCAAGCTTTACAATAGCAATGCACATAAAAAAGATACTTTGTAATTCCACAGCCCTACAAACATAATGGGGCAAATTTCTCCATCACTCATGAAATGTTTACAACTTAAACAGCTCCCAGATTCCTCTGATGACTGGTAATAATTCTTTTGTTCCCTATTCTGCTCAGTCAACTGGCAGCTAACTAAATAGCAGGAAAGACAAACTTGGGCAGGATTTCATTAGCTTGCAATGGGGTTTGAAATCCAATAGAACCCCATTGTCTAGGCCAATGAATGGATGTTTTCATTTAATGTTCATTGTAAATGTATTTTACACTCAGTTGATTGTCAGGCCCAGGAATCTTATTTATTTCGATGATAAAACATTAAGCAGGTAAATAGAGGGATGTTGGCAGGTTATTTAGCCTGATACTTACCTGTAGTTAATGTTAAAGGCCTGTGTATACATATATACACCCAGCAAGATGGGAATCAGGTGGTTTAATCAGACAATCACTGTGGTGTTAAGCTAAATCATTCCATTCTGTTTAATAAACTAATATACCTCAATGCATTATTGGCACATATTATATTGGCAAATAACAACAAAAAACAATTAGTAATTAGTAAATATAGTAATGGCAAAAATTTATAGAAATATATTGTTCAGCTATACTCATACATACATTGTATAAATTAAACACACACATTATATACACATTTTATAAATACATCGTATACATTATATACACATTGCATAAATACATTATATATATTTTACATACATTATACACACATTATTTAAACACATTATATATACATTTATTACATACATTATATACACATTGTTTAAATACATTATATATATTACATATATTATATACACATAATATATATTGTCATTCATTATATACACATTAAACATATATATTATAATATTACACACATCAAATACACATTGTTTATATTTTACATACATTATACACACGTTGTTTAAACACACTATATATACATTTATTACATACATTATATACACATTGTTTAAATACATTATATATATCTAAACAACACACTGGGCTGTATCTACTATCTACTTTTTATTTATCTATCTTCTGGTAGCACCAGGGTTGAACGCTTTATTTATATATATATACACACACACACATATAAAACACATGGTGATCATAATCTTGTTTTATATACATGTATATATGTATATATAATATATTATATATTATATATATATATATTATATATATATATAATAAAATACACCATATTACTTATACACAGTTTAATACATTATATATATATATATATATATCTTACATTATAGATATTACACACACACATATAAAACACATGTGATACATAATCTTGTTTTATATATATGTATATATGTATATGTATATATATATATATATATATATAAAATACACATATTACTTAATACACAGTTTAAATACATTATATATATATATATATATATATATATATATATCACATATATTATATACACATTGTATAAATACATTATATACACACATATATATACAAATATTTCATACATTATATACACATTGTATAAATACATTATATACACATATATATATACATATATTTCATACATTATATACACATTGTATAAATACATTGTAGACACAGAATGTTATTAGATATGCAGTAATATTGATACATCGCATTGAATAAAAGTTCAAAATTAAAAATAAAAAACACACACAAACATCTGTTACCAATTTTTCTTGATTAAAGCAAGCACAGATTAACCCTTGCTCGTTTGAATCCAATTTAAACATCTTAACCACAATTTTGCCCAATTAATGTCTCAGTGGTTTTCTTATCATAAAAAGTACATTTCTGAGAAATACATTTCAGATTTAGTAAATATAATGATTATCCATTCCCCACATCCACACATTGGATACACACTCTTAAGTTATATTTTTCTATCTAGTTTTTTCTTGGCTTTTTGACATGGTATAAGGAGAACATGGCAATGACTTTAATGGAGACAGACATACAGAGGGTAATATAAATGAACCAGGGATTTAACCAGTGGACTAGTTAATGGTTTATGGGGGGTTCAATTTAGTATCCAGTGTCACTATAGTATTTTATTTTATAATTAGAGAGCTGCCAGATAAACTCCTTTCAGTTCCATTAATAATAATGGAGACCTAGTTGTTAATGTTAAGATGTAAAATTCAGGGGATCCGGTGTTTTGCTGGAATATAAATATTGTATACAGAAAAGACAATAGATTTCCTAATGCTGGGCAGGACATTATTTGTATCTGCTCTGATACTGTCTCTTTAAGGGGTACACCTCATACTGTAATTTATTAGTTAGCAGCATCCGGTGCCTATTAGTTCCCTATCCTGATATATTATTGTGATAATGACTTTAATCATTTTACAATCTCCTCTCTATTAGGAGAGAAATGTAATGGGAGGCTGATTCTCCATATACAAACTGCATCCGATAGCCAGACATTATTTATAATCAGATAATAATAATTCATAGCAATATTACTAATAATTATAATAATACTACTACTAATAATAATTATATTCTTAATTACAATACCAACAATAAAAAACACTACAACAATAATAATAATAACATTAGTAATAATATAATATAGGAGGAGTGTTTAACCCTATTGCTCCTGGGCCCTACCTCATAAAAATAGCGAGTGAATGTTGCTCCCATTGTGTTTACTCACAAAGGAAATCACAGTTTCACCGACCCCCAATTAATACATCGCTAAATCCGGGGGTCCACTGGTAGAAGACAGGGGGACTCCCAGGAACCTTATAAATACATGCGTCCACTGGTACAAGACAGGAGGGCTCCCAGGAACCTTATAAATACAAGGCTCCACTGGTAGAAGACAGGGGGCTCCCAGGAACCTTATCAATACAGGGGTCCACTGGTAGAAGACAGGGGGGCTCCCAGGAACCTTATCAATACAGGGGTCCACTGGTAGAAGACAGGGGGCTCCCAAGAACCTTATAAATACAGGGGTCCACTGGTAGAAGACAGGAGGGCTGCCAGGAACCTTATAAATACAAGGGTCCACTGGTAGAAGACAGGGGGCTCCCAAGAACCTTATCAATACAGTGGTCCACTGGTAGAAGACAGGGGGGCTCCCAGGAACCTTATCAATACAGGGGTCCACTGGTAGAAGACAGGGGGCTCCCAAGAACCTTATAAATACAGGGGTCCACTGGTAGAAGACAGGAGGGCTCCCAGGAACCTTATAAATACAAGGGTCCACTGGTAGAAGACAGGGGTCTCCCAGGAACCTTATCAATACAGGGGTCCACTGGTACATTTCTACTTACCTTATATATAGTTAAATATGAATTCTCTTTATAAAAAACTTATCATAAATAAAATAAACTGATTTTAAAGAAATGTTGGGTAAATGGGGAATCGGACAGACATAAATAAACTATACATACATACATACATACATACATACCTGACCTTCAGCACTCATAACACGGGAATGGTCAGGGGACAGTGTGTGTGTGTATGTGTGTGTGTGTTTTCTTTATCCATAGAGAGAAGCGGAGGTAGGACACAGGGACAGTAACAGCACAAGCAGTGTGTGCAGTAGGACAGGGTTCCCACACAGTATAGACAGGAAGGCGCTGTCCGGTACAAAGAGGTGCTGAATGTTTAACATTAACCACTGGCACCGATATATAGAAACACACCTCACTAGTCAACAGTACACACACAGTGAATCTAACTTATCTCCCTCTATTAACTAACTTACCTCCCTCTATTAACTAACTTACCTCTCTCTATTATCTAACTTACCTCCCTCTGTTATCTAACTTACCTCCCTCTATTATCTAACTTACCTCCCTCTATTATCTAACTTACCTCTCTCTATTATCTAACTTACCTCCCTCTATATCTATCTAACTTACCCCTTCTATTATCTATCTAACCTTCCTCTATTACTATCTAACCTCCTTCTATTATCTAACTTACTCCCTCTATTATCTATCTAACTTACCTCTCTCTATTATCTATCTAACTTACCTCCCTCTATTATCTAACTACCTCCCTCTATTATCTAACTTACCTCTCTCTATTATCTATCTAACTTACCTCCTCTATTATCTAACTTACCTCTCTCTATTATCTTAACTTACCTCTCTCTTCTATCTATCTAACTTACCTCTCTCTATTATCTAACTTACCTCTCTCTATTATCTAACGTACCTCCTTCTATTATCTATCTAACTTACCTCCTTCTATTATCTATCTAACCTCCCTCTATTATCTATCTAACTTACCTCTCTCTATTCTCATCTAACTTACCTCTCTCTATTATCTAACTTACCTCCCTCATTATCTAACTTACCTCCTTCTATTATCTTCTAACTTACCTCCTTCTATTATCTATCTAACCTCCCTCTATTATCTAACCTACCTCCTCTATTATCTAAATTACCTCTCTCTATTATCTAACTTACCTCCCTCTGTTATCTAACTTACCTCCCTCTATTATCTAACTTACCTCCCTCTATTATCTAACTTACCTCTCTCTATTATCTAACTTACCTCTCTCTATATCTAACTTACCTCCCTCTATTATCTATCTAACTTACCCCCTTCTATTATCTATCTAACCTTCCCTATTATCTATCTAACTCTTCCTCTATTATCTATCTAACCTCCTTCTATTATCTAACTTACCTCCCTCTATTATCTATCTAACTTACCTCTCTCTATTATCTATCTACTTACCTCCCTCTATTATCTAACTTACCTCCCTCTATAATCTAACTTACCTCTCTATTATCTATCTAACTTACCTCCCTCTATTATCTAACTTACCTCTCTCTCTTATCTAACTTACCTCTCTCATTATCTATCTAACTTACTCTCTCTCTATTATCTAACTTACCTCTCTCTATTATCTAACTACCTCCTTCTATTTCTATCTAACTTACCTCCTTCTATTATCTATCTAACCTCCCTCTATTATCTATCTAACTTACCTCTCTCTATTATCTATCTAACTTACCTCTCTCTATTATCTACTTACCTCCCTCATTATCTAACTTACCTCCTTCATTATCTATCTAACTTACCTCCTTCTATTATCTATCTAATCTACCTCCCTCTATTATCTAACCTACCTCCCTCTATTATCTAATTACCTCTCTCTATTATCTAACTTACCTCTCTCTATTATCATCTAACTTACCTCCTTCTATTATCTATCTAACTCCTCTATTATCTATCTAACGTACCTCCCTCTATATCTAATTACCTCCTTCTATTTATATCTAACCTCCCTCTATTATCTAACTTGCCTCGCTATATTATCTAACTTACCTCCCTCTATTATCTATCTACCCCCTCTATTATCTAACTTACCTCCCTCTATATCTTACTTACCTCCTTCTATTATCTATCTACTCACCTCACCACCCCCTCTATTATCTAACTTACCTCCTTCTATTATCTATCTAACTTACCTCCCTCTATTATCTAACTTACCTCTCTCTATTATCTAACTTACCCCTCTATTATCTATCTAACTTACCTCCCTCTATTATCTAACTTACTCCCTCTATTATCTAACTTACCTCTTTATATTATCTATCTAACTTACCTCCCTCTATTATCTAACTTACCTCTCTCTATATCTATCTAACTTACCTCCCTCTATTATCTAACTTACCTCCCTCTATTATCTATCTAACGTACCTCCCTCTATATCTAACTTACCTCTCTCTATTATCTAACTTACCTCCCTCCATTATCTATCTACTTCCCTCTATTATACTAACCTCTCTCCGTATCTAACTACCTCTCTCTATTTTCTAACTACCTCCTAACTCTCTCTATTATATAACTTACCTCTCTCTGTTATCTAACTTACCTCTCTCTATTTTCTAATTTACCTCCCTCTATTATCTAACTTACCTCCCTCTATTATCTATTACCTCCCTCTATTATCTAACTTACCTCCTCTATTATCTATCTAACATACCTCCCTCTATTATCTAACTTACCTCTCTCTATTATCTATCTAACTTACCTCCCTCTATTATCTAACTTACCTCCCTCTATTATCTATCTAACTTACCTCCCTCTATTATCTATCTTACCTCTCTCTATATCTAACTTACCTCCCTCTATTATCTATCTTACTTCCCTCTATTATCTAACTTACCTCTCTATATTATATACTTACTCTCTCTGTTATCAACTTACCTCTCTCTATTTTCTAACTTACCTCCCTCTATTATCTATCTAACGTATCTCTCTCTTTTTATCTATCTAACTTACCTTTCTTTTTTTAATATCTATCTATCTATCTATCTATCTATCTATCTATCTATCTATCTATCATCTATCTATCTATCTGTCTATCTATCATCTATTCTATCAACGATCTATCTATCTATCTATCTATCTATCTATCTATCTATCTATCTATCTATCTATCTGTCTGTCTGTCTATCTGTCTGACTATCTCTATCTATTTATCTCTCTACCCTCTCCAGTATCTATCTATCCTCTCTCTATAATGTATATATCTATTTAATCTGTTTCTCTCTATTATCTATCTTCTATCTATTATCTATCTTCCATTGTTTAGCAATTACAATACATCGTTTTTCCTATTTGCACCATTTGCCATTAGATCTCTGCAGTCTGCTTTCCTTTACTCACCATGGGATGTTATTACATTGAAAGTCTTATATATAAAGGGGAAATAAAATAACACTAACAGGTCAGGGGGTTTATTTCACATAAAAGAAACATCGTTACTAATTTCCACATAATCGCTCCACTTGCCGTTGAACCAATTAGTAAAATGGAATCCTTCAGAAACTGAATGACATCATAAAGACCTCTCTATGTCATTTTACAGAATGTAAACCACACCCACAGACACAATGGGAACGAATAAGATAAAAATATAAAATAAAAAATTAGATAAAAATCGCTAAAAATAAATAAATAAATAAAATAATAATAACAACGCTTTAATATTAATAAGAACAATAATAGTAAATATTAATTATAGTAGATATTACAACTTATAATAATAGTAACTAATAACAACAATAATAAATAATAATAATTAATAAAAATAATAATAATAATAAAATAATAACAGTAATAATAATGATAATAAATAATAAAAAAATAGTAACAGTAATAATTATAAGAATAAGAATAAATAACAGTAATAATAATGATAATAAATGATAATAATAATAATAATAAATGATAACAGTAATAATAATGATAATAATAATATAAATGACAACCGTGATATAATAATAAATAACAATAAAATAACAAAAAAAATAATAATAATAACAGTAATATAATAAAATAATGATAATAAAATATTAACAGTGATAATATAAATGATATCAGCAATAATAAACAGTAATAATAATAATAATAACAGTAATAATAATAATAATAACAGTAATAATAATAATAAAAAATAACAATAATAATAGTAACAAATAATAACAGTAATAATAATAATAAAAAAACATAACAGTAATAATAATAATAAATAATAATAGTAATAAATAATAACAGTAATAATAATAATAAAACAGTAATAATAACAGGTAACCTAGTCTTCTCTCTATATCTCCATGGGTTTGTGTTTATTTCTATCGGATTCTGCCCATATTGACCATCAGACTGATATTGCGATATCGATATTGCATCTGGTTATTTAGCGCCGGTCTAACGCCTCCTCCTCCTTTGCACCCGCAGGTTTGGTTCCAGAACAGACGCGCTAAGTGGAAGAAGCGTAAGAAGACCACCAACGTGTTCCGCGCCCCTGGGACCCTCCTCCCGACCCCCGGATTGCCACAGTTTCCATCTGCTGCGGCTGCAGCTGCAGCAGCGATGGGTGACAGTCTGTGCTCTTTCCACGCTAATGATACCCGCTGGGCCACCGGGATGGGGGTATCGCAGCTCCCGCTCCCCCCTTCCCTAGGCCGGCAACAGGCCATGGCCCAGTCCCTCTCCCAGTGCAGCCTGGCAGCGGGTCCACCCCCCAACTCCATGGGTTTGTCCAACATGGGCTCCAATGGCGCCGGGCTGCAGTCCCACCTCTACCAGTCCTTCCCCGGTATGGTCCCCACCTCACTGCAGGGTCCGAACAACGTGTCTGGGTCCCCCCAACTCTGCAGCTCCCCGGACAGCAGTGATGTGTGGAGGGGAACCAGCATCGCCTCCTTGCGCCGCAAAGCACTTGAGCACACAGTGTCTATGAGCTTTACTTAATGTTTCACCCCCACCCACCTCTACCCACCACCCACCATCTCTACCCATCAACCACCATCTATACCCATCACCCACCACCTCTACCCATCACCCAGCCACCTCTACCAATCACCTACCATCTCTACCAATCACCCACCTCTACCCATCACCTACCCACCTTTACCCATCACCCACCCATCTCTACCCATCACCCACCCACCTCTACCCATCACCCACCATCTCTACTCATCACCCACCCACCTCTATCCACCCATCTCTACCCATCACCCACCTACCTCTACCCATCACCCACCCACCTCTATCCATCCATCTCTACCCATCACCCACCAATCTCTACCCATCACCCACCCTCTTTACCCATTGCCTCTAGCTCAGGGAGATCAAACCTTGGCACTCCACATGTTTGGAAACTACAACTCCCAGCATGCATGCTGGGAGTTGCAGTTTCTAAAACATCTGGAGTGTCAAGGGTTGACATCACTGCTCTAGCCGAACTCTTTATCATTCCTGCATGGCATTGGTATTTGGGGACAATGGAAGTTTGTAGGGTCAAAAGGTCTCCAGTAAGTGGCCCAGTGTCTGTTACCCAAGCAGGTGGTGGGAAATATCCACTAGGGATGTCCAACCTGCAGACCCCCCCAAACTAAAACTTTCACGCTGCAGATGGGGAATGATGGGAGTTGTAGTTTTGAAACATCAAAGGTTGGCAGGTTGGACACCATTAGTTTTTTTTTTAAATCCTAGTTATAAGGATCAATACCAACAGGAGACAGAAACCCACCCCCCTCAGTGATTCCAGAATGGTCCCTTCCATTATTTACAAATTAGATATCCTTCCACTGTAGGTTGATTGCGCTGGATCTATCCACTATTGAAAAGGGATGAGAAGAGCTCTTGTCAGTTTTTTCCCTGCTAAACTGATGATGTATTACTACATTATATATATATATATATATATATAGATACACATACGGTACAGTATATATTACGGTAACCTGTACCGGTTATTCTAATTTATATTTAAATAAACAGTATAAAGTATATATTCCCCTCTATATCCTGGCTCCTAATTCCTGATATCTAATGTTCCCATTGGAGTTGTTATGGGGTGATTGCTATTCTCTTCCTGGTGGTTTGGTAGCTGGAATTAGCTGTTAGTCATCTGAAGAGATGTTAGGAATGAATGTACCACTGTCAGCAAAAATATTAACCCTAAAGACCTATCCATCCCCAACTTCCATCGTCCCCCACCTTCCGCCATCATTTCTATTGTTTATTTAATCTTTCTCATCTCAAACCAATGGCCTTACAAAAGAAATACATTTTTCAAGCACAAATCTTCTTTCCAGAACAGCCTGTCTACAAATGAGTTTCTTTTGTGAGGCCTGCAGTGAAAAGTACACTTCTGTCACAGAAGACACCCAACAAACTTTTGATAAACATTTTATTTAAAAACAAAGTATAAAATTCTAGTGTTCACAATTCCTTTTCTAGGGGCAACAACAAAAAAAAAAGCACTTCCCTTTCTGTGCCTGTGAGTTAGCAGGTCGCCTTTGTAGTCCCTAATACATTACAGACGCCTCTTGCCCTGCAAAGCACTGCAGGTCATTTGTAAATTTTCAACACAGGACTTTGTACAGAGAACCAATCAGCTTTCCTGCATGTGCTGGTCAGATACAAGTACAGAAGATCAGAAGCTATTTCTAAGAAGGAGCAACATGTGAAATAGGATGTTTTGTGTAGATAAAGCAAATTCTTGTTAAATAATGGTCAAGTTTGTGATATGTTTTAAATTATTGTCCGTGCTTATTTATTGATTTGAGTTTTTCTTAAATGTTCAAGCAAAGACGAAAAATATGATTTACAATTTTCTCAATGAGTTTATAAACAATTACTGTAAATGAAAAAATAAAATCATTTTCAGTATGTAATCTGGAGAATGAGTGATTATGTTGGCAAATTCTTAAACAGTTTACAGTTCTGTCAGACCAGTTGTTAACCGTCTCATCAATATATTTTTCTTTGCTATATGGCTCTTCCCCCGGTCAGTGTCACTGACACTTTTCCCATTTCCGTCATAGGCCAGAATATGTTAATGTAAATGAGGGGCAGAGTCGGAGAGCTGTCCGTTACTGCACGAGTATAGTGTTGCTTTAAAAGATTTTTAGACAAATGATATTAATGTCATACTAGGCTTTCTGTTTATTTTCCAGTTAAAGGGTAGATAAAAAAAAAAGTGTAAAACATAAATATTTTATGGGAATACTGAAATATGCATTTCAAAAGCATTCACTTTACACTGTTCATTTATAAAAGGCCTTTTTAGTGCATTGAGCTAATTCTCCTATACAGTATGCCTGCAATTGTACCTGTGCTGTTTCCTTTCAAAGTGCTACCTCGGCTAAATTTGCTTAATTTCCACTGTAGACATTGCCCCCCATAGACTAATAAATGTGGCTTATATTAGGAGTAGTTAAAATTCTCCAACACATTGATTGGCTTATCAACTTCCACTAATTTTTTTGATTGGCTAAACAACTACTACCAACTCAGTTAATAAAAAGATAAAAACAAACAATGCTCTGCTTATTCAGTGATACATCTAATACAAAGCACTATTTAACTGCTTTTGAAGGTTCTCAATCCTCCAGGTCATGGTATATTTGTGGTATTCAGTAGATCAACTAAAGTCGCTTGTCATCCGACTCTTTTTCAGTTCGGAATGTCTTATAAAAGAATCTGTTGGCAACAAATACACTGGAATGTGTCCCAATCAGCATATAACAGCCAGGTGTCACGGACGTCCTGAATACAAGGTGTTGATTGCATTGTGGCTAAGAAGTGTGAATAAAACTGCCCAGGGTAAGGCATCAAAACAGCATTGTACATGGCTGACAATATAGCTCGGGTCAGGACACAGTTGTGTACCTGCATCTTAAGGAAAAAGGACATACTTTTGAAGATTGTAATGTCAACATATTGGCCAAAGAGCAGTATTGGTTTAAAAGAGGTGTCAAGGAGACCATTTATGTAAAATACAGAAACAGATTCTTGTGCAAGTCATTCTGAATTGAGAATGTCAGTCAGATGACTAGCAAAATGTCTTCAAGAACTAAGTTTAGTTGATCTAACTGAATACCACAGATATACCATTTAACTGCAAAAACATATGTATTATTGCTGTATACTAAAATAATATTATATTTTATACTTTATCAGTATTATAGTAAATAGTTTCAGTCTGATATATATGGCCAGCTTCATTTTCTCATAAAAAACCTGTTTCCAATCAGGGAGTCTTCTATATACTACACTGTTAAAGTACACAAATCACTTGTTATTGTTAAAAAATGAACTGCCACAGAAAAGTCACCCAATAGTTAGTGATGCTGGTGATGTTTCCACTATCACATGTCATAATATTGATCTAAAAATGAGTCTTCAGCTATTGTCTGGCATTAGGCTGAAAAAAGACAAGAAGTGAAGTCAAATTTCCTCCCACTGATTTTTTTTATAGACCAATTTGGCAAATCTCACTTACTCAGGTCATAGTATATGTAATAAGATAAAGTCAAATTCTACTAGGCTTGTTTAGTAATTTAAAATGTGTCACTGCTCATCCAAGTGACTTTTTCAGTTCAACTGAATTTGATTTAATATCATTAGATATAAAGAACCGAAACTGGGTACATTATAAATTAGGAAATCAAAGGGTAATGAGACGAATTTTGTGTCCATTGTGATACTGTATACAAACTGAACCGCCACCCCGGACGCTACTACAGAATGCTAATTCCATTCCAATGCATATCATACATCACACAGTGTACAGAGATGTTGATCCATACATACATAGATATGCTTGTCACAGGGCGAATTTTCCTACACCTTTAGAAATGAATCAGTGGATATGCATTATTATCTCATAGTAATGAGTATGCAGTAAAAGCAATGATATTTAAAACAGGAAAGGTCAAGTATGAAATAGATTTCACTTACAATTACTTTTTTAGTAGACACGAGGCGCCTTATCTGTTTCTCCTCTGGTGTCAATGTAACAGATCCTTAGATATTGTTTCTTTGCAATGGTTTTACTTCTATTAGATTTTTTTTTGCTCCAATATCATCACCATTATACCATAAAGTACTGATCTCATCCAGAAGTAGAGGGAGAATCAGTCATTCATGGAAACGTTTGAAACTTAATGTATTGATAACTATTTTGACCAGTCTCCTGGTAAAACAAGAGCCGTAGAAGGAAGCATGTAGGTATGGTTTTACTGGGCACTGGTAATGATTCATTTGGAGTGTACAGCAAAAATTTGGAATCCTGTATACAAAAGTACCCTCCAGGCACCAAGCAGGAAGTACACAATTTAATACATTTCTATGTCACCCACCTACAAGTGCTGTTTCCTTTCCCTCAACTGGAAAGGATGCACAAGAAAGCTCATTCACTGTATCTGAATAGTTGCCCTCTTCTTTCTGCCTACCTGCAGTGATCCCATCTGGTTGTCTGGTTACCAGGTGCTGCTGGCTGGGGATTATTCATGAAAACTCAGCACCATTCATAAGTGTGATGTCATCCTACTACATTTGCTTCATTCTGGTGTGCAGCTTCCTGCTGGATACTTACTTAGTGGCACCTGTAGTTTCTGGGGCGGCTGTCAATCTGTCCATCCTTTTGATACCCCACTATTGGAACTTTTATTTGCAGTACATCACGTTTTAAAAGCATTTTAAATGGTTAAAATTTGAAACAGTTTGTGGGTTTTGCAGTTTATATATTCTCTATATTTCATAATATTGCCTCCTCCCTTAAAACAAAAACATAAGTGTGGGTTGAGGGCATGGCCTGTGTTGAGGGGTGGGGTGAAGGGCGCCAGGCTTTTCGAGCCTATAGACTCCTTAGATGTAAATCTGGCACTGAAGATCTAGTTCCAAGGGGTGGACAATTAGTTTGATGACCACATTATCAGTCCTAGATTTCATTGGATAAGTATTTAAGCAGGACTGGGTCTGGGAGACCATATGGTGATGCATGATGTCACAGACATTCCTCTTGATTCTTGTAAACAAGAAAACAATAATATGCAACCGGGAATTATCTCACAATGTGCTTGTGAAGGTTCTCATTCATCCAGGTCATGATATATCTGTTGTATTCAATTAGATCAACTGGAATTGAAGTTTAGTTCTTGAAGACGTTTCGCTAGTCATCCGACTGGCTTTCTCAATTCAGAATGACTTGTACAAGAATCTGTGGGCCATACGTTGATGCAGTTGTTGTTTGGTCTCCCCCACATACAAATCAGAGCATTCTTCACTGCACTGCGTACCTGCATCTTAAGGATAAAGCGACATCATATACGCAGTGCAGTGCAGTGAAGAATGCTCTGATTTGTATGTGGGGGAGACCAAACAACAACTGCATCAACGTATGGCCCAGCACAGAAGAGCCAATTCCTCGGGTCAGGACTCAGCCATGTACCTGCATCTTAAGGATAAAGGACATACCTTTGAAGATTGTAATGTTAACATATTGGCAAAGGAACGTGACTGGTTCAGGAGAGGTGTTAAGGAGGCCATTTATGTGAAAATAAAAAAAACCAAGCCTAAATAGAGGTGGGGGGGTTTGACACCATCTGTCTGCCATGTACAATGCTGTTTTGACACCTTACTCTGGGCGTTCCTATAACACCTCTTAGCCACTATCTAATCACGCCCTTAACACCTGGCTGTGATATGCTAATTGGGATTTTCCAGGGTACATAATTGCCACAGATTCTTGTACAAGTCATTCTGAATTGAGAAAGCCAGTCGGATGACTAGTGAAACGTCTTCAAGAACTAAACTTCAAGTCCAGTTGATCTAATTGAATACAACAGATATATCTCACAATGTATTTAGTGGATCTCTTGACTTTTCCGCTTCAGTCTTGACTTTTCCGCTTCAGGATACGCAAGGTTCATATTTTAAAGGGACACTATACTGAAAAAATGACTTTGCCTCATCTTAATCTATAATTGAATACATATAGCACTTACTCTGATTTGCGTGTATTGCTGCATGCCTTCAATCCAGCACACATTTTGTTTAGGAGCAGTATCCCTCTCCCTCTTTTAACCACTCCCACTTCCATCCGACCTGAGTTTTTTCCCACAAACCAACTGTCAAGCCTGCACACAGCACACAGCATTCCAACTGTTAAAACTCTGTCACCATTCCAGCTACAGTAAAACTGCTCATAGAAGAATTTTGAGAGCAAGGAACTTGATTGACAGCTGAAATATAAGAAGTTTTAGATTGGATATCTAAAGAAATAGGGGGCAGATCAACAAAAAAATGATACAGTGGTGGTTGGGAAGAATTATAGTTTCCAGTTATGGCGAATTTAAAATAACCTATTTTTTGGTATAGATGCCCTTTAAGATAAGTAGATCTTTCCAGTTTAGATCCTATTGCAGCTGCTCAGAAGATTTATTCTGTTCCAGCTTTAGACCTTCTGTTTATTTCTGGGATGACCAGAAGTTAGATTCTAGGAACAGTAGCTCTCCAGTAGATCTTCAGCTGTTCAGGGGATCTTTCCTGATCCATTGTTTGTCCCATCAGCTCCAGGCTCAGATTCCAGGGTACATATTCCTATCTCAACAGCTCAGGTTACCTCTCCTAAACTATAAACAACCCTTCTAATTCATTCGGGGACAGTCAGGATTCAGATTGTAATTAGAAGCAGATATCTCAAGATCAGTTCCTTTTTTAACTTTCAAGATCTCTTTGATCCATTGCCTAGCCCTTCTGCTCCAGTGTTGGTTGGTTCAGATTTCAGTGAACCCTAAATAACTCACCCAGTAAAGTACTTCTAGTGTTCTAGTGTAGGGGGGTCTTGCGCTTATTCCTAGGGCCAGCACTCGTCACAAGACAAATGTAGTAGGATAGAAGTTAATCTTAAAACAGATATCTTTAAATTCAACAGTGTCAAACCTGTAGTGCTTGAAAAAAAAATTTGTTAGTAAGCAGTTCATTCCCTTAATTACTGATATAATTCAGAGGTTATAACTTCACTAGTGACCAAATCAGTGTGTGCTTTTATTCTGCTGCTCTGCAGAGACATCTTTCTTTTGGTTCCATTACTTGGTTTCTCTGGTCCAGCCGATGATGGATTCTTTTCTTGGAAGATGGTGCTTACCTTTTACTTCCTCACATTTTTAGCTATCTCCTTTACCTTGTGTTTATCTTCAGGCCATTATTATGGTCTAAGATACCCAAGGTAAAAAATTCAGGTTCCCCATAATTTTAGGTTGAGATATGAGACAGCTTGTGTGTTGCTAGTCCATGCAGTCTAAAAAATCATGCTGCTAGTAATAAGTAAGTCTACATTATTCTGTAGATCATGGGTACAAGATTATCTAATGCTGATTATACTTCTCATCAGAAGGCTTCATCCAATAACATCCTATAATTTCAGCAAGGTATTCCACTGGCAACAGTCTATAATATAAAATCAAACACGGATATTTATTTTGGCCAGAATAGTGTCTTGGCGTAATTGGAAAGAAGATTAGATTCCATTGGAATTAGATGGTACTCGCTTGGTGGTAACCACATACAAGACGCCGACTGAAAAAGTACCCACACACGTTGACTAAATGAGCAATGAAGCATCAGTTGTTTCATTTGATATAATATAGGACAATTTAATACTATACAGATGGTTTTTTTTATAGATTACTGAGTCACATTCCTTCAACCTAACAATCTTCACTCTTATGTGACCTCATGACTCGTGCAGGCTGCCTGCCCCTCACAGCAAGTGTGTGTTTCTGCCACTAACTTAACAAATATCAGGGAGATGCAATAAAAGTTCATACTGTTAAAAATGGTGCTAATTTTGCCCCAACCAATCAGATGTTATTTACTATTTGAAAGCTAACATCTGATTGGTTGGTATCAAAAGTAGCACCATTTATAACTGTAAGAGTTTTCATTACATCTCCCTGGTAGGTTAAAGCTGTTTAGCAAACCTAGAAACATCCCACAACAAACTAGAACTATCACATATGAAAGTGATATGAATTTGGTTTATTTATTCTGCATTGAAACGTTGTAGAAGGAAAGTAGGAATCCTGGCTCAAGGTCAACATAATTAAAGAAAGTTTTAGTCAGTCTGATTCCTACAGAGGTGACTTCTAATCCAGCTAATTCTCATTCTCCTCTGCTGCTGGTAGGAGGACCATACATTAGACATACACAGGATTCACTCCTGCTCTGTTTAAAATGCATGTGATTGCTTCCTCTCATTTTATCTCCTCAACTGAAACATTTAAGGTGCCCAAAACAATTCTTCAATGGTCAGGACTGGCCCAGTAGGCTGAGGGGCAAATGCCAGGTTGGTCTCCAATTAAAAATATGGGCTGCCACAGAAGCTATTATTAAGTTACATGCTTGAAAGGCACAGCGCATGCCTCTAGCGCTAACATAGGCAAAACACAGGAAACTGCGCCTTCTTCAGATTGTTTACCAGTAACCCCTTCAGTTCATTAGCCAGTGTTACAAGCCCTCCATTTCATTAGCCAGTGTTGTCAGTCCCTCACATAGTTAGCCAGTGCAAGTCAGCACAGTTCATTAGTCAGTGTTGTTAGCACTTTAGTTTATTAGCCAGTGTTAGTCCGCCCCAGTTTATTATTCAGTGTTTGCCAGGACTCCTGTTCATTAGGAAAGGTATAACTTGACCTAGAAAGTGTACCCAGGGGGGATTACTTAGCAATTCAGGTCCTCAACCTGGGTACTTGTAAGGGGGGCTATAATTGTCCTTTAACCACACCATACACTTGAAAATGTTTCAGGCAACAATGTAAAATGGGAATAAAAGTGGTTTTTAAAATGGGCATAACTTAAACAAAGTGTGTGACCTTAGCAAAGTGGGTGTGGTCAAAAATGTTGCGGTCTGCCATGAAAGTGCCACTTGGTTGTACTTGCCCCCCAGGCCAATAGGTCCCAGTCCTCGCCTGTCAATGGTTAAATACACCCCACAAGTAGAGTATTAGTAGCACACACCCCACCCTGGCAAAATGTGCCTTCCAGGATACAACCCCGTGACCCCTTCTCCCCAGACCCCCCAACCCCCGGTATTCTTATTTATTTAACCTGCCTTCCCTGACAGTTTCCAGCTTGGGCCCTTGTGGGAGTTTGTGGACGTCTCAAATTGTGCGATGCCCAAGTGAATACAGTTGTACTACTTCCTGTCTCTTTGGAGGTAAGTATATAAAGTGGAGACCCCCCCCTGTCAACATGTCTTTGTTGACATTTCCTATTTCATACAGTGGGTTCCTATTTATTAAAATCTATTTATTAAAATAAATAAAAGAAAGTAACAGCTAAACGACTGCATGAAGAGCTGCCATGGTTTCTTTATTGTAATAGTAAAGTAATAAGGCGATGGCCCATTCAATCCCGACTATATTGAGACACCCGCCATAAATTGGTATTAAAAAGTCCCAGAAATGTTGACGCTGTTATTTTATTACATTGCTGTGCCCACAGCTGCCACACCAACCTTTATTACATCAGGAAGATGTATATGATGTCTTATATAAGAATAGACAAGAAAAAATAAATAAAAGTGCAGCGAAATGCATTAAAGCCAAATAGGAAAATAGCCATAATAAACGGGTACAAATGACACAGAAGGCTTTAGAATAATATGGGGAACATGTATCAATACAAAATACATAAAGAGAATCAATGTTGGCTAGTGGATTGTCTGGCTATTTGTTTTATTAATTTACACATCACTTTCTGCCTTGATAAAAGGGGAGCTTCTATCAAGACCCTTCTCTAATTCATTTATCAGGTTTTACTGGCACTATGGTTCATACCATAAAATCAGTTTACATAAAGGACCCCCCTAAACCCAGTAATGCCCTAACCCCACCCTAATCTACACAAAACCCTTCCAGTCATGCCCTAACTCCACCCACACATGACCATAACTTGCATAAATCACACTCTTACAGGGTATCACATCCAAGCCACATGTTGGGCAATTAAACATAAAAAGAAACAGTGGCTCAGTGGTTAACACCTATACCTTGCAGCTCTAAAGTTCGAATCCTCTCTTGGACACTAATCTCCAAGGAGTTTGTATGTTCTACCTGAGTTTGTATGGGTTTCCCTATATAAATCCATAATAATACTTAAAAGGGCATTTCCAACCTCTCCACTTGGTTCTACTAGCAGCTTAATGCCCCCCCCCCCAATATACAAATACAAATTTCGCTATACTTAACTTTACCATAAATGCTTCTTTCCTAGACCTAGCCACACACCAGCACGATATTACTTACCCGACCGACCACGCGACGTTCCTGCGATCCTGCCGGAACCACCTCTCCCGATAATATATACGACCGACATGCGATCGCAAAATCCCATTCATTTTGCGATCGCATATAAGATCGGGAGAAGTGGTTCCAGCAGGATCGCAGGAACGATCGGTCGGGTAAGTTATATCGTGCTGGTGTATGGCCACCTTTACTTATATACAACCTGATGCTACGGCTGGGCAAGCTCACATTGAGCTCCCAAAACCAAAAGGAGAGGGCAACAGTCACGAGGTACCGGCCAACTTACTTGCGCAAATGTGGTTTGGGGGTGTTTAGCCTCTGGCCAAAGAGTTTTGTATAAAGACATTTGTGTATTTGGGCTGCTTGCAAGATTAAGTGGTAAGGATAATCATGCACTTTAATTGTAATATATTTTGTAATACATAATAATATAAATTATATATGAATGTGTAGTGTAACCGATTTTAAAATAAATAAAAATGCTGTTTGTAGAATGACAAGAAGTAAACACAAGCACTATGTATCAAAAATATAAAATGATCTCTAAGCTGCTGCCTGCTAAACCCCATGTTCCTATATTAAAATAGCCATCCATTGCTGAGGTTTTCATAACATCTCCGTGTTCAGCAGAGACAAAATCCTCCACCTCCCATGCATCATCATAGCCACTAGCCTCATGGCTGCCACTAGCTATCAAGCAGTTGCCACAGCTGTTTTGATAGACATTGACAGACAGCACACACTGTTTTGACAGCGCTAGGCTGGAGATGCTAAATACTGCCAATGTATTTTCTGGGATAATATTTCTAGTATTTTATTTCCAGCATTCAGGCCCCACCTTTTCATTTCTACATGGATGTTTCTATTACAAAATCAAACTGATTCTGTTAAGATCTAATTACCCACAAGCCTTGAAGAAATAAAAATATAAAAATTATATAAAAAGATGAAATTAATTAAGGTTAGCAATAAATTAATCAAAATCATATGGTCACACCAGAGGGCTGTGTGCTATCCACACATTCCATACATTAATTTCATTACACATTGTTTGGTTCCATAGAGGGTTGCTGGATTTCTGCCGACCCCGAGCAGGAGGGGTGGTGATGTCACCGTGATGCCATGGTAGGTGTGGCAGGGTGGAAACTGGGTGGGGCATGGGTGGAGTTAGGGGCGGAGTGACACCAGGAGACAGGGTTCGGGGTGTAAGGGAACGGGGAGATGGCATTTGTCCCTGCAGTCGGGAGAAGTCCTGTCCAAATATACAGTTAAAATTAACTTTTTAAAATAAAAAGTACCTGGGGACGGGCGGTAGGATTGATTATTCACACCTCCCTATATTGTTGGGTTGCGGTGCTACAGCTGAAACAGTTTCAATCTGCCAGGTTAGTGCCCTGGGCCTTCCTGTATTAAAGATAGTGCTGAAGCACTCAGAAAGTCTGGCATAAGTATTTTTCTTTGTGCTGCCACTCCTCATAGAAATAATATTGTGAGGTAGAAAGTAAAAATCCTACCTCAGGTACTTTTCATTTCTCCATTAAGGTTACAGCAGGTTACAGCAGATTACTAACATGGGCAAAGTTTCACACATTTTATCTATCTAATGTCTAAAGACCACATTTTACAAGTTTTTATCTTGAGATGTTCCTATCTGAACCATTCATTTTGTGATCTCAAATTGATTGTATGAAAGAACGGGTTAGGCAGTTCTAGATAGATTGGACATTTATCTCATGAGAAATTGGACATCTGTCTAATATCTTACGTAGTGTATGGCCACCTTAGGGAGAGGGGCACCAGAGGTAATCTGCTCACGGCACTCCCCCTAGTGGCACTACTGGATAAAAGTAGCTGTAAGTAAAATGTGTGTTAAATACAGAAAAAAGGGATGTACAACCAACTGTTTCATAAATAAATATAAACAGGGAGCAGTCATTAAACCAAAAGGCGAGATCCTGGACAAAAAGACAACCACACTTGTTCTATCTAGGCTTTCAATTGGTTGTGAAAGCATACAGGGTTTTCCCTTTCAATAAACAAGTATTTCAGTAATAAATCCAAAGAGAATGTGATTGTGATGATGGTGATTTATATTATAAAATTACTAGGTAGTCCTCGCTTTAAAAACAAAGTTATTGATTAAACTCTATATAACCAGCATTGTCCCTTTTCATCAATTTCACACTTGGGAGATGACCATTCAAGCAGAGATGATCCTGTATCCTGCATTCCCCCCGCGTACCATAGTCAATAAAAATGCTAAAGGAATAGGGGTCAACAAAACTAGATGCAATGCTATAGAGGAGCTAAGGGCCGGCAATAGATACATTTGGATCTAATAAAAAGAAATAAAGACATAGCAGAGGAAAATGTGTAACCAGATCAAATACATTATGAAAGAGGACACATTTTAGAAACTATTATATTATATATGAAAACAATCCTCCAAAGTACGCTCTCACTCACTTACCGCCGCCACTCAGCCCTGGTGCTCAACCTGCAAAATGCAAAGACATCCAACAATCGTAGAAGGAGCAGGGCACTCTCGGGACGTCACCAACACGAGTTCGCTCACGAGTATCATGTTGGTGAAGTCCCGAGGGTGCCCTGCTCCTTCTACGATGTTGGTATTATATTTTAATATAATCAGGGAGATTCAAATAAAAGGTCTTATCATTTAAATGGTGCTAATTTTGCCCAACCAATCAGATCTTATTTAACATTTGAAAGCTAAAATCTGATTGGTTGGGGCAAAATTAGCACCATTTTAAACCATAAGAACTTTTATTGAATAACCCTGAATGCTTTATTGATCTGCTTATCTTTATCTTAATGGGAGGGTGGTGTCCTGTCTAAGTTAATGCCCCTAGTATGCCCTAATGCATTTCCAAACTGGCGTACACTTGGTACATCTTCTGCTGAACTCTGCTGAATCCCACAGTTTCTCTGTAGAAAATATAAAGTAGATGGAAAATTCCTTATTTTGTGATCCAAAATTGTAGGGGACAATTGTTAATTATGTTTACGCTAGTTACCACTTTAGTTTATGGCCATTTTTTATAATTTAAAGTTAAAAAAATTTTAAAAATTTATTTGAGTTAAGGGCAGATCAGATTGGACATTTGCCTCAGGCCCCCATAGTTAAGCTATATGTCAAATAAAGTTGAAGGTACACTTCAATCAGTAAAAAAAACTCCAAATACTTTAATAATATGATGACTTACACTCAACGCAGCATTTCAGGGGACAACCCTTCCTCAGGCCCAGGGCCGGATTTACCATTAGGCACAGTAGGCTGGTTTAGGGGTGTGGTCTATGTTAAGGGCGCCAGGCTCCTTGGGCCTACAGGCTCCTGAGGTGTATATCCGGCCCTGTTTAGGCCCTATAGTTAAGCTGCCCATATGTTATAAAGGTGCGGTTTTGCTAAATAGCGATAACATGTACAAATTTTACAACAGCAATCATACAACTATAATCACAGATGTAAAAGTAAGTAAGTAGTGTATCGCTAGCTTTAGAAGATAACATGGAGGTAGTGCATGGCTAGCTTTAGAAGATTACATGGAGGTAGTGCACAGATAGCTTTAGAAGATAACATGGAGGTAGTGCAAGGATAGCTTTAGAAGATAACATGGAGGTAGTGCATGGATAGCTTTAGAAGATAACATGGAGGTAGTGCATGGATAGCTTTAGAAGATAACATGGAGGTAGTGCATGGATTAGCTTTAGAAGATAACATGGAGGTAGTGTATGGCTTGCTTTAGAAGAACATGGAGGTAGTGTATGGCTTAGCTTAGAAGATAACATGGAGGTAGTGTATGGCTAGCTTTAGAAGATAACATGGAGGTAGGTCATGGCTAGCTTTAGAAGATTACATGGAGGTAGTGATGGATGCTTTAGAAGATAACATGGAGGAGGGATGGATTAGCTTTAGAAGATAAAATGGAGGTAGTGTATGGCTAGCTTTAGAAGAGATAACATGGAGGTAGTGCTATGGCTAGCTTTAGAAGATAACATGGAGGTAGTGCATGGATGCTTTAGAAGATAACATGGAGGTAGTGTATGGCTAGCTTTAGAAGATAACATGGGTAGTGATGGTAGCTTTAGAGATAACATGGAGGTAGTGCATGGATAGCTTTAGAAGATAAACATGGAGGTAGTGTATGGCTTGCTTTGGAAGATAAAATGGAGGTAGTGTATGGCTTGCTTGGAAGATAACATGGAGGGAGTGTATGGCTAGCTTTGAAGATAAATGGAGGTAGTGTATGGCTAGCTTTAGAAGACACATGGAGGTAGTGCATGGATAGCTTTGGAAGATAACATGGAGGGAGTGCATGGTAGCTTTAGAAGATAACAGGGAGGTAGTAGTGATGGCTAGCTTTAGAACATAACATGGATGTAGTGTATGGCTAGCTTTGGAAGATAATGGAGGTAGTGTATGGCTAGCTTTAGAAGATAACATGGAGGTAGTGCATGGCTAGCTTAGTTAGAAATAACATGTATGTAGTGTATGGCTTGCTTTGGAAGATAAAATGGAGGTGGTAGTGTATGGCTTGCTTGAACATACATGGATGTAGTGTATGGCTTGCTTTGGAAGATAAAATGGGGTAGTGTATGGCAACTTTAGAAGATAACATGGAGGTAGGTAGTGTATGGCTAGTTTAGAAGATAACATGGAGGTGTGTATGGTGCTTTAGAAGATAACATGGAGGTAGTGTATGGCTAGCTTTTAGAAGATAACATGGAGGTAGTGCATGGCTAGCTTTTAAAAGATAACACGGAGGTAGTGTATGGCTAGCTTTAGAAGATAACATGGAGGTAGTGTATGGCTAGCTTTAGAAGATAACATGGAGGTAGTGTATGGCTAGCTTTAGAAGATAACATGGAGGTAGTGTATGGCTAGCTTTTAGAAGATAACATGGAGGTAGTGCATGGCTAGCTTTTAGAAGATAACATGGAGGTAGTGTATGGCTAGCTTTAGAAGATAAACAGGAGGTAGTGTATGGCTAGCTTTAGAAGATAACATGGAGGTAGTGCATGGCTTGCTTTAGAACATAAAATGGATGAGTGTATGGCTTGCTTTGGAAGTAAAATGGAGGTAGTGGTATGGCTTGCTTTGGAAGATAACATGGAGGTGTGTATGGCTAGCTTTAGAAGATAACGGAGGTGTGTATGGCTAGCTTTAGAAGACAACATGGAGGTAGGGCATGGATGCTTGGAAGATAACATGGAGGGAGTGCATGGCTAGCTTTAGAAGATAACAGGGAGGTAGTGTATGGCTAGCTTTAGAACATAACACTGGATGTAGTAGTGTATGGCTAGCTTTGGAAGATAAATGGAGGTAGTGTATGGCTAGCTTTAGAGATAACATGGAGGTAGTGTGCATGGCTAGCTTTAGAACATAACATGTATGTAGTGTATGGCTTGCTTTGGAAGATAAAATGGAGGTAGTGTATGGCTTGCTTTAGAACATAACATGGATGTAGTGTATGGCTTGCTTTGGAGAAATAAAATGGAGGTAGTAGTGTATGGCTAACTTAGAAGATAACATGGAGGTAGTGTATGGCAGCTTTAGAAGATAACATGGAGGTAGGTGTAGGCTAGCTTAGAAGTAACATGGAGGTAGTGTATGGCTAGCTTTTAGAAGATAACATGGAGGTAGTGCATGGCTAGCTTTTAAAAGATAACACGGAGGTAGTGTATGGCTAGCTTTAGAAGATAACATGGAGGGGAGGTAGTGCATGGATAGCTTTAGAAGATAACATGGAGGTAGTGTATGGCTAGCTTTAGAAGATAACATGGAGGTAGTGTATGGCTAGCTTTAGAAGATAACATGGAGGTAGTGCATGGATAGCTTTAGAAGATAACATGGAGGTAGTGCATGGATAGCTTTAGAAGATAACATGGAGGTAGTGTATGGCTTGCTTTAGAAGATAACATGGAGGTAGTGTATGGCTTGCTTTAGAAGATAACATGGAGGTAGTGTATGGCTAGCTTTAGAAGATAACATGGAGGTAGTGTATGGCTAGCTTTAGAAGACAACATGGAGGTAGTGCATGGATAGCTTTGGAAGATAACATGGAGGGAGTGCATGGCTAGCTTTAGAAGATAACAGGGAGGTAGTGTATGGCTAGCTTTAGAACATAACATGGATGTAGTGTATGGCTAGCTTTGGAAGATAAAATGGAGGTAGTGTATGGCTAGCTTTAGAAGATAACATGGAGGTAGTGCATGGCTAGCTTTAGAACATAACATGTATGTAGTGTATGGCTTGCTTTGGAAGATAAAATGGAGGTAGTGTATGGCTTGCTTTAGAACATAACATGGATGTAGTGTATGGCTTGCTTTGGAAGATAAAATGGAGGTAGTGTATGGCTAACTTTAGAAGATAACATGGAGGTAGTGTATGGCTAGCTTTAGAAGATAACATGGAGGTAGTGTATGGCTAGCTTTAGAAGATAACATGGAGGTAGTGTATGGCTAGCTTTTAGAAGATAACATGGAGGTAGTGCATGGCTAGCTTTTAAAAGATAACACGGAGGTAGTGTATGGCTAGCTTTTAGAAATAACACGGAGGTAGTTATGGCTAGCTTTAGAAGATAACATGGAGGTAGTGTATGGCTACTTTAGAAGATACATGGAGGTAGTGTTGGCTAGCTTTTAGAAGATAACATGGAGGTTAGTGCATGGCAGCTTTTAGAAGATAACATGGAGGTAGTGTATGGCTAGCTTTAGAATAACATGAGGTTAGTGTATGGCTAGCTTTAGAAGATAACATGGAGGTTAGTTGCATGCTTGCTTTAGAACATAACATGGATGTTGTATGGCTTGCTTTGGAAGATAAATGGAGGTAGTGTATGGCTTGCTTTGGAAGAATAACATGGAGGTAGTGTATGGCTAGCTTTAGAAGATAACATGGAGGTAGTGTATGGCTAGCTTTAGAAGACAACATGGAGGTATCAGATAGCTTTGGAAGATAACATGGAGGGAGTGCATGGCTAGCTTTAGAAGATAACAGGGAGGTAGTGTATGGCTAGCTTTAGAACATAACATGGATGTAGTGTAGGCTAGCTTTGGAAGATAAAATGGAGGTAGTGTATGGCTAGCTTTAGAAGATAACATGGAGGTAGTGCATGGCTAGCTTTAGAACATAACATGTATGTAGTGTATGGCTTGCTTTGGAGATAAAATGGAGGTAGTGTATGGCTTGTCTTTAGAACATAACATGGATGTAGTGTATGGCTTGCTTTGGAAGATAAAATGGAGGTAGTGTATGGCTAACTTTAGAAGATAACATGGAGGAGTGTGTATGGCTAGCTTTAGAAGATAACATGGAGGTAGTGTATGCTAGCTTTAGAAGATAACATGGAGGTAGTGTATGGCTAGCTTTTAGAAGAACATGGAGGTATGCGGCTAGCTTTAAAAGATAACAGTGAGGTAGTGTATGGCTAGCTTTTAGAAGATAACATGGAGTAGTGTATGCTAGCTTTAGAAGATAACATGGAGGTAGTGTATGGCTAGCTTTTAGAAGATAACATGGAGTAGTGCTGGCTAGCTTTAGAAGATAACATGGAGGTAGTGTATGGCTTCTTAGAAGTAACTGGAGGTAGTGCAGGCTAGCTTTAAAGATAACACGAGTAGTGTTGGCTGCTTTAAAGATAACATGGAGGTAGTGCATGGCTAGCTTTTAGAAGATAACATGGAGGTAGTGTATGGCTAGCTTTTAGAAGATAACATGGAGGTAGTGTATGGCTAGCTTTAGAAGATAACATGGAGGTAGTGTATGGCTAGCTTTTAGAAGATAATGGAGGTAGTGGTATGGCTAGCTTTAGAAGATAACATGGAGGTAGTGTATGGCTAGCTTTAGAAGATAACATGGAGGTAGTGCATGGCTAGCTTTTAGAAGATAACATGGAGGTAGTGTATGGCTAGCTTTAGAAGATAACATGGAGGTAGTGTATGGCTAGCTTTTAGAAGATAACATGGAGGTAGTGCATGGCTATCTTTAATAACATGGAGTAGTGCTTGCTTTAGAAGATAACATGGAGGTAGTGTATGGCTTGCTTTAGAAGCATAACATGGAGTTAGTGTATGGCTTGCTTTGAAGATAACATGGAGGTAGTGCATGGCTAGCTTTTAGAAGATAACATGGAGGTAGTGTATGGCTAGCTTTAGAAGATAACATGGAGGTAGTGCATGGCTAGCTTTTAAAAGATAACACGGAGGTAGTGTATGGCTAGCTTTTAGAAGATAACATGGAGGTAGTGCATGGCTAGCTTTTAGAAGATAACATGGAGGTAGTGTATGGCTAGCTTTTGAAGATAACATGGAGGTAGTGTATGGCTAGCTTTTTAGAAGATAACATGGAGGTAGTGTATGGCTAGCTTTTAGAAGATAACATGGAGGTAGTGTATGGCTCGCTTATAATAACATGAGGTAGTGTATGGCTAGCTTTTAGAAGATAACATGGAGGTAGTGCATGGCTAGCTTTTAGAAGATAACATGGAGGTAGTGTATGGCTAGCTTTTAGAAGACGACCTTGTTAATGCAATTATAGCACAAACTACAGTGTTAAATTAGACAATGTCAAATTAGAGTTTTCTCCCCACTTGTGTTGTGAGAATTATCCTTCTGAATTGGCACAGTCTCCCTAGTCCTTTACTTATTCCAATTGGTTATTATTCCACCTTAAGTCCATTATGTAACAAGCAACCAAATGCAGTCCAAAGCTTGTTTCTCTAAACTAGACTTAAAATGATTTGAACATTACATGCAAAGCTATAGAAGACTCACAGATTAAAGCCCGTGAATCAATACAAACATAACATTATACTGAGATGATTGATTTTTAAACTAAGATATACTGAGAAATATGTCAAGCTGGCAGTGTAGTGTAAATAAAGATCATGCATTTACCCAGTAATAATAAACCATAGAATGCACAGGATGGTAAGAATAGCAGCCGGCCCCCAGTGTCTTATAAAATATGAAGCCGAGTGCCAGAATGGCTTCAAGCATCAAGGGATAGTCGTATTTCATTATTATTGCACTTCCTCAAAGTGCACTTGTGCTATTATAAAATATTTTAAAACATAAATAACAAAGGGGTATTTTATTATCCCAAGGTGCATCATTCTGTTATGGTACATTTAAAGAACATATCGAGAATTTTCAACAGTAAAAGGAAACCGCAAACAGTTTAAAAATGTCTTTGAGATTAGAAGAATCTGAACAATTACTTTTAAGAGGGAGATGATTCCGAGGAGGCTCTATCATTTAATGAATATTTTAAGAGCTCCAAAAGCGATGCACTGCAAAGCTATACAACTATGTTACTGATTTCAGTTCTATAATCACATGGTTTTACGTATAATACCAACAGTCTAGATGGAAAAACATCAGTGGTATCTATGCTAAATGGGAATAGGAATATATGTATATGTTAAAGGACAACAATATAAAAAAAAATAAATTACCCCATTACATGTCCATACTTTCAGCAGTTTAAATCATTTACTCTCATTTACAGTCATGCTGCCCTCCCTTAGATATCACACAGCAAAAATGAGTGCTAAAAGTCTGCCTCCTAGACGGCCCAGGGCCATGGTTAACATAACACATGTCATAGGCTGGTGTGAATGTCTGTTAAAACCTCTCTCCTCCTCCTCTGTCAGTCAAACAAACTTGAAATGTTCTGTTGTTAGGATACAACCTATATAATCAAGCTGATCAAGGATGGATGGAGGAGTGTTTTCTTGCATGCTAGCTTTGAGTGACAGTTAGAGGCAGACAGAATCTTTACGCCCCCTTCACAGCATGGCTAATTGAAAGCTAATTAAAGGCAGAGAGAGGCTCAAAATCAGGGGAAAAAATGAATGGGGAGGGCTGCATATCTTAACTCTTTATGAAGCAATTAAAAATTAAAAATGCATTGAGGCAATACAGTTAACCTTTAATTTATATAGCACCACTTGAGGACACAGTGCTGTGCAATATTAAAATACAAAAAGCTGTACAATTGGGACAAAAATATAAATAAATATATAACTACAATAGGAACCTATAACACAAGGTGAAATGTCAGTCAATCATTGGCTGCGATGCCAGCGGTCACAGCCTTGATTGACTGCATGGAGGG
Source organism: Hymenochirus boettgeri (assembly GCA_019447015.1). Classification (NCBI taxonomy): domain Eukaryota; kingdom Metazoa; phylum Chordata; class Amphibia; order Anura; family Pipidae; genus Hymenochirus; species Hymenochirus boettgeri. Next base: position 358,529,706 of record CM033469.1, on the reverse strand, counting down.
AGGGGCCAAGTTGCTTTGCTAGAATGGGGATAATAATAAAATATAAATTAAATATTTGGTTAGTAATTCAGTTAATAAAGTGCAAAATATACCATTTGGGGTTGGGGTCTAACACTAACCTGGCAGATGGAAACTGGACATGCTGATGCTCCTTGACTAAATTATATTAGGAAGCAGGAATAAAAAAGAATTTATTTTTAAAAGGTTAATTTTTACAGTACAGTTGTACAATAAAAATGAAATTTTTGCTGTGGCTGCTGGGTGTTTTATGAAATGAACCAGTGGTTTCTAGGGGTCAGCTCTGATTATACACCTTAGCTGGGTAAAACCCTGCTTAGTGTACCCAGTACTGTAGTGCTCAGCAGATCAAAACAAGGGCGTTGCAGCCCTGCTGATAGCCAATCATATAACAGCACACAGACCCTCCCTCTCCCTGACACAGAAAAGGGATTTAATTTTTTCCCCCAAAAACATTCAATGTTCCTGCCCTTAAAATGATATAATCCTTTGTTTTTCATACACAAAAGAAAATTAATGCTTGCTGTGTATTCCTTAGCTAACATGGATGTAAGAAACAGATTATTAACATTTTAGAAAAAATAAGTCTGGGGATTAGAACTAGAGATGGAGACAAAACCGAACTCGAATCCGAGTTCAAGCCGAACATTATGAGTTCGGACAAACTTGAACTTTTCGAACCAGTTCGTTTTTCCGGACTCACGGCTGTATTTTAGATTTTAGAATTATCGTAGCCCTTCGCTAACCCTAGAATGTATCGTTCGTTTTCAATTACCTCGAATATACGGATCATTTTCGCTAACCCTAGAATGTATCGTTCACTAACCCTCGAATGTAGCCTTTGATTTTTGGTACCCCTCGAATGTATCATTCGTTTTCGGTAACCCTCGAATATATGGATCGCTTTCGCAAACCCTCAAAAGTATCGTTCGTTTTTGGTAAACCTCGAAAGTATCGTTCGGTAACCCTCGATTGCCCATAACCCTTGAATGTAGCTTGCTCAAAACCAAACAATTGCCCACTCGTGTTTTAGAAGTGTTTTAACAAGATTTGGTGATAGTGACGTGTTCCCAAGACCATTTCCCAGGTGCCACATTCATTTACAGTAAGTTACCATTGTTAGTTTATTCGAAAATAAATTTCCAATTTTTACTGAAGTTCGAAAACAGACCGAACTTTATGAAGTTCGGCCATCTCTTAATAGAACCTTCAACCCTAATGTATTCTGTCTTGCTAAAAGCTAAGTTTTTAGCCCTAGCCCAGCAGAGATGCTATGTGGAGCGATACTACTTATAGAATCTTTATTTTTTTCCTAGTAACATAATGGAAATAAACCATAAAAGTAAACTTCGGGATTTGAACTTGTGACCTTATGTGCTAAGTGTTTAAAATTGGCTGAATATTTTACATACAAAAATTAGAATTCTAGTGCACAAACAATTCTAATTGCATATTGGCTACCTCCATAAGGTTGCTGCTACAAACAGTCTGCTAAACCCTGGATAAATAAAAGCAATTAGTTCAATAAGTTGGCAAAATTATTTTAAGCCCAGTCACCACGAAAAGGTTGCTTTATTTAACTGGGTCCTAACTAGAGATGGCTAAACTTAGTAGTTTTGTTTTGTTTTCAGATTTCCGGATCTCGGGAAATTACTGAAGATTCGAAACCGGAACGAATAGTATGGTTGGGCACTCACAAAACACGTAATACTTGCCCTGGTGCTAACTGATGGAGAACTTCTTAGTATAGTTGGTTGTATCCAGTGCACACATGAGGACTTGCTTTCATATTCAAACAAATAACTTTTATTACCAATATTAAGTGCAGACAGCGACGTTTCGGTCGTGGTTTCTGACCTTTTTCAAGCAGCTTGAAAAAGGTCAGAAACCACGACCGAAACGTCGCTGTCTGCACTTAATATGTGTAAATAAAAGTTATTTGTTTGAATATGAAAGCAAAGTCCTAATGTGTGCACTGGATACAACCAACTATATATATATATATATAATTATCGAAAATAGCCCAGTACTTGCGATAATTATTGAAAATACCTTCCGAAGTCCCGAAATCCGGAGGATCAGTCCAGATTTTTCGGAACCGAGGGGTTCCGTGTCGGATCCGGGTGGGATTCTCCTGTGTGGCCTGGATGCTTGAAGCTGACTCTCTATTTTAAAGTACTTTGCTCAAACAAGCACATGACCTAACGCTGGATGGAGTAGAATTTCCCAGAAGGCTTGGTCAAACCTTCAATGTAACATACAATATATAGAAAATTGGGCTGTTGTACATCCATATTAAAGTGCAACTAGTGACCAAAAATATTCAATATTGCTTTATTTAACTGGGTCCTAACCTACTGGTACTTGCCTTTTTGGCTGCATGAGCTGACAGCTTCTCCTGTGTGGCCTGGATTCTTAAAGCTGACTCTCTAGTTTAAAGTACTTTTCTCGAATGGCATCATCACTCTGACCGTATTTATGATATTACCCAGCAATATCCACTGGATTTAACCCTTGTGCCTTTAAAATACCCACCTCCCCTAACCACCAAACACACACACAAACACAGAACGTGGCTGGTACATGCGGTCAACCGACATTATACAAATAAGCATCCTTATTTAAAACATACTCCATAGTTTAGCTGCAGGTAGAAACATACAGATTGCCTATTAGACCAAAGGTATTGCATGCTATGATATTTGTGGCATCTTACTTACGGAGCGCTCCTGCTATCATACATATACTACATACTACATACTACATACATACATATACGCTTTTCCGAGCCGCCATGTACCGCCACGCTAGACCGCCGACGTACGTTTCGTCACGTGACACGTGACTTCATCAGGGCGTGGCCTATTTCGGTCCAGTATCCCTCTTATACCAATTGCCGGCTCTGCCCATGTGACAGTGCCGCATTCGCTCAGGTTGCACAGGGTACCGTAAACCTCCTAAAATTTTACACCTAAAAGTGCTTTTAAAATAGATATTTATGTGCAACATATAAAACTCTTAAAAACATTACTTTATTACAGCCATGGATATAATGGGGGGGGGGAGTATTAGTATAGAGATGTTAAAAACTTATCTCTTAAAGGGCATGTCCACCCCCAAAACTAAAATTTAACCCCTTACTGGCCACATCAAGTAGTTTAAAACAATCCTTACCTTACATTCCTGCTCAAAATAGTTCCCCTGCTGTGCCCCTCCAAAGTCCAGGAAACTGCTGTGTAGGAGCAGTGTGTGACTCATGCTGTGCCTGAGACTTCCTCAACCTCATCAAGGTTGAGGCATGCTCAGTGCAGCCCTCCCTGCCTCTCAGCCAATCACGGACTCGGCTGACGGTCCCGCCCCCTGCTTTCAATTCCATGCAAGCAGAGGGCCTGAACACTGCAGCAGAGGAGAGAGGGCAGGTAAGTAAGAATCGGGGGACTTTCTAACAATTATATTAATGCGGTTGGGGCTGGGGGAGCATGCCCTACCACATATCAAAAGTTAAATTTCGGGGTGGACATGCCCTTTAAGGGAGAACTCTTTTCTTTGAAGGGTTTTTTATCAGTAATAGTTTACTATGTACCCAGGGCATCTGCACATATTGAAGGTAACCAAGTTATCTTACCAGGCTTTTTTGAAAAAGTATCATTCCTTTCCTAATCTCCAAAACCTCCAACCTCCTTTCTATTTTCTGGAGTCTATTTAAGGGCAAGTTTTTAAGATTCAAACTCCTCTTAAAGGGGAAGTATAAACAACCTAATCAAACATTTATTTGTTTTTAAAGAAAGCATGTGACTAACCTCTTCATTCAGGCCATCCGGGCTTCTTGTGCCCAGCTGAAAAATCCATTGAAGTTCCCGTTGTAGAAGGGACTTCTCCAAGTCCCCTCCCCTCATTCCCAGATGAATCTGGTCTATTGCTCCAAACTTTATGGCATATGGATTTCCATCATGTTCCTGGAGTTAGAACTGGCCTGAAAAAATATGCTAGCTGGCATTGCACAACTTACATTGTTTGTAGCAGCAACCTTATGGAGGTAGCCAATATGCAATTAGAATTGTTTGTGCACTAGAATTCTATTTTTTGTATGTATTATATTTTTGGTCTCTAGTTGCACTTTAATATGGATGTACAACAGCCCAATTTTCTATATATCGGCTGAATATTTTGTATTGCCCCAGGAAGGCTGTATGCAGCTCACACAGGCTGGTAAATAAACTGCAGGTTAACAAGCAGCTATCGGGGACTATGCTGGTGTGGAGACATTGGTACAGAAAACACTTTCAGGGTTATTCAGTAAGTTCTTATCATTAAAAATGGTGCTACTTTTGCCCCAACCAATCAGAAGTTAGCTTTCAAATGTTAAATAATATCTGATTGGTTGGGGCAAACTTAGCATGATTTTTAACAATAAGAAGACTAAATGGGCTGTTGTATTGGCAACAGGTTTTGTTAAAGTAAAGTTGTCCTTTAATTTATTAAAATGAAGGCAGACCAAGAGTGATAGAGTGCAGTTTTTTATTGGAAATCCCTTACAGACTTCAGAAGGTCCAGCCTTTGGGATATGCGATTTATGTGGTCATACAGAGCTTATCTTTCAGATGGCAATGTCAACCCTGTCAGCCGTTCCTAGAGGAAGTCAGAGAACAAAGAGCAACAGAAAGGATATAAAGGCTAAAATATTACAACTAATTGTTAAATACAAAACCATGTTCATAATCATATAGATACATACACCCCCTCTTTCTGAAGTCTCACAATAGTATAATAATCACAATGTAAAGTCAGCCCTATGATACTTATCCATTCAGTCGTATAGTCATATATAGTCTGTGCACGGCTAAAGACACAATTCAAAGTATCGGGGCTGCATATCAATAAGTGGATTCAATCATGGTGGAGACAAGAGGGGGCTAACACCCTAAACATGTTTCGCTCCTCAGCTTTTTCAATGGCACTAGGACTGCTTAAACAGTCTCTCCTATTTAAAGGCCCGGTCAGTCAATCGGCAGCCGGATAAGTCACATGACCGATTACGTCACATGCGTCATAGTCTCGCGATACTTAGAACGTGTATTCAGTAGTAAGTCAGTTGCTATGGTAGCATGTAAACATCAAGTCCAACACACGCTTATCAGTAATCAGGTAATATGGACAGTGTAATTACCCAAAACAATACATAGTATACAGTATGGCCACAGTATATATAAATACAGAAACAATGTTGCTTATGTCTCGACTGGGACAGTGTACTAAGCCCAATACAAAACATTTAAGGTCCCAACAAGTTGCATATGCGCATACACAGTTTAGTAGTTCTGAAGGCCAAAAAGTGGGGGGGGGGGGGGGGTGTTACAAAGATTAATAAGCATTGGCAAGAATAACAACGGGGTCCATCCGATCCACAAGGTAAGTAAAAAGGAAGTCAGTACATTTATTTATATGCCAAAGAATCGCTAGACGGGCAGATTAAGGTTTGTGGGATGAGGGGGAAACGTTTGTTTCTTAAAAGGATCTACATTTGTGCTGACAGAATCATTTTGAGTATAAAGCTTTCAACATAAGAGAAATTAAAGACACTGTCCCTTTAAGGGATTTGCCTCCTCTAGAGTTAAAGGATTTTTTTGTATCATATTTTTACTTTCCTCTTTCCTTTTGTCCAAATATAACTTCCAATTGCATTTTTCCACCCAAGGGAAACCATGTTGCACTTAAACCGTAATAGAAATCTATCAAATAAAAAGCCTTCATATAACCTAACAGCTTCTAAAGCATTTTACTTACCAGCCTGTGTGAGTTTCAGGATGATGGACAAACAATGGAGCCCGCACCACTGACAATCACTGCCCTCTTTCTCTACCTTGTCCACTTTGACAATTTATGGCATTCATTATGACGGCATGGCCTTCCCCAGCTGTGAAACCAGAAATAGTCATTTGTAGAGTAAGAGAGCTGTCCGTGGTAAGTACAGCGAATGGAGATTTCAGAAAGCACCGTGATTACGTTTACTGGAAATGGCTTATCTGATGTATTGAAAGTCAGAGGCAACTAGTATTCCTTGGCAGGTGAAATAAGTTATTCATTTTCCGAGATCGGCCTATCACTCTCGCTAAGAGTAAGGAAACTGACAAGTGTGGTGCTGGTACAAAATGAATGAACCACAACACGAATTTGAATTCAATGCATCAGCTTTTTATCAATACTAAGATATTTGAGACGGACCAAGAGGAAATAATTATATTCCCTGAGTTTGAGAAATGTTATTTAGCTGTACACAGTCCCAAATAATCCAGTCTTGCACTTTTCTGTTAAATAAAATTTGTTTTTATTTTTTAAAAAGTAAGGGTTAAAGGGACACTATACTGAAAAAATTACTTTGCCTCATCTTAATCTTTAATTGAATACATGTAAGTAGCACTTACTCTGATTTGTGTGTGTAGCTGCAAGCCTTCAATCCAGCACACATTTTGTTTAACCACTCTTTAACCACTCCCACCTCCATATGACCTGACTTTTCCCCAAAAACCAACTGTTAAGCCTGCACACAGCATACAGCATTTCAACTGTCAAAACTCATAGTCAAGTTTTTGAGAGCAAGGAACTTGATTGACAGCTGCAATACAAGAAGTTTTAGATTGGATATCTAAAGAAATAGTGGGCAGATCAACAAAAAAATGATACAGTAGTGGTTGGGAAGAATTATAGTTTCCAGTTATGGTCAATTTAAAATAACCTATTTTTCAATATAGATGCCCTTTAAATAAAAGCCTGTGGTCTTCTTACCTTACATCTCTTACTGCAACCCGTGAGAAGTTATATTTCTGACAATCTTACCTACCTATATACTCTAATATAAGTCCATCCGAGTATAAGTTGAGGTACCTATTTTTACCTGAAAAAAATGAGTAAAACATGATTGACTCGAGTATATGTCAAGGGATGCCAAGTAGTGACGTCAGCAGGAGATGCCGAGCGACCGGCAGCAGGCAGAGAGGTGAGTTTGCGGCTGACTCGATTATAAGCCGGGGAACGATTTTCTTTTAAAACCTGAAAACCCCGACTTATACTCGAGTATATACGGTATTCTTGTTACCAGTTTTTAAGTGCTATAACCTGCTTTATTTGCTCCTCCCGTTTACACTGAGCATGCTCAATGAAGACTTTAAGTTGTGAAAGTCAGAAAGTCCCTGCACAGATAACTGATAACATAGTAACATAGTAATGAAGGTTGAATACAGACATATGTACATCTAGTCAAACCTTTATACCCTTCTCTTTATTCCTACCTAACAGTTGATCCATACGAACTGGATGTCATCACATAAACTTGCCCCAAACATCCAGGTATCCCACCCCTCCCGCATCTTGCGGGAATCTCCCTCAATCTCCACGGGGTGGTCTCCCGTGCTCCAGCGAGACCACCCCAAACTCCTGCGAAAGAGAGGAGATTCTAATTTCATCCCCGTCACGCATCCTTTTGGCAACCACGCCCCCAGAATGCCCCCACCATGCCCCTAACCCTACCCCCAACCCCTAAATGGCTAACTCCGTCCCCTGTACAATGTCGCTGACATTACGCCTCCTCACCATGCCCCCTTCCTCACCCTGCCCGGAAACCTTAATCGAAAAATGAAAGGGTGGGTGAGGGGGCATGGTGAGGTAAATGCCCCTGCCACACCCCTCTGGCGAATGCGACCACCCACGGCGAGGTATATATATATAGTTCTGGTTGGTACAGGGATACTATAAAATATTGAGAATTACTGGTATTAATACATATACTGTAGTTCTGGTTGGTACAGGGATACTATATAATATTGAGAATTACTGGTATTAATACATATACTGTAGTCCTGGTTGGTACAGGGATACTATATAATATTGAGAATTACTGGTATTAATATATATACTGTAGTTCTGGTTGGTACGGGGATACTATATAATATTGAGAATTACTGGTATTAATACATATACTGTAGTTCTGGTTGGTACGGGGATACTATATAATATTGAGAATTACTGGTATTAATACACATAATACAATACAAAAGTGGGAACATTTCTTGCAGATCCTGTCTGTCATCTTTCAAGATCTTTCAGGTGTGTACCCAGCTTAACTATGGAGGGTTTCCTTTAAACCAAATTAAAACTTTTCCTTTTAAATTGTTTTTATTATCTTGTCTTTATCTGTGTAATTGCACATATCTTATTATTATACTCTGTATCTTTATAATGTACAGAGTTGGGCACCCAATGTCCCTTTATAAATAAATAAAGTAAATTAAAACCTTTCCAATCATAGTTTGATCTTTATATTGAAAAGTGAAATATGAATACAGGAGGAGAATAAAAGGAGACACCAATGATTAAGATTTAAATATTTTATTTTTATTTAACCCTAACAATACAATCCCAAATTCTACCCTAATTCAGAGTTGATCCAGACGAAGGCCAAAAAATCTGTGGCAAGGGCCAGAGGGGTAGAAAAAATCCTTCCTGACTGATGTGGCAGTCGGACTAATCCCTGGATCAACTAGGAAGATTTTTAATTTTAATTAAAACAAAAGCTGAAAGGGAATTTCCACCACCAAAATTAAATTGTAACTACACAGCCCCACTGTGTAGTGTTAAAAAATCTTAAGTTGTGAAAGTCAGAAAGCCCCTGCACAGATAACTGATAACATAGTAACATAGTAATGAAGGTTGAATACAGACATATGTACATCTAGTCAAACCTTTATACCCTTCTCTTTATTCCTTCCTAACAGTTGATCCATACAAACTGGATGTCATCACATAAACTTGCCCCAGACATCCAGGTATCCCACCCCTCCCGCATCTTGCGGGAATCTCCCTCAATCTCCACGGGGTGGTCTCCCGTGCTCCAGCGAGACCACCCCAAACTCCTGCGACAGAGAGGAGATTCTAATTTCATCCCCGTCACGCATCCTTTTGGCAACCACGCCCCCAGAATGCCCCCACCATGCCCCTAACCCTACCCCCAACCCCTAAATGGCTAACTCCGTCCCCTGTACAATGTCGCTGACATTACGCCTCCTCACCATGCCCCCTCCCTCACCCTGCCCGGAAACCTTAAACGAAAAATGAAAGGGTGGGTGAGGGGGCATGGTGAGGTAAATGCCCCTGCCACAACCCTCTGGCGAATGCGACCACCCACGGCGAGGTATATATATATAGTTCTGGTTGGTACAGGGATACTATAACACAGCCCCACTGTGTAGTGTTCAAAAATCTTTACCTTTCCTCTCCATATGGTTACCCTGCAGTGCCTATTCAAATTCCAGGAAACTGAATAGCCTTCCTGTGTGTATAAATGTATGAAGGGGGAGGAGCCCCCGAAACGTTGTGTGTTTGGTGTTGTGTTGGTTAAATAAAAGTTCTTAAATTTCCTTTGGTGTGCGACCTTCTATAATGTTTACCTGCTATTTTGGATTTATCAACTCTTCTAGGGTTAAGGGTGGGAAGGATCTGCACACCCCTCTGTGGATGTGCATTGGAAATCTATACCAGAGACATTTGTATCTGCCCCTTCCCTGTGCTCTGGCATGCGCAGGGGAAATCTCTCACCCTCCAGATCCCTCGTCTTTGAAGATTTAATTTAAAAAATGTACTTTTTTTTCTGTAGTGTAAGAACCCCCCTCCCAACCCTAACCGTGCTGGGAAAATATTCCTTCCTTCCAAGTGAAAGTGGGACTAATCCCTGGACGAACTTGGAACTTTATAACTCATCTCCATTAAACTCAATCAGGGGCGTTCCTAGAGCGTTTGTCACCAGGCTGAAACAGGGGGGTAGGTGATGCAGTGTGCAACCCACCGCCATATGATTGGTTAATGTGTGATCTTATGAATGCTAGGATTGAAATATTATTATATAAAGCGGTGCAAACCCCCTCGGACCTCCCGCAGAATTTAGAAGTCTTCTTTCCTCAGTGATGACAGAAGAAAGAAGACTTCAGGAACAACATCAGCTACATTGGTGTTGCTGGCGACAGTGGTTTCACTGGCTGCCGCAGTGACATCACCCCGTGTCGGCAGCATCGGTGGAGTTGGTGTTGCCTCTGATATCAGCAGCGACATCCGAGGACGGCAGAGACCTAAGAAGGTCCTTTTTAGGTTTGGTTTCAAGCTGTGGTTTGGTCCCTAGAGGGGTGTGTCTGTCCCCTCCCTGGAAGGTGGAACTTTTGGAGGGAAATGTATTTTACTCTATTGTCCTCTATGCATACCATACATACTATACACAAAATGTTAGCAGGTTTTTAATCTGCAGATTTTACCCAGTTTACAGATACCAAACATGACATTTTAAGGAGTTTGTAGGACAAAGAAGTTAAATATCTCAGATTCCCATTGTTGTATCGACACTTAAAATATATCTACAGATGCACCTTTCGTGCAGCATCAGCTGGCATTATTTGGGTTGATACGCAATATGTCTCTTCCCTGAATTATTACAATGCCCCTGGTGATAGCCAGGCTCCTACATTACGATACTTCAATGATGAGATGCAGTGCTGTGTGGTTCCATCATTCCTAACAGATAACTCTCAAATCAACATTGTAGAAAATCCTCTGTAATTCTGCAGGTTATGTCATGTTCTGATCTCTGTTGCCCTCCTTCCTGGTGGGTAATAATAGTTACAGGTAAGTCACCTAGTAGTTTCTTGATAGGGGCTAGAGAATTTACTGTGCATTGAGAACTGTGTCTTGGGCCCAGTACACACAGAGTGATATTTAAGCCAGATAAACCAGCGGCACAATATTTTGGTTTATTGGGCAGGAATATTTATGCCAATTTTGACATTAACAATCTCGTTTGAATTTTCAAATTCAGACATGTTGGTTAATCACACATTTAATCACACATACAGTTGTGGTACCATGTTTTTATGCAGAATACTGGTTGGTTTATTGATTGTGCCACCATCGTACTATTTATTTCTGGAAAGTTGGAGAAAAAAAATACAGTGGACCATCTGATTGTACGATCCCTGGACCCTACAACCTCGTTGTTGCATCTATGGCCATTAAGTTAGCAATATCAGGGTTGTTTGCATGTAAAATGAAGAGAAACAATATTTTACTGTTTTTAACAAACTGTGTATCTGAACAGAACCATCTGATTACTAATGGGAATTACAATTTCTATTTATTTCTCCCTTGCACCCCATTTTAGCGTTGGACAATGTGATTATATAAAGACGAATTTAATCTCTTCCCTACAAAATGAATCCTGTTTTCCCTTTATTCGAAAGTGTTTTACAATTTAGATTATCTGTGAAAGTCAAATGTCAAGTGTTACAGTTTTTTTTATTGTTTTCATTTGGAGTCAAGCAGGGTTAATCAATAAAAGTTCTTATCATTAAAAATGGTGCTAATTTTGCCCGACCAATCAGATGTTGTAACAAATGGCCAGACGGCCGGGTACTCACAGTACGCTTTAGGAGGAGGCTGATAGTCCAGAAGGTGCAGGATACAGAGGCTGCTGGGAACTGTAGGCTGGAAACAGGAGCAAGGTGCTGCTGGGAACTGAAGGCTGGATACTGGATACAGGAGGTAGGTAACTGGATACAGATGAGGTGAGTAGACGAAAACTGAATACAGGCAAGGTAGTCACTGGAGACCGGCAAGGTAAGTACAGGATACTGGCAAGGTAAGTGCTGGATACTGGCAAGTTGGTCCCTGGAGGCAGGCAAGGTAAGTACTGGATACTGGCAAGGTGGTCCCTGGAGGCAGGCAAGGTAAGTACAGGATACTGGCTTGGTAAGTACTGGATACTGACAAGGTAAGTACAGGATACAGGTAAGGTGGTCTCTGGAGGCAGGCAAGGTAAGTACTGGATACTGGCAAGGTAAGTACAGGATACAGGTATGGTGGTCTCTGGAGGCAGGCAAGGTAAGTATAGGAGTGGAGCAGGATCCAAGGCAGGTGAGTAAGGAGCCAGGGTAGCTAGTGCTACTATCGGGCGCCGGGTCCAGGAGGACGCCGGCTTTTCAAAGCTCGCGTCATGACGTCCGCGACGCCGCCCAACCGGAAGTCCAGAGCGGCGCGGGACCGGAGCGGCAGGTAAGTTCGTGACAGATGTTAGCTTTCAAATGTTAAATAAGATCTGATTTAGCACCATTTTAAACGATAAGAACTTTTATTGAATATCCCTGTAAGTACTGTTTGTTTGCATTTAGATATTTCACAGTTGTTTTCTTTTTAAAGTGAACGCTAGACCCGCAAATCATAAGTTTCTGTTACCGCTGGTTAATATATATTGTAAAAAGTACGATCGTGGCAATAAATATTTGGTTTGGACAATACCATGCGGTAGCAAAATAGTGATACTGCGCCTTTATAAATATGGCTCTCGGTCGGTAAACTTGCAGTAAGCAGTAATTAAAGGGGACAGAGTACAATGGTGACCTGGTACTGCTAGCGATAACCCAGTGAATTACCCAAATATACACATAACATCTCCTACAGAAAACTTTTATGTAGAGACTAAAAATTCTTCTTGGCTGGTACTTCAAGTAGTTAAATTGACAAAATGAAAAAAATTCATCTCAAAACGGAAATTTCATCATCACGCAGGGCTTAAAGAGAAGAACATCAACCATCGGGTAAAAAAATAACTTTTCTTTCAGCAATAAAATAATGTCAGGAGAAGCAGCAAATCCTGACGTGTTTCCTGATGTTACAATGTCACCTCATCAAAGGGAGTGAATCTTGCACACACACCCCTTATAGCCCAAGCAGCTGCACCAATTTAATAAAATAAATTTAACCCCTAAACAGGTCACCCAATAGAAACAGCCATATAATGGGTAGATTGGAGAGGGGGGAAATGTGCACAGAAGGTAACCTCTAGTAAAAGTACCACATAAATATCAAGCAATCAGTTACATATGGAATAAACACTGATACAAGGTATAAAACATGTATATTACAACATGTATATAAAACTACATCTCAAAAATACTGATCGATACAAACGTATCATCTTATTCGCTACAGAACAGAGATATAAATACACTAATACCATCGTATTTCTTTAATTACAGTAATATATCAAAACATAATATTAGAGAGCTGTTCAGAATACTATAAACCCAATGTTGAGCAGTTATTACACATACAGAATAGCAGACCACAGTGTAAAGATTATGCATCCTATCCCCTGCAAAAGGATGGAGGGGGGGTGGGGGTTAAAGGGACGGGGGGTTAGAAGGTTATAGGTAGATATGAGGAAGATATGGAAGAAACATTTCTACTCTAGATAAAGCAGGTGACCTCCCAATCTTTATTAAGTCCCCTGGGCCAATGTGTTTGAAGTTCCAAAATCCTACTAAATGGTACTCAATACTGTGACTGCCCAAAGCCGTACGGTTGTCCTTATGCTTTATAGAATTATCATGTTCATAGAGACGTTCCTTTAATTGATGTATTGTACATATTGTAGGCCACACCCATTAGTTATCAGGTATATTACATACTGAGATCTACAATTAATGTGTCTCTGTAAATCACACGTTTTACCAGTATTCCAAGAGGAGAAACCCGATGTTACATTTACCAGTGTACAGCTTCTACATTTATTCCTGCCACATTTAAACAAACCTCTGCTAATAAGCCAGTTTTTATCCTTTTTGAGATGTTTGTGGATTTCCGATATGTAATACCAGATTTACAAAATGGGATCAGCCATCAAGACTGGCCAATAGCGTTTTATAGTTTGGTATATACAAAATTCAGGGGAAAGTAATTGGAAATCTTCTCAATCTGCTGTTTAGAATTATAAGTACTCATGTCACTCTGTGTATAGACACCCTTTGTTCTCCTATTGGGCGATTTGTCAATTGTTCACGGTTAAGAAAAGACACTTTGCAATTAATAATGTGAATAAATCTTTGTACAGATGTGCGTTGTTTCTGCAGACCCACAACCCCGACCACGACACAGATGTGCGCCGAACGGCTGTTTTGGTGTGTATGCGTTTGGTTGGAGGTCGTTTGTTAATCTGCCATGGCGGATTGACGAACGACCAAACGCATAGACACGTGCAACTATTGGGCGAAACATCTGTTCATTCCGCGTGTGGACACGCTTGGGGGTCGTGGGTCTGCAGGAACATCATATGTCTGTACGAAGCTTAACACTTTAATGAGAAAATTGTTTGTTTTGCAGAAGTACCAGATACAAAGTTGTTAATATGACAGACAAGGTAATTTCTACTAAACCTTTTGATTTTCATGATACTTGTACTGCTCATGATTTAGAAAGTCTCATACAATTAGAAACGATTCAATTCACCCATACCTTTAAACACACATCTCTAAAAAATAGATCAAAATGTTATCCTGTACAAAGCAGTGAAAAGTGAACACTTCTTCCTGAGAGAGGCAAATGTAAGAATAATAAGGGGAAATGTGGTAACCTCACTCCATCTTTAAAAAAAGCGCTTAAAAAACTTCAAAACCAACAATGAGATTGTATTTAGACAATCAGATAAGGTGGATCTGTCGTTGTACTCAACAAGTCATATTATATTGAGGAAATACTGTCTCAATTATCAGATATACACACGTATTATAAACTGGACAGTAATCCCACACCCATATGTTAAAATAAACTATGTTCTATTTTGGCTTCAGATAAAGGTATTCTCAGTATGGGTGAGTTTGAATACCTTAATGTCCAACATCCCATGATGCCTATTTTTCATGCTTTCCCCAACGTACATAATGTAAGAGCTTAATCAATCCCAAGGGCAGACCAATTATCTCTAGGTTTGGATATTTAATTGAGGGTTTATCAGAAAATATTGATTGTTTTTTGAACGTGATGGTTGTTCAACTTCCCTCTTACACAAAAGACTCTGGAGACTGCCCTAAACTCAGTAACATTCCATGGGATGATGAGTATTTGTGGCTGACTGTGGATGTTGCTAGTTTTTATTCTAGTATCCCGCATCACCTGGGCCTCCAGTCTATACATTTTTGGTTACATCAGTATGATATGCTACCTGCAGATCAGGTTGGTTTTATCTTAGGAGGCTTTGCAGTTCTACCTCCAGACGTGTGGAGCTGCAATGGGGGTAAAATTTTCGCCCTCATACGCCAACCTCTTTATGGGTTGGTGGGAGCGGCTCCAGGTGTACGAATATAGTAATCCATACCGAGATATGATAGTGTGCTATCATCATTTTATAGACAATATTTTTATTATTATCTGGGAGGGCTAAGAGACAGAGATTTGGGGTTTTATTGAATATCTTAATGATAATCATATGGTTCTTTCTTTTACCCATGAATCTGATGAATGGAAATATAAGATCATGAATATAAAAAAAAAATAGTAGTCATCCTTCAGCACTCATGAAAAGTATTCCGGTGAGCCAATTTATACGTATTAGAAGGATATGCTATTCTTGAGATTCATTCAATACACAGGCTATGATTTTATGGGATAACTTTTTAGAAAGAGGCTATGACTTAGCGTTGTTAAAAAAGGCTTATGATCGTGCAGTGGGTCTCTTAACTGCGAATTGTTATCCCCCAATAGGAGAACAAAGGGTGTCTACACACAGAGTGAAATGAGTACTTCTAAATAAGTAAGAAGATTTGTAATGACTTTCCCTAAATTTTATTACAAATTATAGGAAGGCGGTCAACTGTATATACGAAACTATTAAACGCTATTGGCCAGTCTTGATGGCTGATTCCATTTTGGCAAAGGGTTTACCTAGTAAATCTGGTACATATTGGAAATCCAAAACCATCTTAAATTATGTAGCACAGCATCAGGATAAAAATGGCTTATAAGCAGAGGTTTGTTTATATGTGGCAGGAATAAATATATATTTTACACTTTATTTACACAAGATAAAGGATCCATCAGATCCGATGTTGTGCTGCTGATGGTACAATAAAGAACTTAAGGCATACTTATTGGTGTCTTGGAATCCATCAGGTTCTTCATTTCTACATATTTGTTATTCCTAATATTGGTCGCAGGAGTAGAGCGAACCGGAGAGACCTGATGGTAGCACGTATGTAGACAATATTCTTACTTGGCTTATTGAAGCTGTACACTCTTAAATGTAACATCGAGTTTCACCTCTTCGAATACCGGTAAAACTTGTGATTTACAGAGACACATTAATTATAGATCTCAGTATGTAATATACCTGATAACTTATAGGCGTGGCCTACAATATGTAGGAAAGACAAAACGTCAATTAAAGGAACATCTCTGTGAACATGATAATTCTAAAAAACATAAGGACAACTCTATGGCTTTGGGCAGTTACAGTATTGAGTACCATTTAATAAAGAATTGTGTGTATCAGGGGATTGAACAAGTAACTATTGGTCCCAGGGAGGCGATAGAGAATCTGCTCTAGCAAAGAGAGAACTTTGGTGGATTTTTGAACTTCAAACACATTGGCCCAGGGGGCTTCATAAAGATTGGGAGGTCACCTGCTTTATCTAGAGTAGAAATATTTCTTCCATATCTTCCTCATATCTACCTATAAGCTTCTAACCCCCCTGTTCTATTCCCCCCAACCTTTCCCCCCTCTTACAACCTTTCTCATAGCTTTTACCCCCATTAAAAGCTATAAAATACGTATCCAAACTATACTGTAACATAATAAATAGCTATTACTCAGAAAATGTTCCAATGTACTGAATGAATCAAGTAATAAGCTTAATTAGAGCAGTAATCCTCCACAGTTCGTAACAAGCAGTGACTCAAGTATAGAAATATGTCAGCAAGCAGTACAAATTTCACAGTTAGATGTTTAAATGGTTAAATATACAAGTAGCCACGATAGAGAGAAAGGGTATAATACATCAGCACGTAGAGCTTCAAATAGATGGAGTGTAATGGTAAACAAATTCACGATTCCCCAGACTGTTCTTCAAGATGCTCCCCGTCCGTGGCTTGCTGCTCTTGGGATTCTCGCTCAGGAATACAGATGGACGAATTTACTGAAGTTTGGTTCATTTCCGAACTCCCGAATTTCACTAAAAGTTCGTCAGTTTGAAAACAGAGCCATTAAAGTCAACGGGGAGCTAACAGTTCGAAACCTTCAGATGTTTTACAGATAAACTAACAATGGAAACTTACTGTAAATGGCAGTGGCACCTGGGAAATGGTCTTGGGAACATGTCACTATCACCAAACCCTGTTTAAACACTTCTTACTTCCTGATCTGTTGTCGGGTTTGCGCAAGTTACATTCGAGGGTTACGGGCAATTTCAGGGTTACCGAATGATACTTTTGAGGGCTACCAAAAATGGAACCATACAATTGAGGGTTATCGAAATCGAACGATACATTCGAGGGTTACTGAAAACTAAAGGCTACATTTGAGGGTTAGCGAACGATACATTCTAGGGTTAGCGAAAATGAAACCTACATTTGAGGGTTAGCGAAAACAAACAATACATTCTAGGGTTAGCGAAACTAGCCACACATTGGAGGGTTATCGAAATCCAACGATACATTCAAGGGTTACCGAAAGTCGAAGGCTACATTCGAGGGTTCGCGAACGATACATTCTAGGGTAAGTGAACGTCTTGTAAACGATAATTATCGAAAATACAGCCCCGAGTTTGGAAAACCGAACTAGTTTGAATAGGTTCGAGTTCGGGTCCATCACTACTCAGGAACAGCTTTCTTATTATAGTCCAATCGATACTCAGCCTCTAAATATTCCACCGATCAGTTCTCTCAGCGTGACTTGTCCAATACACAGTACCCACTAGTTCAGAGTATTAACGTCACCGCAACCGTATATACACAACCCCGACGGGATTTTAGGTATATACACAGCCATGCTGGGTTTAGGCATACACAGTCACACTGGGTTGAGGTATACATAACCATGCTGGGTTTAAGTATTCACAACCACATTGGGTTAAGGTAGACACAATCATGCTGGGTTTAGGTATACACAACAACAATGGGTTAAGGTAGACACAAACATGTTGGGTTTAGGTATACACAACAACAATGGGTTAAGATAGACACAACCATGCTGGGTTTAAGTATACACAACAACAAAAACAACAATGGGTTTAAGGTAGACACAACACACACTGGGTTAAGGTAATACCCAACCACACTGGGTTAAGGTAGACACAATCATGCTGGGTTTAGGTATCCCAAGCACACTGGGTTAAGATAGACACAACCATGCTGGGTTTAAGTATACACAACACATGGGTTAAGGTAGACACAACCACACTGGGTTAAGGTAGACACAACACACTGGGTTAGGTAGACACACCTTGCTGGTTAGGTATACACAACCACACGGGTTAAAGTAGATACAACCTTGCTGGGTATAGGTATACACAACCACACTGGGTTAAAGTAGACACAACCTTGCTGGGTATAGGTAGACACAACCTTGCTGGGTATAGGTATACCCAACCACACTGGGTTAAAGTAGACACAACCTTGCTGGTATAGGTAGACACAACCTTGCTGGGTATAGTATACCCAACCACACTGGGTTAAAGTAGACACAACCTGCTGGGTATAGGTATACACAACCACACTGGGTTAAAGTAGACACAACCTTGCTGGGTTTAGTATACACAACCACACTAGGTTAAGGTAGACACAACCTTGCTGGGTATAGGTATACACAACCACACTAGGTTAGGTAGACACAACCTTGCTGGGTATAGGTATACACAACCACACTAGGTTAAGGTAACAACAACCTTGCTGGGTATAGGTATAACACAACCACACTGGATTTAAGGTATACCCAACCACACTGGGTTAAGGTATACCCAACACACTGGTTAAGTGACCACAACCTTTGGTAAGGTTATACACAACACACTATGTTAAGGTAGACAAAACCTTGCTGGGTATAGGTATACACAACCACACACTAGGTTAAGGTAGACACAACCTTGCTGGGTATAGGTATCCACAACCACACTAGGTTAGGTAGACACACCTTGCTGGTATAGTATACACAACCACACTGGGTTAAGGTAGACACAACCACACTGGGTTAAGGTATACCCAACCACACTGGGTTAAGGTATACCCAACCACACTGGGTTAAGGTATACCCAACCACACTGGGTTAAGGTATACCCAACCACCAACTGGTTAAGTAGACACAACCTTGCTGGATAGGTATAACAACCACACTAGGTTAAGGTAGACCAACCTTGCTGGGTATAGGTATACACAACCACAACCTGGTTAAGTATACCCAACCACACTGGGTTAGGTATCCCAACCACCTGGGTTAAGTATACCCACACACTGGTTAAGGTATACCCAACCACACTGGGTTAGAGTACCACAACCTTGCTGGGTATAGGTATACACAACCACACTAGTTAAGGTAGACACAACCTTGCTGGGTATAGGTATACACAACCACACTAGGTTAAGGTAGACACAACCTTGCTGGGTATGGTATACACAACCACACTAGGTTAAGGTAGACACAACCTTGCTGGGTATAGTTTTATCACAACCACACTAGGTTAAGGTAGACACAACCTTCTGGGTATAGGTATACACAACCACACTAGGTTAGGTAGACACAACCTTGCTGGGTATAGGTATCCACAACCACACTAGGTTAAGGTAGACCAACCTTGCTGGGTATAGGTAACCACCCACCTGGGGTTAAGGTAAACAACACCCAACTGGGTTAGGTATACCCACCACACGGGTTAAAGTAGACACAACTGCTGGGTATAGGTATCCACACCACACTAGGTTAAGTAGACACAACCTTGCTGTTATAGGTATCACAAACCACACTAGGTTAAGGTAACACAACCTTGCTGGTATAGGTAATACACAACCACACTGGGTTAGGTATACACAACCACACTAGGTTAAGGTAGACACAACCTTGTGGGTATAGTATACACAACCACTGGTTTAAGGTATACCCAACCACACTGGGTTAAGGTTACCCAACCACACTGGGTTAAAGTAGACACAACAACCTGCTGGTTTAGGTATACCAACCACCTAGGTTAAGGTACACAACCTTGCTGGGTATAGGTATAACACAACCACACTAGGTTAAGGTAGACACAACCTTGCTGGGTATAGGTATACACAACCACACTGGGTTAAGGTAGACACAACCTTGCTGGGTATAGGTATACACAACAACACTAGGTTAAGGTGACACAACCACACTGGGTTAAGGTATACCCACACACTGGGTTAAAGTAGACCAACCTTGCGGGTATAGGTATACACAACCACACTAGGTTAGGTAGACACAACCTTGCTGGGTATAGGTATACACAACCACACTGGTTAAGGTAGACACAACCACACTGGGTTAGGTATACCCAACCACACTGGGTTAAGTAGACACAACCTTGCTGGTATAGGTATACACAACCACAACTAGGTTAGGTAGAACAACACCTTGCTGGGTATAGGTAACACACCACACTAGGTTAAGGTAGCCACAACCTTGCTGGGTATAGGTATACACAACCACACTAGGTTAAGGTAGACACAACCTTGCTGGTATAGGTATACACAACCACACTAGGTTAAGGTAGACACAACCTTGCTGGGTATAGGTATACACAACCACACTAGGTTAAGGTAGACACAACCTTGCTGGGTATAGGTATACACAACCACACTAGGTTAAAGTAGACACAACCTTGCTGGGTATAGGTATAACAACCACACTAGGTTAAGGTAGACACAACCTTGCTGGTATAGGTATACACAACCACACTAGATTAAGGTAGACACAACCTGCTGGGTATAGGTATATACGCAACCACACTAGGTTAAGGTAGACACAACCTGCTGGGTAAGGTTTACACAACCACCTGGGTTAAGGTAGACACAACCTTGCTGGGTATGGTAACACAACCACACTAGGTAAGTAGACACAACCTTGCTGGGTATAGGTATATACACCACCACACTAGGTTAAGGTAGACACAACCTTGCTGGGTATAGGTATACACAACCACACTAGTTTAGGTAGACACAACCTTGCTGGGTATAGGTAACACAACCAACTAGGTTAAGGTAGACACAACCTTGCTGGGTATAGGTATACACAACCACACTGGGTTAGTAGACACAACCACACTGGGGTTAAGGTATACCCAACCACACTGGGTTAAAGGTAGACACAACCTTGCTGGTTATAGGTATACACACAACCACACTAGGTTAAGTAGACACAACCTTGCTGGTATAGGTATACACAACCACACTAGGTTAAGGTAGAACACAACCTTGCTGGGTATAGGTATACACACCCACATAGGTTAAGGTAGACACAACCTTGCTGGGTATAGTATACACAACCACTAGGTTAGGTAGACACAACCTTGATGGGTATAGGTATACACAACCACACTGAGGTTAAGGTAGACAAACCTTGCTGGTATAGGTATACAACACAACCACACTAGATTAAGGTAGACACAACACTGCTGGTATAGGTATACACAACCACACTAGGTTAGGAGACACAACCTTGCTGGGTATAGGTATACACAACCACACTAGATTAAGGTAGAACACACTTGCTGGGTATAGGTTATACACAACCACACTAGGTTAAGGTAGAACACAACCTTGCTGGGTATAGGTATACACAACCACACTAGATTAAGGTAGACACAACCTTGCTGGGTATGGTATACACAACCACACTAGATTAAGGTAGACACAACCTTGCTGGGTATAGGTATACACAACCACACTAGATTAAGGTAGACACAACTTGCTGGGTATAGGTATACGCAACCACACTAGGTTAAGGTAGACACAACCTTGCTGGGTATAGGTATACACAACCACACTAGTTAAGGTAGACACAAACCTTGCTGGGTATAGGTATACACAACCACACTAGATTAAGTAGACACAACCTTGCTGGGTATAGGTATACACAACCACACTAGATTAAGGTAGACACAACCTTGCTGGGTATAGGTATACACAACCACACTAGGTTAAGGTAGACACAACCTTGCTGGGTATAGGTATACACAACCACACTAGGTTAAGGTAGACACAACCTGCTGGGTATAGGTATACACAACCACACTAGGTTAAGGTAGACACAACCTTGCTGGTATAGGTATACACAACCACACTAGGTTAAGGTAGACACAACCTTGCTGGGTATAGGTATACACAACCACACTAGGTTAAGTAGACACAACCTGCTGGGTATAGGTATACACACCACACTAGGTTAAGGTAGACACAACCTTGCTGGGATAGGTATACACAACCACACTAGATTAAGGTAGACACAAAACCTTGCTGGGTATAGGTATAACGCACACACTAGTTAAGGTAGACACAACCTTGCTGGGGTATATGTATACACAACCACACTGGGTTAAGGTAGACACAACCTTGCTGGGTATAGGTATACACAACCACACTAGGTTAAGGTAGACACACACCTTGCTGGGTATAGGTATACACACCACACTAGGTTAGGTAGACACAACCTGTCTGGTTATAGGTATACACAACCACCTAGGGTTAAGGTAGACACAACCTTGCTGGGTATAGGTATACACAACCACACTAGGTTAAGGTAGACACAACCTTGCTGGGTATAGGTATACACAACCACACTGGGTTAAGGTAGACACAACCCACTGGGTTAAGGTATACCCAACCACACTGGGTTAAAGTAGACACAACCTTGCTGGGTATAGGTATACACAACCACACTAGGTTAAGGTAGAACACAACCTTGCTGGGTATAGGTATACACAACCACACTAGGTTAAGGTAGACACAACCTTGCTGGGTATAGGTATACACAACCACACTAGGTTAAGGTAGACACAACCTTGCTGGGTATAGGTATCACAACCACACTAGGTTAAGGTAGACACAACCTTGATGGGTATAGGTATACACAACCACACTAGGTTAAGGTAGACACAACCTTGCTGGGTATAGGTATACACACACCACACTAGGTTAAGGTAGACACAACCTTGCTGGGTATAGGTATACACAACCACACTAGGTTAAGGTAGCACAACCTTGCTGGGTATAGGTATACACAACCACACTAGGTTAAGGTAGACACAACCTTGCTGGGTATAGGTATACACAACCCCACTAGGTTAGGTAGACACAACCTTGCTGGGTATAGGTATACACAACCACACTAGATTAAGGTAGACACAACCTTGCTGGGTATAGGTATACACAACCACACTAGATTAAGGTAGACAACACCTTGCTGGGTATAGGTATACACAACCACACTAGATTAAGGTAGACACAACCTTGCTGGGTAGGTATACACAACCCACTAGATAAGGTAGACACAACCTTCTGGGTATAGGTTATACGCAACCACACTAGGTTAAGGTAGACACAACCTTGCTGGTATAGGTATACACAACCACACTAGATTAAGGTAGACACAACCTTGCTGGGTATAGGTATACACACCACACTAGATTAAGTAGACACAACCTTGCTGGTTAGGTATACACAAACCACACTAGGTTAAGGTAGACACAACCTTGCTGGGTTATAGGTATATACGCAACCACACTAGGTAATGTAGACCAACCTTGCTGGGTATAGGTATACACAACCCACACTAGATTAAGGTAGACACAACCTTGCTGGGTATAGGTATACACACCACATAGATTAAGGTAGACACAACCTTGCTGGGTATAGGTATACACAACCACACTAGATTAAGGTAGACACAACCTTGCTGGGTATATTATACACACACCACACTAGTTAAGGTAGACACAACCTTGCTGGGTATAGGTATATACGCAACCACACTAGGTATAGGTAGACACAACCTTGCTGGGTATAGGTATACACAACCACACTAGATTAAGGTAGACACAACCTTGCTGGTATGGTATACACCACCAACTAGATTAAGTAGACACAACCTTGCTGGGTATAGGTATACACAACCACACTAGGTTAAGGTAGACACAACCTTGCTGGGTATAGGTATACACAACCACACTAGATTAAGGTAGACACAACCTTGCTGGGTATAGGTATACACAACCACACTAGGTTAAGGTAGACACAACCTTGCTGGGTATAGGTATACACAACCACACTAGGTTAAGGTAGACACAACCTTGCTGGGTATAGGTATATACGCAACCACTTTCTCTTCCTGTCTTTATTCTCACACAATTATTTTATGATCCCTACGAACATACACGACTTTGTGTCCAATTAAAATAGATAATATAATATATTTTTCAATATAAGATATGTATCATGGAAAGAACCCCCACAGCTTAAGGTGAGTGCTACCTAAGGTCATTTCGTTATAAAAATACTAAGCATTTCTATATTTCATGTTCATTACATGGTAAGTGGGAATGTAATAAAATAAATAATGAGGGAAGAACAGCCAGAGAGAAACAGACAACACATAAGAAATTTTGTTTACACGTGATATTTTATTATACAGTAAGTATGCTGAACATACATGTATAGTATCTACCAAGCTGCCATTCCCTTTCACATCTTCAAGCGCAAAACACTTCTTCCATCCCATAGATATTATGTTCAGGTAAACCCAAGTATTCTTGTAATCTACCAAGAACTAAAACTTCAAAATTTCTTTTGCTGCATAATTGGGAAAGTTATATTTACATTATTTACTGTGAACCTTTTCTGGGTGTAAATTAGCAGGAGTTACTCACAAAGAGACCAATCCATTTAAATAGGACGTTCTTCCCCCCTATGTCTTCTGGCCGTAAGCTCCCAAATAATGTAAGACAGAGAATCCTACTGCTGAACAAGTATGGACCAGATAGAAAACAAAACCTGGGTGATTATAAAAGCACAGAGGGTCAAGCTTATGGGAAGCATAAACGTACCATGGTAAAATTTAGTTCAGGGCAACACTGTCTAACATTCACTATTTATTGACTTCTCCTAGTTTATTAATTTTATTTCTTTTCTCTTCCCATATCAGTAAATGGCCACTAAACCCAAAATATACTTTCTTCTCCTGAATCAATAATTGTAGATAGGGACACAGAGGGGGCAAGTATTTCATTCTATATCTATCTGGTAGCTCTGTAAGTAACTATCTATGTCCATCTCATAGGCTCATTTATAATTATCGATATCTATCTTGTAGGCTCTGTGTCTATTAGAGATGGCCGACCAACTTTCGAAAGTTCGGTCCGTTTTCGAACTTTGAACTATATGGAAAGTTCGAAGTTTGAAAATGGACCCATTAAAATCAATGGGATCAAATAGTTCGAAAAGTTCGAATGAAATACAATTAAAATAAATGGTAACTTAATGTAAATGGCTGTGGGACCTGGGAAATGGTCTAGGGAACATGTTAGAATATCCGACTTTCGAAAAATCGATTTTACTCTCACACGTGCTACTTTCGAGCTCTCACATTCGAACATTCATAAAATCCAATGAACACTTGCAAATTCGATAATTTGATATTTACTCTATTAATTTCGATAGTCCGAAAATATCGAAAGTCAGAGAATCCGTGATCCGAGATTATTTGAGAAGTCCGAGCCCGTTCGAATAATTTGTTAGGCTCTGTGACTTTATCTGGTAGGCTCTGTGTCGATATCGGTAGGCTCTTTGTCGATTCTGGTAGGCTCTGTGTCTATATCGGTAGGCTCTGTGTCTAGTCTGGTAGGCTCTGAGTCTATACTCTGTAGGCTCTGAGTCTATCTCTGGTAGGCTCTGTGTCGATATCTGGTAGCTCTGAGTCTATATCTGGTAGGCTCTGTGTCTATATCTGGTAGGCTCTGTGTCTATATCTGTAGGCTCCATGCCGATATCTGTAGCTCTGTCTATACTGTATCTGTAGGCTCTGTGTCTATATCTGGTAGGCTCTGTGTCTATATCTGGTAGGCTCCGTGTCGATATCTGGTAGGCTCTGTGTCTATATGTGGTAGGCTCGGTGTCTATATGTGGTAGGCTCTGTGTCGATATCTGGTAGGCTCTGTGTTGATATCTGGTAGGCTCTGTGTCTATATGTGGTAGGCTTTGTGTCTATATGTGGTAGGCTCTGTGTCTATATCTGGTAGGCTCCGTGTCTATATCTGGTAGGCTCCGCGTCTATATGTGGTAGGCTCTGTGTCTATATCTGTAGCTCTGCGTCTATATTTAATTGCAAGAAAGCAATTAACTAGCTAAAATAGAAAATGAAACACGGATTGCCGAACAAAGCAAGTCCAACCCCAGATGTTTTTTAAGTAATAAAATGGTAAAAAAATGAGGACTGAGAATGTGGGACCATTAAATAATGGAGCTGAGGTGGTTTGTAGAGGATGCCGAAAAGGCTAATCTGCTAAACCGTTTTTTACATCGGTTTTTACTGTTGAGAATCCTTACAGTAGGGATTGTAACAATGTGCAGGGAGGAAATGAAGAGTTTTCACTTGGAGACCAGAGGATGGGTACGAATCAATTAGACAAAGTTAATATCAATAAAGCGCCAGGACCAGATGGATTGCATCCTAGGATTTTAAAAGAGCTTAGTTCAGTTCTAGCAAGACCACTGTGTCCCATCTTTTCAGATTCGCTTTTGTCTGGGGTGTGCCACTGGATTGAAAAAAAGCCATGTATATACCAATATTCAAAAAAGGTAGTCGTTCACAGCCTGGTAACTATAGACGCTTAAGCCTAACTCAGTGTAGGGAAGGTATGAAACTTTGTAAGGGATCATATCCTTGACTTTGTCTCCAGAGATTATTCTTATTAGTATAGTCAGCATGGATTTATGAGAAATAGATTATGCCAGCAAATTTAATTGGTTTTAATGAAGAAGTGAGTAAGAAGTTAGATTCAGGCACAGCTGTGGATGTGGTATTTTGGATTTTGCAAAGCCTTTGATACTGTGCCACATAGGCGACTAATGTATAAACTGAGGACTGTTGGCCTTGAAGAAAACATTTGTTCATGGATAGAGAACTGTTATCTGGACGCAAACAGAGAGTGGTGGTTTAGGAGTGGGCTACATCTATGTGGCTAAAGTTCTAAGCGGAGTTCCTCAGGGTTCTGTACTGGGGCCGCTTCTGTTTAATTCTGTTTATAAATGACTTAGAAGGGGGCATTGAAGGCAAGGTCTCGGTTTTTGCTTGATGACACTAAATTATGCAGAGCTTTGGAAACTTCCAATGATTGCAAGTGCTGCAAGCAGACCTAGATAGATTATCAAAATGGGCAGCAGAATGGCAGATGAGATTCAATGTGATAAATGTAAGGTGATGCATTTGGGATTTAATAATCCCTGTGCCACCTACACCATAAATAACTCTGTGTTAAGTGCATCTGAAATGAGAAAAGATTTGGGGTTCTGGTATAACAGACTTAGCTGTAGCAAACAATGCCAGGTAGCCAACAGCTAGAGCTAGCAAGATATTGTCTTGTATAAAGAGGGAATGGAATCAAGAGAGAAAAATATTATTCTCCCTCTTTACAAGGCACTGGTAAGGCCACATTTGGAATATGGCGGTGCAGTTTTGGAATCCCATATACAAAAGGGACATCTTGGAAATTGAGGCGTTCAGAGAAGGGCAACTAAATTAATAAGGGGAATGAGGGGCTTGAATATGCAGGCAGATTAGACAAGTTAGGGCTGTTTACATTGGAGAAGCGGCGGTTTGCGTGGGGACATGATAACCTTATACAATATATTATGGCCCTAAATGAATCCTCTGGTGCATTGTTCCTAATAGGTCATATCAGAGGACTCGTGGACATCCTTTAAGGTGTGAAAGAAAGAAGTTTCATCTTCAGTATAGGAGGTTTCTTTACGTGTGAGAACGGTGAAACTGTGGAACTGTCTTCCAGCAGAGGTGTAATTGGCAGTTCATTGAATAACTTTAAAAAAGGCCTGGAATAAGTTTCTAAAACTAAAAAATATTAGAGATATCCTGGTATTAATGCATATAGATCTGGTTGATCCAGGGATACTTTCCGATTGCCGTTTGGAGTCAGGAAGAATTTTTTCCCCCCTTTTTTAGGCTGGGGTTTTTTGCCTTCCTCTGATCAACTGTTAGGTAGGGTTAAAAAAAATAAATAAAAAAAAAAAAAAAAAAAAGTGAATAAAGGTTGGACTTGATGGACGAATGTCTTTATTCAACCTTAATTACTATGTTTACTATTTACTATGTTTACTATATATCTGGTAGGGCTCTGTGGTCTATATCTGGTAGCTCTATGTTTATATCTGTAGGCTCTGTATCGATATCTGTAGGCTTGGTGTTCTATATCTGTAGGCTCGGTGTCTATATCTGGTGCTCGGTGTCTATTCTGTATCTGGTAGGCCCTGTGTCTATATCTGGTAGGCTCTGTGTCTATATCTGTAGGCTCTGTGTCTATATCTGGTAGGGCTCGTTGTGTCTATATCTGGTGGGCTCGGTGTCTTATCTGGAGTCTGCGTTGTCTATTCTGATGCGGTAGGCCCTGTGTCTATATCTGGTAGGCTCTGTGTTGATATCTGGTAGGCTCTGTGTTGATATCTGGTAGGCTCTGTGTCTATCTCTCTGGTAGGCTCTGTGTCTATATCTGGTAGGCTCTGTGTCTTTCTCTGGTAGGCTCTGAGTCTATATCTGATAGGCTCTGTTCTATATCTGTTAGGTTTTATGTCGATATCCTGGTAGGCTCTTTGTCTATATCTTGTAGGCTCTGTGTCTATATCTGGTAGCTCTGTGTCGATATCTTTTAGGCTCTCTGTGTCTATATGTGGTAGGCTCTGTGTCTATATCTGGTAGCTCTGTGTCAATATCTGTAGGTCTGTGTCGATATTAGTAGGCTCTGTGTC
This sequence comes from Hymenochirus boettgeri, assembly GCA_019447015.1. Taxonomy (NCBI): domain Eukaryota; kingdom Metazoa; phylum Chordata; class Amphibia; order Anura; family Pipidae; genus Hymenochirus; species Hymenochirus boettgeri. The sequence goes on along the minus strand of CM033469.1, from coordinate 358,500,849 downwards.
TAGTATGTGTAGGCTCTGTGTCTATATCTGGTAGGCTCTGCGTCTATAATGTGGTAGGCTCTGTGCTGTATCTGGTAGGCTCTGCGTCTTATCTGGTAGGCTCTGTGTCTATATCTGGAGGCTCTATGTCTATATCTGGTAGGCTCGGTTGTCGATATCTGGTAGGCTCGGTGTCGATATCTGGTAGGCTCGGTGTCTATATTTGGTAGGGCTCGGTGTCTATATCTGGTAGGGCTCGGTGTTTATTCTGTATCTGGATGGTTCGGTCTGTGTCATATTGGTAGGCTCTGTGTCGATATCTAGTAGGCTTCTGTGTCTGTATGTAGGTGGCTCTGTGTCTATATTCTTGGTAGGGCGTGTCGCGTCTATTGTGGTAGGCTCGTGTCTGTTATCTGGTGGCTCTGCGTCTATATCGTGTAGGCTCTGTGTCTATATCTGTGGCTCTATGTCTATATCTGGTAGGCTTGGTGTCGATATCTGGTAGGCTCGGTGTCTATATCTGGTAGGCTCGGTGTTATACTCTGTAGGCTCGGTGTCTATTCTGTATCTGGTAGGCCCTGTGTCTATATGCTGGTAGGCTCTGTGTTGATATCTGGTAGGCTCTGTGTCTATCTCTCTGGTAGGCTCTGTGTCTATATCTGGTAGGTCTCTGTGCTATCTCTGGTAGGCTCTGATCTGTATGTGTAGGCTCTGTGTCTGTATCTTGTAGGCTTCTGCGTCTATATCTGGTAGGCCTGTGTCTATATCTGGTAGGCTCTATGTCTATATCTGGTAGGCTCTCGTGTCGATACTGGTATGCTCTGGTGTCTGATATCTGGTAGGCTCTGGTTGCTATTCGGTTCTGGTAGGCCCTGTGTCTATATCGGGTAGGCTCTGTGTGATATGTGGTAGGCTCTGTTGATATTGGTAGGCTGCTGTGTCTATCTCTGGTAGGCTCTGTGTCTATATCTGGTAGGCTCTGTGTCATCTCTGGTAGCTCTGCGTCTATATGTGTAGGCTCTTGTCTGTGATCTGGTAGGCTCTGCGTCTAATGTCTGTTAGGCTCTAGTCTATATCTGGTAGGGGTGTCTCGGTGTCGATATCTGGTAGGCTCGGTGTCTATGTCTGGTATGAGGCTCGGTGTCTATATTCGGAGCCGGTGTCTTTTGTATCGGTAGGCCTGTGTCTATATCTGGTAGCTCTGTGTTGATATCTGGTAGGCTCTGTGTTGATACTGGTAGCTCTGAGTCTATATCGATAGGCTCTGTGTCTATATCTGGTAGGTTTTATGTCGATATCTGGAGCTCTTTGTCATATCTGGTAGGCTTCTGGTGGCTCTGTCTATCTCTGGTAGGCTCTGAGTCTATATCTGATAGGCTCTGTTGTTATATCTGGTAGGTTTTATGTCGATATCTGGTAGGCCTCTTTGTCTATATCTGGTAGGCTCTGTGTCTATATCTGGTAGGCTCTGTGTCGATATCTGGTAGGCTCTGTGTCTATATGTGGTAGGCTCTGTGTCTATATCTGTAGGCTCTGTGTCAATATCTGGTAGGCTCTGTGCAATATCTGGTAGCTTGTGTCTGTATGTAGTAGGCTCTGTGTCTGTATGTGGTACGCTCTGTGTCTATATCTGTAGGCTCTGCGTCTATATGTGGTAGGCTCTGTGTCTGTATCTGGTAGGCTCTGCGTCTATATCTGGTAGGCTCTGTGTCTATATCTGGTAGCTCTATGTCTATATCTGGTAGGCTCGGTGTCGATATCTGGTAGGCTCGGTGTCTATATCTGGTAGGCTCGGTGTCTATATCTGGTAGGCTCGGTGCAAGCCTCTCTTTCTGTATGGTAGGCTGTGTCTGATATCTGGTAGGGCTCTGTGTTGATATCTGGTAGGCTCTGTGTCTATCTCTGTTAGGCTCTGTGTCTATATCTGGTAGGCTCTGTGTCTATCTCTGGTAGGCTCTGTGCTATATTGGTAGGGCTCTGTGTCTATCTCTGGTAGGCTCTGAGTCTGTATGTGGTAGGCTCTGTGTCTGTATCTGGTAGGCTCTGCGTCTATATCTGGTAGGCTCTGTGTCTATATCTGGTAGGCTCTATGTCTATATCTGGTAGGCTCGGTGTCGATATCTGGTAGGCTCGGTGTCTATATCTGGTAGGCTCGGTGTCTATTCTGTATCTGGTAGGCCCTGTGTCTATATCTGGTAGGCTCTGTGTTGATATCTGGTAGGCTCTGTGTCTAAATCTGTAGGCTCTGGTCTATCTCTGGTAGGCTCTGAGTGCTATATTTGTTAGGCTCTGTGTTGTATCTGGTAGGCTCTGCGTCTTATCTGGTAGGCTCTGTGTCTTATCTTGGTAGGCTCTATGTCTTTATCTGGTAGGCTCGGTGTGATATCTGGTAGGCTCGGTGTTGATATCTGGTAGGCTCGTGGTGTCTTATGTGGTAGCTCTGTGTCTGTATCTGGTGGCTCTGTCGTCTATATCTGGTAGTGCTCTGTGTCTAAATTGGTAGGCTCTATGTCTATATCTGGTAGGGCTCGTGTCGATATCTGGTAGCTGGTTCGTCGGTGTCTATATCTGGTTGGCTCGTTGTCTTCTGTATCTGGTAGGCCTGTGTCTATATCGGGTAGGCTCTGTGTTGATATGGTAGGCTCTGTGTTGATATCTGGTAGGCTCTGTGTCTATCTCTGATAGGCTCTGTGTCTATATCGGTAGGCTCTGTGTCATCTCTGGTAGGCTCTGCGTCTATATGTGGTAGGCTCTGTGTCTGTATCTGGTAGGCTCTGCGTCTATATCTGGTAGGCTCTGTGTCTATCTCTGGTAGGCTCTGTGTCGTTATCTGGTAGGCTCTGTGTCTATCTCTGGTAGGCTCTGAGTCTATATGTGGTAGGCTCTGTGTCTATATCTGGTAGGCTCAGTGTCTATTCTGTATCTGGTAGGCCCTGTGTCTATATCTGGTAGGCTCTGTGTTGATATCTGGTAGGCTCGTGTTGATATCTGTAGGCTCTGTGTCTATCTCTGGTAGGCTCTGTGTCTATATCTGGTAGGCTCTGTGTCTATCTCTGGTAGGGCTCTGAGTTTATATCTGAAGGCTCTGTGCTATATTATCCCTCTTTATACCAATTGCCGGCTCTGCCCATGTGACAGTGCCGCATTCGCTCAGGTTGCACAGGGTACCAGTAACACTCCTAAATTTTACACCTAAAAGTGCTTTAAAATAGATATTTATGTGCAACACGATAAAACTCTTAAAAACATTACTTTATTACAGCCAGGATATAATGGGGGGGGGGAGTATTAGTTAGAGATGTTAAAAACTTTCTCTTAAAGGGCATGTCCACCCCCCAAAACTAAAATTTAACCCCTTACTGGCACAATCAAGTAGTTTTAAAACAATCCTTACTTACATTGCTGCTTCAAATAGTTCCCTGCTGTGCCCCTCAACAAAGTCCAGGAAAACTGCTGTGTAGGAGCAGTGTGTGGACTCATGCTGTGCGCGAGACTTCCTCAACTCATCAAGGTTGAGGCCAGCTCAGGCAGCTCCCCTGCCTAGCAATCACGGACTCGGTGACGGTCCCGCCCTGCTTCAATTCATGCAGCAAGAGGGCTGAAACTGCAGCAGAGGAGAGAGAGGCATGCTACAGGCCAAGGATCGCAAGTGGCCTAGGGATTTCCTGTTCCTTCACTCAGGATGTAGCTGCGGGACTTTCCAACATTATATTAATGCGGTTGGGGCTGGGGGAGCATGCCCACCACATATCAAAAGTTAAATTTCGGGGTGAATGCCCTTTAAGGGGAGACATCTTTTCTTGAAGGGTTTTATCAGTAATAGTTACTATGTACCCAGGGCATCACTGCACATATTGAAGGTAACCAAGTTATCTTACCAGGCTTTTTGAAAAACGATCATTCCTTTCCTAATCTCCAAAAACTCCAACTCCTTTTCTATTTTCGGAGTTATTTAGGGCAAGTTTAAGATTCAAACTCCTCTAAAGGGGAAGATATAAACAACTAATCAAACATTTTATTGTTTTTAAGAAAGCATGTGACTAACCTCTTCTTCAGGCCATCGGGCTTGTGCCCAGCTGAAAAAATCCATTGAAGTTCCGTTGGAGAAGGACTTCTCCAAGTCCCCCTCCTCCTTCCCAGATGAATCTGGTCTATTGCTCCAAACTTTATGGCATAGGATTTCCAACATGTTCCTGGAGTTAGAATGGCCTGAAAAAATATGCTGCGTGGCATTGCACAAATTACATTGTTTGTAGCAGCAACCTTATGGGGTAGCCATATGCCAATTAGAATTGTTTGTGCATTTATATTTTTTGTATGTATTATATTTTGGTCTCTAGTTGCACCTTTAATATGGATAGTACAACAGCCCATTTTCTATATCGGCTGAATATTTTGTATGCCCCAGGAAGGCTGTATCAGCTCACACAGGCTGGCTAAATAAACTGCAGGTTAACAAGCAGCTATCGGGGGACCTATGCTGGTGTGGAGACATTGTCACAGACAAACACTTCAGGGTTATTCCGTCGTTCTTTCATTAAAAATGGTGCTACTTTGCCCCAACCAATCAGAAGTTAGCTTTCCAATGTTAAATAATATCTGATTGGTTGGGGCAAATAGCATTGATTTAACAATAAGAGATAAAGGGCGTGTTGTATTGGCAACAGGTTTGTGTTAAAGTAAAGTTGTCCTTTAATTTATTAAAATGAAGCAGACCAAGAGTGATAGAGTGCAGTTTTTTATTGGAAATCCCTTACAGACATTCAGAAGGTCCAGCCTTTGGGATATGCGATTTATGTGGTCATACAGAGCTTATCTTTCAGATGGCAATGTCAACCTGTCAGCCGTTCCTAGAGGAAGTCAACGAACAAAGAGCAACAGAAAGGATATAAAGGCTAAAATATTACAACTAATTGTTAAATAACAAACCAAGTTCATTAATCATATGAGATACATACACCCCCTCTTTTGAATGTCACAATAGTATAATAATCACAATGAAAGTCAGCCCTATGATACTATCCATTCAGCGTATAGTCATATATAGTCTGTGCACCGGTAAAGACACATTCAAAGTATCGGGCTGCATATCATAAGTGGATTAAATCATGGTGGAGACAAGAGGGGGCTAACACCCTAAACAGTTTCGTCCTCAGCTTTTCAATGGCACTAGGACTGCTTAAACAGTCTCTCCTATTTAAGGCCCGGTCAGTCAATCGGCAGCCGGATAAGTCACATGACCGATTACGTCACATGCGTCATAGTCTCGCGATACTTAGAACGTGTATTCAGTAGTAAGTCAGTTGCTATGGTAGCATGTAAACATCAAGTCAAACACACGCTTATCGTAATCAGGGTAATATGGACAGTGTAATTACCCAAAACAATACATAGTATACAGTATGGCCACAGTATATATAAATACAGAAACAATGTTGCTTATGTCCGACTGGGACGGTCTAGCCCCAATACAAAAACATTTAAGGTCCCAACAAGTTGCATATGCGCATACACCAGTTAGTAGTTTTGAAGCCAAAAAGGGGGGGGGGGGGGGGGGTGTTAACAAGATTAATAAGCATTGGCCAGAATACAACGGGGTCCACCGATCCACAAGGTAAGTAAAAGGAAGTCAGTACATTTTTATATGCCAAAGAATCGCTAGCGGGCAGATTAGTTTGTGGGATGAGGGGGAACGTTTGTTTCTTAAAAGGATCTACATTTGTGCTGACAGAATCATTTTGAGTTAAAGCTTTCAACATAAGAGAAATTAAAGACACTGTCCCTTTAAGGGATTTGCCTCCTCCAGAGTTAAAGGATTTTTTGTATCATATTTTTACTTCCTCTTTCCTTTGTGTCCAAATATAACTTCCAATTGCATTTTTCCACCCAAGGGAAAACATGTTGCACTTAAACCGTAATAGAAATCTATCAAATAAAAAGCCTTCATATAAACTAACAGCTTCTAAAGCATTTTACTTACCCGCCTGTGTGAGTTTCAGGATGATGGAAAACAATGGAGCCCGCACCACTGACAATCACTGCCCTCTTCTCTACCTTGTCCACTTTGACAATTTATGGCATTCATTATGACGGCATGGCTCCCCAGCTGTGAAACCAGAAATAGTCATTTGTAGAGTAGAGAGCTGTCCGTGGTAAGTACAGCGAATGGAGATTCAGAGCACCGTGATTACGTTTACTGGAAATGGCTATATGATGTATTGAAGTCAGAGGCAACTAGTATTCCTTGGCAGGTGAAATAAGTTATTCATTTTCCGAGATCGGCCTATCACTCTCGCTAAGAGTAAGGAAACTGACAAGTGTGGTGGACGGACAAAATGAATGAACCACAACACGAATTTGATTCAAATGCATCAGCTTTATCAATACTAAGTATTTGAGACGGACCAAGAGAAATAATATATTCCTGAGTTGAGAAATGTTATTAGCTGTACACAGTCCAAAAATCCAGTCTTGCACTTTTCTGTAAATAAATTTGTTTTTATTTTTTAAAAAGTAAGGGTTAAGGGACACTTACTGAAAAAATTATTTGCCTCATCTTAATCTTTTAATTGAATACATGTAAGTAGCAATTACTCTGATTTGTGTGTAGCTGAAGCTTCAATCCAGCACCCATTTTGTTTAACCACTCTTTAAACACTCCCACCTCCATATGACCTGACTTTTCCCCAAAAACCAACTGTTAAGCTGCACACAGCATACAGCATTTCAACTGTCAAAACTCATAGTCAAGTTTTTGAGAGCAAGGAACTTGATTGACAGCTGCAATACAAGAAGTTTTAGATTGGATATCTAAAGAAATAGTGGGAGATCAACAAAAAAATGATACAGTAGTGTTGGGAAGAATTATAGTTTCCAGTTATGGTCAATTTAAAATAACCTATTTTTCAATATAGATGCCCTTTAATAAAAGCCTGTGGTCTTCTACCTTACATCTCTTACTGCAACCGTGAGAAGTTATATTTCGACAATCTTACTCTATATACTCTAATATAAGTCCGATGATAAGTTGAGGTACCTATTTTACCTGAAAAAAAATGAGTAAAACATGATGACTCGAGTATATGTCAAGGGATGCCAAGTAGTGACGTCAGCAGGAGATGCCGAGCGACCGGCAGCAGGCAGAGAGGTGAGTTTGCGGCTGACTCGATTATAAGCCGGGGAACGATTCTTAAAACCTGAAAACCCCGACTTATACTCGAGTATATACGGTTGTATTCTTGTTACCAGTTTTTAAGTGCTATAACTGCTTTATTTGCTCTCCGTTTACACTGAGCAGCTTCAATGAAGACTTTAAGTTGTGAAAGTCAGAAAGTCCCTGCACAGATAACTGATAACATAGTAACATAGTAATGAAGGTGAATACAGACATATGTACATCTAGTCAAAACCTTATACCCTCTCTTTATTCCTACCTAACGTTGATCCATACGAACTGGATGTCAACATAAACTGCCCCAAACATCCAGTATCCCACCCCTCCCGCATCTTGCGGGAATCTCCCTCAATCTCCACGGGGTGGTCTCCCGTGCTCCAGCGGAGACCACCCCAAACTCCTGCGAAAGAGAGGAGATTCTAATTTCATCCCCGTCACGCATCCTTTTGGCAACCACGCCCCCAGAATGCCCCCACCATGCCCCTAACCCTACCCCAACCCCTAAATGGCTAACTCCGTCCCTGTACAATGTCGCTGACATTACGCCTCCTCACCATGCCCCTTCCTCACCCTGCCCGGAAACCTTAATCGAAAAATGAAAGGGTGGGTGAGGGGGATGGTGAGGTAAATGCCCCTGCCACACCCCTCTGGGGAATGCGACCACCCACGGCGAGGTATATATAATAGTTCTGGTTGGTAAGGGATCTATAAAATTGAGAATTACTGGTATTAATACATTACTGTAGTTCTGGTGGTTACAGGGTACTATATAATATTGAGAATTACTGGTATTAATACATATACTGTAGTCCTGGGTGGTACAGGGATACTATATTATATTGAGATATACTGGTATTAATATATATACTGTAGTTCTGGTTGGGACGGGGATACTATATAATATTGAGAATTACTGGTATTAATACATTACTGTAGTTTGGTTGGTACGGGGATACTATATAATATTGAGAATTACTGGTATTAATACACATAATACAATACAAAAGTGGGAACATTTCTTGCAGATCCTGTCTGTATCTTTCAGTCTTCAGGTGTGTACCCAGCTTAACTATGGAGGGTTTCCTTTAAACCAAATTAAAACTTTTCTTTTAAATTGTTTTTATTATCTTGTCTTTATCGTGTAATTGCCACATATCTTATTATTATACTCTGATCTTTATAATGTACAGAGTTGGGCACCCAATGTCCTTTATAAATAAATAAAGTAAATTAAAACCTTTCCATCATAGTTTGATCTTTATATTGAAAAGTGAAATTGAATACAGGAGGAGAATAAAAGGAGACACCAAGATTAAGATTTAAATATTTTATTTTTATTTAACCCTAACAATACAATCCCAAATTCTACCCTAATTCAGAGTTGATCCAGACGAAGGCCAAAAAATCTGTGGCAAGGGCCAGGGGGTAGAAAAAATCCTTCCTGACTGATGTGGCAGTCGGACTAATCCCTGGATCAACTAGGAAGATTTTTTATTTAATTAAAAACAAAGCTGAAAGGGAATTTCCACCACCAAAATTAAATTGTAAATACACAGCCCCACTGTGTAGTGTTAAAAAATCTTAAGTTGTGAAAGTCAGAAAGCCCCTGCACAGATAACTGATAACATAGTAACTAGTAATGAAGGTTGAATACAGACATATGTACATCTAGTCAAACCTTATACCCTTCTCTTTATTCCTTCCACAGTGATCCATACAAACTGGATGTCATCACATAAACTTGCCCCAGACATCCAGGTATCCCACCCCTCCCGCATCTTGCGGGAATCTCCCCAATCTCCAAGGGGTGGTCTCCCGTGCTCCAGCGAGACCACCCCAAACTCCTGCGACAGGAGGGGATTCTAATTTCATCCCGTCACGCATCCTTTTGGCAACCACGCCCCAGAATGCCCCCACCCATGCCCCTAACCCTACCCCCAACCCCTAAAGGCTAACTCCGTCCCCTGTACAATGTCGTGACATTACGCCTCCTCACCATGCCCCCTCCTCACCCTGCCGGAAACCTTAAACGAAAAATGAAAGGGTGGGTGAGGGGGCATGGTGAGTGAAATGCCCCTGCCACAAACCTCTGGCGAATGCGACCACCCACGGCGAGGTATATATATAAGTTCTGGTTGGTACAGGGATACTATAACACAGCCCCACTGTGTAGTGTTCAAAAATCTTTACCTTTCTCTCCATTGGTTACCCTGCAGTGCCTATTCAAATTCAGGAAACTGATAGCCTCTGTGTGTATAAATGTATGAAGGGGAGGAGGCCCCGAAACGTGTGTGTTTGGTGTTGTGTTGGTTAATAAAAGTTCTTAAATTTCCTTTGGTGTGCGACCTTCTATATGTTACCTGCTATTTTGGATTTATCAACTCTTCTAGGGTTAAGGGTGGGAAGGATCTGCACACCCCTCTGTGGATGTGCATTGGAAATCTATACCAGAGACATTTGTATCTGCCCCTTCCTGTGCTCTGGCATGCGCAGGGGAAATCTCTCACCCTCCAGATCCTGTCTTTGAAGATTAATTTAAAAAAGTACTTTTTTCTGTAGTGTAGAACCCCTCCCAACCCTAACCGTGCTGGGAAATATTCCTTCCTTCCAAGTGAAAGTGGGACTAATCCCTGGACGAACTGGAACTTTATAAACTCATCTCCATTAAACTCAATCAGGGGCGTCTTAGAGCGTTTGTCACCAGGCTGAAACAGGGGGGTAGGTGAAGCAGTGTGCAACCCACCGCCATATGATTGGTTAATGTGTGATCTTATGAATGTAGGATGAAATATTATTATATAAAGCGGTGCAACCCCTCGGACCTCCCGCAGAATTTAGAAGTCTTTTTCCTCAGTGATGACAGAAGAAAGAAGACTTCAGGAACAACATCACTACATGGTGTTGCTGGCGACAGTGGTTTCACTGGCTGCCGCAAGTGACATCCACCCGTGTCGGCAGCATCGGTGGAGTTGGTGTTGCCTCTGATATCAGCAGCGACATCCGAGGACGGCAGAGACCTAAGAAGGTCCTTTTTAGGTTGGTTTCAAGCTGTGGTTTGGTCCCTAGAGGGGTGTGTCTGTCCCCTCCCTGGAAGGTGGAACTTTTGGAGGGAAATGTTTTTACTCTATGTCCTCTATGCATACCATAAAATACTATACACAAAATGTTAGCAGGTTTTTAATCTGCAGATTTTACCCAGTTTACAGATACCAAACATGACATTTTAAGGAGTTTGTAGGACAAAGAAGTTAAATATCTCAGATTCCCATTGTTGTATCGACACTTAAAATATATCTACAGATGCACCTTTGTGCAGCATCAGCTGGCATTATTTGGGTTGATACGCAATAGCTCTTCCCTGAATTATTACAATGCCCCTGGTGATAGCCAGGCTCCTACATTACGATATTCAATGATTGAGATGCAGTGCTGTGTGGTTCCATCATTCCTAACAGATAACTCTCAAATCAACATTGTAGAAAATCCTCTGTATTCTGCAGGTTATGTCATGTTGATCTCGTTGCCCTCCTTCCTGGTGGGTATAATAGTTACAGGTAAGTCACCTAGTAGTTTCTTGATAGGGGCTAGAGAATTTACTGTGCATTGAGAACTGTGTCTTGGGCCCAGTAACAACAGGTGATATTTAAGCCAGAAAACAGCGGCACAATATTTTGGTTTATTGGGCAGGAAATTTATGCCAATTTTGACATTAACAATCTCGTTTGAATTTTCAAATTTAGACATGTTGGTTAATCACACATTTAATCACACATACAGTTGTGTGGTACCATGTTTTATGCAGAATACTGGTGGGTTATTGATTGTGCCACCATGTACTATTTATTTTGGAAAGTTGGAGAAAAAAATACAGTGGACCACTGATTGTACGATCCCTGGACCCTAAAACTCTGTTGTTGCATCTATGGCCTTAAGTTAGCAATATCAGGGTGTTTGCATGTAAAATGAAGAGAAACAATATTTTACTGTTTTTAACAAACTGTGTCTCGAACGAAACCATCTGATTACTAATGGGAATACTAATTTCTATTTATTTCTCCTTGCACCCCATTTTAGCGTTGGACAATGTGATTATATAAAGACGAATTTAATTCTTCCCTACAAAATGAATCCTGTTTCCCTTTATTCGAAAGTGTTTTACCATTTAGATTATCTGTGAAAGTCAAATGTCAAGTGTTACAGTTTTTTTATTGTTTCATTTGGAGTCAAGCAGGGGTAATCAATAAAAGTTCTTATCATTAAAAATGGGCTAATTTTGCCCGACCAATCAGATGTTGTAACAAATGGCCAGACGGCGGGTACTACAGTACGCTTTAGGAGGAGGCTGATAGTCAGAAGGTGCAGGATACAGAGGCTGCTGGGAACTGTAGGCTGGAAACAGGAGCAAGGTGCTGCTGGGAACTGAAGGTGGATTACTGGTACAGGAGGAGGTAATGGATACAGATGAGGTGAGTAGACGAAAACTGAAACAGGCAAGGTAGTCACTGGAGACCGGCAAGGTAAGTACAGGATACTGGCAAGGTAAGTGCTGGATACTGGCAAGTTGGTCCCTTGAGGCAGGCAAGGTAAGTACTGGATACTGGCAAGGTGGTCCCTGAGGCAGGCAAGGTAAGTACAGGAACTGGCTTGGTAGTACTGGATACTGACAAGGTAAGTACAGGATACAGGTAAGGTTGGTCTCTGGAGGCAGGCAAGGTAAGTACTGGATACTGGCAAGGTAAGTACAGGATACAGGTATGGTGGTCTCTGGAGGCAGGCAAGGTAAGTATAGGAGTGGAGCAGGATCCAAGGCAGGTGAGTAAGGAGCCAGGGTAGCTAGTGCTACTATCGGGCGCCGGGTCAGGAGGACGCCGGCTTTTCAAAGCTCGCGTCATGAAGTCCGCGCGACGCCGCCCAACCGGAAGTCCAGAGCGGCGCGGGACCGAGCGGCAGGTAAGTTCGTGACAGATGTTAGCTTTCAAATGTTAAATAAGATTGATTTAGCACCATTTTAAACGATAGAACTTTTATTGAATATCCCTGTAAGTATGTTTGTTTGCATTTAGATATTCACGTTGTTTTCTTTTAAAGTGAAAGCTAGACCCGCAAATCATAAGTTTCTGTTACCGCTGGGTAATATATATTGTAAAAAGTACGATGTGCAAAAAATTTGGTTTGGACAATACCATGCGGTAGCAAAATAGTGATACTGCGCCTTTATAAATATGGCCTCCGGTCGGTAACTTGCAGTAAGCAGTAATTAAAGGGGACAGAGTACAATGGTGACCTGGTAATGCTAGCGATAACCCAGTGAATACCCAAATATACACATAACATTCCTACAGAAAACTTTAGTAGAGACTAAAAATTCTTCTTGCTGGTACCAAGTAGTTAATTGACAAAATGAAAAAAATTCATCTCAAAACGGAATTCATATCACGCAGGGTTAAAGAGAAGAACATCAACCATCGGTAAAAAAATAACTTTTCTTCAGCATAAAATAATGTCAGGAGAAGCAGCCAAATCCTGACGTGGTTCCTGAGTTACCATGTCACCTCATCCAAAGGGGTGTGAATCTTGCACACACACCCCTTATAGCCCAAGCAGCTGCCACCAATTAATAATAAAATTTAACCCCTAAACAGGTCACCCAATAGAAACCGCCATATAATGGGTAGATTGGAGAGGGGGGAAATGTGCACAGAAGGTAACCTCTAGTAAAAGTACCACATAATATCAAGCAATCAGTTACATATGGAATAAACACTGATACAAGGTATAAAACATGTATATTACAACATGTATATAAAACTACATCTCAAAAATACTGATCGATACAAACGTATCATCTTATTCGCTACAGAACAGAGATATAAATACACTAATACCATCGTATTCTTATTACAGTAATATATCAAAACATAATATTAGAGAGCTGTTCAGAATACTAAAAACCCAATGTTGAGCAGTTATTACCATACAGAATAGCAGACCACAGTGTAAAGATTATGCATCTATCCCCTGCAAAGGATGGAGGGGGGGTGGGGGTTAAAGGGAGGGGGGTTAGAAGGTTATAGTAGATATGAGGAAGATATGGAAGAAACATTTCTACTCTAGATAAGCAGGGGACCTCCCAATCTTTATTAAGTCCCCGGGCCAATGTGTTTGAAGTTCCAAATCCTACTAAATGGTACTCAATACTGTGACTGCCCAAAGCCGTACGGTTGTCCTTATGCTTTATAGAATATCATGTTCATAGAGACGTCCCTTAATTGATGTATTGTACATATGTAGGCCACACCCATTGTTATCAGGTATATTACATACTGAGATTACAATTAATGTGTCTTGTAAATCACACGTTTTACCAGTTATCCAAGAGGAGAAACCCGATGTTACATTTACCAGTGTACAGCTTCTACATTTATTCCTGCCACATTTAAACAAACCTCTGCTAATAAGCCAGTTTTATCCTTTTTGAGATGTTTGTGGATTCCGATATGTAATACCAGATTACAAATGGGATCAGCCATCAAGACTGGCCAATAGCGTTTTATAGTTTTGTATATACAAAATTCAGGGGAAAGTAATTGGAAATCTTCTCAATCTGCTGTTTAGATTATAAGTACTCATGTCACTCTGTGTATAGCACCCTTTGTTCTCCTATTGGGCGATTTGTCAATTGTTCCGGTTAAGAAAAGACACTTTGCAATTAATAATGTGAATAAATCTTTGTACAGATGTGCGTTGTTTCTGCAGACCCACAACCCCGACCACGACACGATGTGGCCGAACGGCTGTTTTGGTGTGTATGCGTTGGTTGGAGGTCGTTTGTTAATCTGCCATGGCGGATTGACGAACGACCAAACGCATAGACACGTGCAACTATTGGGCGAAACATCTGTTCATTCCGCGTGTGGACACGCTTGGGGGTCGTGGGTCTGCAGGAACATCATATGTCTGTACGAAGCTTAACACTTTAATGAGAAAAATTGTTTGTTTGCAGAAGTACCAGATACAAAGTTGTTAATATGACAGACAAGGTAATTTCTACTAAACTTTTGATTTTCATGATACTTGTACTGCTCATGATTTAGAAAGTCTCATACAATTAGAAACGATTCAATTCACCCATACCTTAAACACACACTCTCTAAAAAATAGATCAAAAATGTTATCCTGTACAAAGCAGTGAAAAGTGAACCATTCTTCCTGAGAGAGGCAAATGTAAGAATAATAAGGGGAAATGTGGTAACCTCACTCATCTTTAAAAAAAGCGCTTCTTAAAAACTTCAAAACAACAATGAGATTGTATTTAGACATCAGATAAGGTGATCTGTCGTTGTACTCAACAAGTCATATTATATTGAGGAAATACTGTCTCAATTATCAGATATACACACGTATATAAACTGGACAGTAATCCCACACCCATATGTTAAAAAAAACTATGTTCTATTTTGGCTTCAGATAAAGGTATTCTCAGTATGGGTGAGTTTGAATACCTTAATGTCCAACATCCCATGATGCCTATTTTTCATGCTTTCCCCAACGTACATAATGTAAGAGCTTAATCAATCCCAAGGGCAGACCAATTATCTCTAGGTTTGGATATTTAATTGAGGGTTTATCAGAAAATATTGATTGTTTTTTGAACGTGATGGTTGTTAACTCCTCTTACACAAAAGACTCTGAGGACTGCCCTAAACTCAGTAACATTCCATGGGATGATGAGTATTTGTGGCTGACTGTGGATGTTGCTAGTTTTTATTTCTAGTATCCCGCATCACCTGGGCCTCCAGTATACATTTTTGGTTACATCAGTATGATATGCTACCTGCAGATCAGGTTGGTTTATCTTAGGAGGCTTTGCAGTTCTACCTCCAGACGTGTGAGCTGCAATGGGGGTAAATTTTCGCCCTCATACGCCAACCTCTTATGGGTTGGTGGGAGCGGCTCCAGGTGTACGAATATAGTAATCCATACCGAGATATGATAGTGTGCTATCATCATTTTATAGACAAATTTTATTATATCTGGGAGGGCTAAGAGACAGAGATTTGGGGTTTTATTGAATATCTTAATGATAATCATATGGTTCTTTCTTTTACCCATGAATCTGATGAATGGAAAAATAAGACATATGAATATAAAAAAAAAAATAGTAGTCATCCTTCAGCACTCATGAAAAGTATTCCGGTGAGCCAATTTAACGTATTAGAAGGATATGCTTTCTTGAGATTCATTCAATACACAGGCTATGATTTATGGGATAACTTTTTAGAAAGAGGCTTGACTTAGGTTGTTAAAAAGGCTTATGATCGTGCAGTGGGTCTCTTAACTGCGAATTGTTATCCCCCAATAGGAGAACAAAGGGTGCTACACACAGAGTGAAATGAGTACTTCTAAATAAGTAAGAAGATGTAATGACTTTCCCTAAATTTATTACAAATTATAGGAAGGCGGTCAACTGTATATACGAAACTATTAAACGCTATTGGCCAGTTTGATGGCTGATTCCATTTTGGCAAAGGGTTTACCTAGTAAATCTGGTACATATGGAAATCCAAAACCATCTTAAATTATGTAGCACAGCATCAGGATAAAAATGGCTTATAAGCAGAGGTTTGTTTATATGTGGCAGGAATAAATATATTTTTACACTTTATTACACAAGATTAAGGATCCATCAGATCCGATGTGTTGTGTCTGATGGTACAATAAAGAACTTAAGGCATACTATTGGTTGCTTGGAACCATCAGGTTCTTCATTTCTACATATTTGTTATTCCTAATATTGGTCGCAGGAGTAGAGCGAACCGGAGAGGACCTGATGGTAGCACGTATGTAGACAATATTCACTATGGCTTATTGAAGCGTACACTCTTAAATGTAACATCGAGTTTCACCTCTTCGAATACCGGTAAAACTTGTGATTTACAGAGACACATTAATTATAGATCTCAGTATGTAATATCCTGATAAATTAGGCGTGGCCTACAATATGTAGGAAAGACAAAACGTCAATTAAAGGAACATCTCTGTGAACATGATAATTCTAAAAACATAAGGACAACTCTATGGCTTTGGGCAGTTACAGTATTGAGTACCATTTATAAAGAATTGTGTGTATCAGGGGATTGAACAAGTAACTATTGGTCCCAGGGAGGGATAGAGAATCTGCTCTAGCAAAGAGAGAACTTTGGTGGATTTTTGAACTTCAAACACATTGGCCCCCGGGGGTTATAAAGATTGGGAGGTCACCTGCTTTATCTAGAGTAGAAATATTTCTTCCATATCTTCCTCATATCTACCTATAAGCTTTAACCCCCCTGTTCTATCCCCCCAACCCTTCCCCTCTTACAACCTTTCTATAGCTTTTACCCCCATTAAAAGCTATAAAATACGTATCAAAACTAACTGTAACATTATAAATAGCTATTACTCAGAAAATGTTCCAATGTACTGAATGAATCAAGTAATAAGCTTAATAGAGCAGTAATCCTCCACAGTTCGTAACAAGCAGTGACATCAAGTATAGAAATATGTCAGCAAGCGCTACAAATTTACAGTTAGATGTTAAATGGTTAAATATAAAGTAGCCACGATAGAGAGAAAGGGTAATACATCAGCACGTAGAGCTTCAAATAGATGGAGTGTAATGGTAAACAAATTCACGATTCCCCAGACTGTTCTCAAGATGCTCCCGTCCGTGGCTTGCTGCTCTTGGGATTCCGTCAGGAATACAGATGGACGAATTTACTGAAGTTTGGTTCATTTCCGAACTCCCGAATTTCACTAAAAGTTCGTCAGTTGTAAAACAGAGCCATTAAAGTCAAGGGAGCTAACAGTTCGAAACCTTCAGATGTTTTAAGATAAAACTAACAATGGAAACTTACTGTAAATGGCAGTGGCACCTGGGAAATGGTCTTGGGAACATGTCACTATCACCAAACCCTGTAAACACTTCTTACTTCCTGATCTGTTGTGGGTTTGCGCAAGTTACATTCGGGGTTACGGGCAATTTCAGGGTTACCGAATGATACTTTTGAGGGCTACCAAAAATGGAACCATACAATTGAGGGTTATCGAAATCGAACGATATTCGAGGGTACTGAAAACAAAGGCTACATTTGAGGGTTAGCGAACGATACATCTAGGGTTAGCGATGAAAACCTACATTTGAGGGTTAGCGAAAACAACAATACATTCTAGGGTTAGCGAAACTAGCACACAATTGGAGGGTTATCGAAATCCAACGATACATTCAAGGGTTACCGAAAGTCGAAGGCTACATTCGAGGGTTCGCGAACGATACATTCTTGGGTAAGTGAACGTCTTGTAAACGATAATTATCGAAAATACAGCCCCGAGTTTGGAAAACCGAACTGTTTGAATAGGTTCGAGTTCGGGTCCATCACTACTCAGGAACAGCTTTTTATTATAGTCCAATCGATACTCAGCCTCTAAATATTCCACCGATCAGTTCTCTCAGCGTGACTTGTCCAATACACAGTACCCACTAGTTCAGAGTATTAACGTCACCGACAACGTATATACACAACCCCGACGGGATTTTAGGTATATACACAGCCATGCTGGGTTTAGGCATACACCGTCCACACTGGGTTGAGGTATACATAACCATGCTGGGTTTAAGTATTCACAACCACATTGGGTTAGGTAGGACACAATATGCTGGGTTTAGGTATACACAACAACAATGGGTTAAGGTAGACACAAACATGTTGGGTTTAGGTATACACAACAACAATGGGTTAAGATAGACACAACCATGCTGGGTTTAAGTATACAACAACAACAATGGGTTAGGTAGCACAACCACCACTGGGTTAAGGTATACCCAACCACACTGGGTTAAGGTAGACAAATCATGCTGGGTTTTAGGTATACACAAGCACTGGGTTAAGATAGACACAACCATGCTGGGTTTAAGTATACAAAAAACAATGGGTTAAGGTAGACACAACCACACTGGGTTAAGGTAGACACAACCACACTGGGTTAAGGTAGACACAACCTTGCTGGGTAAGGTATACACAACCACACGGGTTAAAGTAGATACAACCTTGCTGGGTATAGGTATACACAACCACACTGGGTTAAAGTAGACACAACCTTGCTGGGTATAGGTAGAACAACCTTGCTGGGTATAGGTATACCCAACCACACTGGGTTAAAGTAGACACAACCTTGCTGGTAGAGGTAGACAACAACCTTGCTGGTGTTAGGTATACCCAACCACACTGGTTAAGTAGACACAAACCTTGCTGGGTATAGGTATACACAACCAACACTGGGTTAAAGTAGACACAACCTTGCTGGGTTTAGGTATACACAACCACACTAGGTTAAGGTAGACACAACCTTGCTGGGTATAGGTATACACAACCACACAGGGTAAGGTAGAAACAACCTTGTGGGTATAGGTATACACAACCACACTAGGTTAAGTAGACACAACCTTGCTGGGTATAGGTATAAACAACACACGGGTTAAGTATACCAACCACACTGGGTTAAGGTATACCCAACACACTGGTAAGAGACACAACCTTGCTGGGTATAGGTATACACAACCACATAGGTTAAGGTAGACACAAACCTTGCTGGGTATAGGTATACAACAACCACACTAGGTTAAGGTAGACACAACCTTGCTGGGTATAGGTATACACAACCACACTAGGTTAAGGTAGAAACACCTTGCTGGGTATGTATACACAACCACACTGGGTTAAGGTAGACACAACACCAATGGTTAGGTAACCCACCACACTGGGTTAAGGTTACCAACCACATGGGTTAAGGTATACCCAACCACACTGGTAAGTTACCCCACCACAACTGGGTTAAAGTAGACACAACCTTGGTGGGTATAGGTTAACAACCACACTAGGTTAAGGTAGACACAACCTTGCTGGGTATAGGTTTACACAAACCACACGGGTTAAGGTATACCCAACCCACACTGGGTTAAGGTATACCCAACCACTGGGTTAAGGTATACCCAACCACACTGGTTAAGGTAACCAACCAACTGGGTAATAGACACAAACTTGCTGGGTATAGGTATACACAAACACACTAGGTTAAGTGTAGAACAAACCTTGCTGGGTATAGGTATACACAACCACACTAGGTTAAGGTAGACAACCTTGTGGGTATAGGGATACACAACCACACTAGGTAAGGTGACACAACCTTGCTGGGGATAGGTATACACAACCACACTAGGTTAAGGTAGACACAACCTTGCTGGGTATAGGTATACACAACCACACTAGGTTAAGGTAGACACAACCTTGCTGGGTATAGGTATACACAACCACACTAGGTTAAGGTAGACACAACCTTGCTGGGTATAGGTATACACAACCACACTGGGTTAAGGTAGACACAACCACACTGGGTTAAGGTATACCCAACCACACTGGGTTAAAGTAGACACAACCTTGCTGGGTATAGGTATACACAACCACACTAGGTTAAGGTAGAGACCACAACCTTGCTGGGGTATAGGTATATACACAACCACACTAGGTTAAGGTGACACAACCTTGCGGTATAGGTATACACAACCACACTGGGTTAAGGTATACACAACACACTAGGTTAAGGTAGACACACCTTGCGGTGGATAGGTATACACAAACCACACTGGGTTTAAGGGTATACCCAACCACACTGGGTTAAGGTATACCCAACCACACTGGGTTAAAGTAGACACAACCTTGCTGGGTATAGGTATACACAACCACACTAGGTTAAGGTAGACACAACCTTGCTGGGTATAGGTATACACAACCACACTAGATTAAGGTAGACACAACCTTGCTGGGTATAGGTATACACAACCACACTAACAAGTGTAGTTGCGATAGTGAAATTTATTTCCTTTTTCTCCATAATTTGGTGTCACAAGACAGAAAGTTAAATAATTGCAACATTATTTTTCAAAGATGTAGGACTAACAGCACTTAGGATGAGCATATGAAAAAATTAAAGGCAGAATAGTTAAGCAACATTCTGTATAAGTGACTGTCCGAATTTAATCTAGACCGCACTTGGCGTGCTATGGCTTGGTGGGGATAAAGGCTGTTTGTTACAAACCTCAGCTGGCTGAAATTTTTTCTCCCCTGAAACATTCATGTTTCAATCAAATTTAAATTAAGGCCTTGCAATCTGGTAATCTCTAAAACAAATTCAACATAGATTGAAATATGAACTCGGTTACATGTTCTGAGATTCCCCTATTTATCCTGAATTAAAATTCATGACCCACTAAAAATTCAGTTCACAGTGTTTTCAGGAAAAATATGGTGTAATTGAATGTCTTAATCACCATTTAATGCAATTAAGAATAGTGTTCAGAATTATGACTGCTGAATGAGCGCACACAGATGTCCTCCTTTTCATCAATCAATTGAGTCAGTGACAGGAAGCTCTGATTATAATCCCACTTTATTGAATCTAGATAGCAAAATAGATCCATATAAAACCTCTTTAGCCTGTATTAGCGGTTTGGTTGGGAGTTTTCCCAAAGTGGTTTTATGACTTTTCTTGTACTTATGACAATGAGAATAGGAGTATCACACGATTGTTGGCAGAAACCAGCTATACAAGACGTGATTCATTACAGCTCATTACGCACTGTTTATACTCAGCAAGGTAGGACGTTTGCAATTTAAATGTCTCTAAACTGATGAATTACTTTTAAAATTCAGATCAGGCTATAATCCAAGATATTCTTAAAGGGAATGCTCACCCTTAAACCAAAACTGGCCATTGTCAGTTACCTGTCCCAACTCCAAACTGATATATTTTGCACTTTATTACCTGCTTACTTACTATAATTTAAGGATAATTATTGCCCCCATTCGGGCAGATGTAAAGGTGGCCATACATCTATGAGATTTTTACTTACCGACCGACGCGCTCGCGCAATCTTTCCTTTCGATCTTGCCGACCGCTTCTCCCGATCTTACCCTTCGACAACATACGATCGCAAAAATGAATGGGATTTTGGATCTGCATTTCGGTCCGAATGTAGATCGGGCAAAAAGCGTTTCCGGCAGCATCGATGAACACTCGCGTTAGCGCTCGGTCCGGGTAGTAAATCCTTATAGATGTATGGCCCCCTTTAGATGGCTTCTCCCTCCAACCAGTCAACCTGATTTACTGCTGTTTTAACTGCTGGCTTTCTCTGCACATGTTCAAACATATAAAAAGCTCATTGAGCAGAGGTGGAGGCAGATACCTCAGAAAGGAACAGAACTTATACTTCAATATCTGGTTACAATGCCATGTAAAACTTTGAAAAGCATTTGGGTTACCGCAGATAACTTACAATGTCACCAGTTTTTTTTGTTTTAAGGGTGGACATGTCCTTTAAAAAAAACACCCTGACAATTCATTAAACCTACCTAAACGTGGAGCAGAGTTGATGTCCATTTAATTGTTATGAGCATTAGTGAATCCCTCCAGGTAGGATTCATTGCAAATGATAATGGATATGTGTGTTTTACACAGTGTACATTCATTCTATTGGATAATTGGAATAAGTGGGTCCAACCTACTGTATCTCTTGTTTCATTGCATTGAGAAAGGCGTTAAGGTAGCCAGACACGGTCCAATACTTTTACGAACCGATTTTAAACAGAACAGATCTGAATATTGTGCCGGTGTATGAGGTCTTTAGTAATACAAAAGGTAGGAGATTAACTGCAGTTGATCAATGAGTCTGGTTTGAAATTCAACTGCAGTGGTGTTGTAGAATGAGTTTAAAGTTTCAAGAAGATAGAGCTTGTAATACGGTTTAAGATCAATTCCGCAATGGGTAGCCACTGTCAAGGATGGCCACTAAACATGGGAGAGACCATTTTATTAGAAATGTTGTGGTCATTCGCCCACTATAGACTTCTTCAGATGTAAAATAAGTGTGTGAATGATGTTTAGTATAGTTATTCAGCTAAGAAAAATAAAATAAAAATATAAAAAAAATGTAAATGTGGTACTCATGATACCATCTAATCCTTGATTGCAATGACCCAGAGAGGGCAGAAAGAAGAAAGACGTGCATGTAAATCACGTAGATGTCACATCTATGTAAAGTGTTTTTAAGTTGCAGAGAATACCCCCAAAGCCATTAGAGACCAGTCAATGTCCATGGTCAATGACCCCCCCTTTTAAATGGTTTCCTCAATTCATCTTCTGTCCTCCCAAACCACTTATCAACTTGGCCTTATAAATTCCAAGGAGTCCCCATGGATTCCAAAGTCTATGGTTAAAAACGTAGTTGGAATGGAACATCTTTGCCATATATTTATAGACTCATTGTCAAAGAAATTCTATTTTATTCCATTTAAAAAGCCATTTAAGTATTGCCTACACAACCCAAATGCCTTTGATATGACATCCAGAATGCCTTACCGACTAACCCATCTTAGTCTTTTTGGTGCTTACAGTTTTGCATTATGGGATTGCTATTTATTCGGTAGAACCTTTTATGCAGAGAGGCACCAAGAGATTAAAAACACATTGGTAGTAAACACTTATTTTTTAATGTTTTGCTTCTGTACTATAGGCCTCTGCTAAAAAATGTTTCTTACAACTGGTCTTAAGGCATAAATACATCTAATAAGATAGCTAAAATAGTCGACTTGATGGGTCTGCGGAAATTACATCCACATAAACTGGGGAAGAAGATTCAGCAGAACCGTTAGGTGTCTCTCATAAAAGTAATCATTCACAATCATTACAAGTGGCAAAATCCTGCAAATTTTACTGAGGAATTTACTCACGATCTGAAATGAAATCTACATTTGCCGTTTGAAGCCCAATAAACATGATGTGATAGTGAATACATTAATCATTGTCCCTAATGTAGTCACTTTGTTATATGGATCTGAGTAAATCTAGCAAGAAACAAGCTGTTAAAGGTTTGCCTGGATCATTTTTCATTTTCCTGTAATATTCTAAAGGGAAATCATACTAAGAAGATCTGTTCTTATTTTACCGAGGATATAGCAAATGTTTGAAGACATAAGTTATGTTCCATATCCACACTATTTACTGATTTTGGGGTTTTGGGTCAAATGCTGGTTACACACTGCTACTATCATACTTACCAGGAGAGTTTTCTTATTCCTGGCCAACGTCCCTTCAGGCAGCATCTGAATGGGTTAACTCCCTGTCAGCTGGGACAGAAGAAAACAGACACTCCAATGTTATAAATGTTCTCACCCCCACCTGGCAGTAGTCCTGGTGTTCAAGCAATAATTATAATATTTGTAGGCCAAAAAGGGTGGGAGTGGCTGTCCTGAAGGGGATGGCCATGAAAAGAAACCTCGAGTACGTATGATATGATTTATCCACTTTCCTTTCCTGGCATCCCTCAGTCAGCACTGAATGAGTTAGTAACACAGAGCATAATAAAATGGGAGGAACTAAAACTAAGCAAAAGACTTTCTGCTGAAATATATTCATTTAATCTGGAAGCCTGGCCCCCGTTTTTTACCACCTTATGCCCAAAGCCTGCTTGAGAGCCATCCTCACATCCAACCTGTAATGTTTTATAAAAAGTTAGACGGAGTTGAAACCAATTTTGCTGCTCTACACGCTCATCTGTATTAGCCCCTTCTTCTGCCGCCCCAAGATGCCGACAGAACTCTAGTTTGAGTGTGCCGTATTCTCTGTGGGGTAGTTTTCTCTTGAGGATGTAGCTGTCTGTATGGCTTAACACCCATCTTCTTAGGTAACCACTGTTGATGGTTCCCCTTTCTCCAACATCAAGATAAGTCATTTGTGAATCTACCTGACAAACTTTCCTTCGTTACATTGGTAGGATTATTGGCTGGTTTAGATGAAATTTTGGAGAGGTAAGAATTTCTAATACCGGGATGCAAAGACTATAGCTTTGAGGCTGAAAGTTCAGATATGGGGTGCTTGTAATTCAGATACTCTCCTCTACTCTCCTCCCTGAGTTACAGCAACCAATAATGTAATTTTCAAAGAAAGTCCCCCATCGTAATTGATTCTATCGTTCGCAGGGAGGCTGAAGAAACGCCTTTAAACAAAGGAAGATTCCACTGAGGTAATAATGATTTCCGTGGCTTGGTCTTAAACTTATTACTCCTTGGGGGAATCTTTAAGTAACGGAGTCAATGAAAATAAGGGTTTCGCAGTACAAGCCGAGATTGCTGAAAATTTGAGTTTTATTTGTTTTCTTTCTGTGACCCTCTGCCGTAATTAAGAATTGAGGTATAGCGAATTTTCACCGGGTCGACCTCATGCTCTTTTGCCCAAACTTGAAATTATCCCATATTTTCAATACTCAAAGATTTGATGGTTTCTTTGAATTAAGCAGAGTGCTAATTCTCTCTTTGAACACCTTGTTGAACTAACCTTGACCTATGCAAGCTCCAAGCTGCTAGATTCCATGCATCTGGGCTTGGATGGACTACCTTCCCGTGAGACAAAGTATGTCCCTTATGTCCCGAAGGTGAACTGGTTCCCTGTCCGGCTAGTCCTCCTTCTCCTGAAGCAAAGGATACCAAGGCCGTCCTCTGCCCAGTCCTGGAATGATAGCTATCACCTCATTCTGGAGCTGCAGATTTTTCCTCAAAACCTTGTAAATTATCGGAATGGGAGTAAACCATAAGCTGTCAATCCGTCCCAATTCTGGTCGCAAAGCATCCCACTGCAGTGGCCTGGGATCCTGGAAATTCTGGAAAAAAATGTTTCCAATTTCCGATTCTTGTATGTTGCCATCAAATCTATTTTCCGGCATCCCCAACTTCGCTGTTACCTATCCTGAACACCGTCATCTTAAGGCTTCACTCTCCACTGTCCAACTGTACTCCTGGATAGGAGCGTCCGCCTGTATGTTGTCCCCTGCCTGGAATGTACAGGGCGTTATTGCCACTACAGTTGTCTTGAGCATACTCTATAATGGCTGTCCACTGCCCAACATGCTGTGACTCTTGGTTCCCTCCCTGCTTCCGTATATATAATATGCCTGCTCGCCTGATTGTCGGTCCGAATGGCATACACTTGTTCCTTGAATTAGGGGATGAAATGTATACAATGCTTGTGCTATTGCTTTGAGCTCGAGAACATCCTGCTGGTAGAACTGGATAAGATTCTTTGCTCCAGGTCCCCCTGGGCTATATCGTCCCTGCATTAGGGGCTCCCAACCTTGACCTGAAGCATCTGTGTAAATTTGGCAAATACTCTGGATCCTGCAGAAGTAATTACCTTTCTTCTTAGATTGGAGGGAACTGTCCCCACCACATAAGAATGGCTTTTTGAGGGACTGGGTCAGATGGACAGACTGTGACAGATTCTGAGTGTACTGGGTTCCACCTGGATAGAAAAGAAGTCTGGATTGCCTCATTTTTTCCAGGCCACCCATTTGGGTAAACTATGGTTGACGAGATATTGCCTAAAGAATTCCTTAACGTCTGGCGGTTATATCTTTCGTCCCCGTCACTTCCACGCCTGAGGAGAAACTCTTATAATTCCTTTACTCTTCTGGGTGGATGATATACCAAGGCGAAGGTTGTGTCGATTCTGCTCCCAAATAACCTATTCGTTGGGATGGGTTGAGATGGCTCTTCTGAAAATTTATTAGCCATCCAAATTTTGCAGGTTTGGATCCACCTTGTCCCTGTTGTGAACCAACTCCTCTCATTTCTCTTGCATTGATTAATAGTTCGTCTAGGTATGGAAAGTTCTAAATAACCCGACATCTAGCTTGGCCCCTACCACTATCATGACTTGGAACAAGTGCTTGGGAGAAAATAGAGACCGATAGGCGTCTGTGTCAAATCGAGCGAACATAGCCAGTCCCCCCCCCTAGATATTGAACTCCTCAACAATCTTCAATGTTTTCCATTTATGAAATGTCTATCCTCTTCACAAATTTTTTGTTTGCGCTTTCTTTACTAGGACAATAGGGAATAAAACCCCTGCCCCTGCTTTCTTCCGAGGGGGAACCTGACCCACTGCCCTCTTGGCTAAAGTTTCTGTAACGTATGCCAGAAGAAGCTTGCTTCTTCTTAAACTGTTTGGCCCGCATTTTCTGAACAAATGGACTTTTGGTTGGTATAGTTTTTGAATTTAGACATGGGAGCCTCGGGTTACTATAGATACTACCCAATGAATCTATTTCTTTGCCCAAATCTCCTGAATAACAGAGTCTTGCACCCAACCTGGGAATTTGGCATGCCTCATTTCATATTGGCTTGTTTTGGCCTAGGAAAACCTGGAACACTGGGTCCTTTCCCGAGAAAGGAGATTGACCTGGCTGATTTCCATTACTAGACCGATTAAATTCTTTGCCTGGCCTGTAGAATCTGAGTCCTCCTCTCATTTTGCGAGAAGTACTGGTCTTGGACCTTCCTGGGATTTTCCTAAACTTCCTGTTTTCTTGGGGTAAGAAGGGTACTTTTCCCCCCGTAAGACTTTGATATTTATTTCCTCCAAGTTTTGTCCAAATAATTTCTTGCCTCTCAAATGGGAGGGCAGGCATAAAGCGTTCTAGATGGTTATCTGCATCGCCATCCTCTTAACCATAGGCGCCGTGTCTGGCTTAGACGGAATGAGCCATCTCCCTTGCTGTGAATCTTTACTAGTTCATGCTGTCTCATACTGAAATCCGTTTGCTAATCGGAATTTGGAATACAGACTGAGTATACGTTTCTTTCTATCTACTCCTTCTGATAATCTTCTTCCACAACCTCTCTAGCCCAGACTGACAGGCACACCTTGGGGGAAAGATTGCCAACATTCCCAGCTTATGACATAAGAAACAGACTTAACTGCCAGGTGGGGGGGAGACCATTTTTTATAACATTGGGAGTTCTGTTTTTCTTCTGTCCCGAGCTGACATGGAGTTAACCCCATTCAAGTGCTGCTAGGGATGTCCGGAATACTTTCTCAGATTGAATTTGTAATTTTTGAGAATTTTTGATCACTATTTAGAATTTGATTTAGATTGGTCCGTGATTTTCAAAACACGGCATTGTTCCAAACTACTTGGCCTTCAGTTTGAATTGAGTTGAAAACTCAGGTGTATCTTCCATATGGCAATTTTACTGTTTGACATAGTCATCTAACTCTATTATAGCTATCCTATCTCTATAAATCTACCATAGAAACCCTGTAGTTGGAGACGAAGAAAAGTGGTCCCATACATTTATAAGATTTTACTTACCGACCGATTGCTCACGCGATGTCCTTCGACACGGCGAACGCTTCTCTTCCCGTTTACTTCGAACGACATGCGATCGGAATGAATGGGAGTTTGCGACGCCTTTCGGCCGATGTAAGATCGGAGAAATGGTTCCGCAGCATCGATGAAATCCGCGTAAGCGCTTGGTCTGGTAAGTAAATCTTATAGATGTTGGGCAACCTAAAGCATTTTGTCAGTAAGGTTGTTGTACCTTTTATAATTTAATTTACTGTTCCTTTCCATCCCAGACGTCAATTTTATCTGTACAACACGTAAGATAACTATTGAATCCATCGAGAGAGTTCCAACTCCTTAAAGGGTATGTCCCACCTAATAATAATTTTTTATAGAAGATTCCCCCTGCCACCCATCGCCAACCGCTATATTTATATGTTGAGAAAGCTCCCCAACTCTACTTACCTCCCCTCTCTTCCTCCGCCGCGCTCCAGGCCCTCTGCTTGCGAAAAATGCACGCAGAGGGGGCGGGACCGGCAGTCGCGTCGTGATTGGTTGATCGGCAACCATTCACGGACGCGGCTGCCGGGAGCTCATTTCGGAAGAGGAGAGGAAGTGACAGTTTGGGGAGCTTTCTAAACATATAAATATCGCGGTTGGGCTGGGGGACAGGGCAATACTTATATTAAGGGTTTTTTACACTAGTGGTAGGCATCCTGAGAGGAGGGAGAGGGATGGGATAAGAGGTAGTTTTTATGGATTGTAGAAGGTTGCAATACTCATGCAAACTTCTCCCGATGCCCAGGTTAGGGAGGCAGAGTCCTATATGGACTCTCTATCCTCCTGGTGGGTGTGCAGTTTTTTTTTTGTGGACTTTGGGGGGGGGGACTTACAAGGAAAACCTTAAAAATTGGGCTGGGATTTGAGGTAAAGGTTACACTACACTACATAATGGGGTGGGGCCAGTAAGTTGGGGGGATTATAGTTTTGGGGGTGGACATGCCATTTAACTAACCTCTGTTACAGGTTTCAATTTAATAGGCTTTGGACAACAATGACCAAAGGTTAAGAAAATAAATGTGCCCGTACATATTGCATTGACAAATTACAAATCTTAATGCAGAACAATGAGTTGTTTAGGTACTTAGGGCCATATTTAAAAATGTAAATGTCAGGCAGGGCCGCAATCGTATATTTATGAACGAAAGTTAATCTACACAATGGAAATTCTATGCCGATTGTTAATCTACATCATGGTTATAGACAGAGCATATTCACACTGAAGTCCAACAAGCTAAGTCCACGTCTCACCTCTCCCTTTGTTTTGACTGTTTTGTTGATGTATTTAATTAACATGTGGGTACAAAGAGATAGCTCCTATAATCAAATGCTGGGAACTCTGGAGCCCTCGTATACACGTTCTATAATTTTCGTGCATGCAGCCGATGGAACGTTTAAACAACATTCAGGGAGACCTTCAATAAAGTTCCTTATCGTTAAAAATGGGGCTAATTTTGCCCCAACCAATCAGAACTTATGTAAGATTTGAAAGCTAACACTAATTGGTTGGGGCAAAATTAGCACATTTTAAACGATAAGAACTTTTATTGATAACCCCCATTATCTTTAATACTCATAATGAAACGACATCTGTACACCAGCAACAATATCACCACATAGTCCGTTGGATATAGACCGTTCGTACGTACAGTAACGTTCGTATCTTTTGCACCTTCGAAACCTCACTCAGCAACCGTCTCCTTTATATAATTTTTCGTAGAACGTTCCCGATATATCCATGTACAAATATAATGATACCGGCAGAAACAACAAATGGGCCAGGCTGATTGCGGAAAAAGCCGACAATAGTCGATGGTCGTTGGTCTTTGACGATACGTTGATTACTATATTTTCGACGAATATCGGCGATTGCTCGTTCATTGGCTGCATTGTACGACAATTTATCCAACATGTGTACGAGGCTTGAGAGGTCTTGAGATGTACGAACTTGCCTCGAGCTCACAGCAGATCAAACAAGGAGCTTTGCAGCCTGTCCTGCCTCCACTTTAAATCTGACAGATATCATGTAGAGGGCACATAGATCCTGCTCTCAGTTACTACCTGTTACACTTGTTTGTATGTATAAAAAAGCTTTTTCTGATTTTGTCGCCTTCCCCTCCTAAGTTCAGAAAGAAAGTAGCTGTAAGTTAAGTAATCTGTAAGGTAGCCTGGGGATTTGAACCTGTAACATCAGGATTCTTTCTTCGAAAAGTAGCGCCTAAAACACAACATTTGATGAACACCAAACCACCGAACACATGTAACGTGTTTCAGGAGATAATCAGACATTGTGGCCTTTTGGTTGCATCATTTGCAGTCTGACTTAGATCAACTGATGTAACTGAAGAAGCCCCTATCAGAAGAATCCCATGTTCTAAAAGCTATATCTCCTAATAGTACTTCAAGTACAGTATGATTTTATCAAAACTTTTGGTGTGAGATATCTCCACTGCTAGCCACTGCTAGCCAATATAGATTTTATTAACATCTTTTTACATGAAGGGGCTGATTGCACATAAAAGGTGAAAAGTTTGCTAATCGGTCAATTTCTAACTGCAGTGACCCTGGAAAAATCTTACATCTGATTGGTTCCTGAAAATAAATGCAGCAGAAAAAGTTGCACTTTCTTATTGCATAGCCCAATATCAAATTTTATGGTAACAACTCACTACAGAAGATGGGACTAATCAATTCCAGTTCCAGTATATGGCCTAAGGTTAGGGACGCGGGGGAAAAGCTAGCAGAGACACTTACCATATAGCCTAGTCTTTCGTTAGAGCATAGGCTTTTGGTGGGATACAGAGAGAAATCTGCGAAGCAGAGGACTTATAATTGACCTTGGCGTGAAGTCTAAAACTAGGATTTCCTTTAGAAGGGTGTATTTTGATTTATTTGTGCCTAGAAACTAGAACTTAAGTTTGTCGATGGAGTTCATTGAATAAGTTGGGAACAGTGGTTAAATTGGGAACTGAGACGATAATTACCAAACTAAGAGGATCAGGGATTTTGTTTGATTTGTGTGACTAATAATAGGAACTTGAAAGGAAAAAATTGAACGGTGTCCTATTTATACCAGATAAAGTGAGATGATGGGATAATGGACACTTCAGGATTTTAGAACAAGAATAACCAATAAAAGAAAAACTTCTGTGCTTTATGTTTTTAAATCTAGATGTAGACCATATTCCTAATTACTATCATAACATTTAATGGTAAAATAAAATAACAATGGCACCTTACTGCTACCCTGGCTCAGGGACCTGGGAAATGTCTGCCCAAAAACAAAAAAACATAAAATTTTCCATTATTTCTCGTATTTTGAAATATTCCAGATTTGCAAAATTCAGAATAATTTCGAAATTAATGAGAAATCGGAATCTGCAATTCGAGGATTGATTTTTTTGTTCTTGACAAGTTGCATAACTTATTAAGAGAAGTTGAAACCAAAGAAGTTTAACCCAGAATTCTCAGTGCCATGGCTAATTGGGGTGTTGTTGGCACTAATAAAAATAAATGCCTGCCATTGGTGACTGGGGATCATTGTGGCTGGCGATTTTCACACTTCAAGAACAAACAGAAATTTAAAATCCCATACGTTCCGTTAATTTTAGAAAATTTTTTGAACTGGTTCGTAAAATTTGAACGTGGAGTTTCCAGAAATCCACTAGTCTGTCAGATCCGCCGATCTCATAAACCAGTTTTGGGTTTCCACTTTTCACTAGTGATGTTTTTTTTTTTTTTAAATACACCAATCAAAACAAGTATTTTCTGTTCCTCTGGAACTGCAGCTGGAATTGTCTCTGGGGCCAAAAATTAGCTCCACCTTGGGTATTATTGGCTCTGAATCTTTACCAAACAGCTGTCCAGTGAAACGTCCAAATAATGAGAATAATTTCCCTGAACACTGCATCTGTTTTATCCACCACTGTCCACAACAATATGCCAGACATATGTGGCATCAGAGTAGGGAACGTCAAGACTCGAATAGAAAGGATTATATTTAATAGCAAAGATTATCTAACAGTAATATTATCCTTCTCTATGCATTTCCCTCTTTTCGATTTTTAACAACACCCATTTCTATCCGGTATTAGGTCTCTGTTGTGGATTTTAATGTGTAATTATTTTGTTTAAATAGGTTTCTTTTGCTTCTGGTAATAAATGCTAGGGTAAATAGTACTGGAGGTAGCCTAATGAGCCTTTCCTTACACTCCTTTAACCTCTAGTCGGATATTACAAGAGTATGATCACTAATTATCTACTTTCTCACTGGTATGCTAAGATCTGCCTTTAAAAGATATATTCCCACATATTCATAAGTAAACGCATTGATGGTTTTCTCTGTGTCCTTATTTAAATTTTAAGTTAGAGCTATGGCTTCTCATCATAATCGCAGCTTGAAAAAATCATAGGCCGATAGTCCCATTTCACGGTAATTTTTCTCCTGGTTTTCTAGCAAATAAATGTTTAAAGTCTGGCTTAAAAGTTTATTCTATGAAAAAAATTAGACATTTGTTCAAAGAAACAGACATTTAATAGCTTGCTATAATGTAAACCCCTACCGAGCCAATGTAAGCTATGAATTACCTCCCCCCATCTAAACTGACCCGCAGCAAATGCATCTGAGCTCAGGTTCCGCAAAAGATCCTGGCCCCTTAGTCCCACCCCCTAACACAGACACCCCCCCTTTTCTTTCTCTTTTGTGAAAAAATAGACTATATCCTGTAGAGGTGTAGAGGGAGATGACAGCCGCCCTTCAAACCAGGCGCCCCACGTGCCTATTATGCCTAATGGTGAATCCGGGCCCCGGTAACACTCCAGATATCTTCTAATTGTATATATTACACGTGTACCTAGATAGACAACTTTTTTAGTCTCTACCCAGACTTAGTTCTTAATCTTCTAAATACTATATCTAATATATATTTATATTTATATTATTATTTATCAGCTTGATTTTTTGGCATGTTCAATACTTGTGGGTTTTTTTAATCTGTGTATAATTTGTTGTTTAGCCCATGTTGTACCTGCCCCCTAGTTTTTACCTCTTGAAACTTACCTTTAAAACTCACCTTTAATACTCACCTTTACATCTGTGATGTAATTAGTGGACAAAGGAATATTTAAGAGTGTATGGGTCTAATTTTTCTCATCCTCTATGAAGTGGGTTTTATCCCATGAACGCTCAGTCTGTCTGCTGGTAGTTTGGAAACCCCTGACGATAGGCTGTATTTTTTATGCATTGAAATAAAGAATGACTTTTAATCCCCATCTTGAAGCTGCATGGCCCCACGTCCGTATTCGATTGAATCAATTATAATTGTTACCCACACAACTGGTTTTTGTGACAAAATCAATTTGGGAAAAAAAAACATTTTCAACTCTGCTGAAAAATTTTGACACAAAACTGAAGAAATGTAATAACATTTGCTAGAAATTTTCATTATTTTCATTTCTCATTAAAAATTTTAAAATCATTGAAACTTTTTCCCAGTTTCATAATGACATTTTGGCATTGACCTTTTGTTTGGTACATGTTCCCCCAGCCAAATGCAAATTTACTGCAATGTCATGACACCCGCAAGAAGAACAAAGGCAGGCAGTGTGATATTATCTATCAACACTATCGTTGGGACCAGAAGTCCATAAATATTGCAGAACCTGATCTATATCAATTTGTATCACTGATAACAAGTAGACTTAAAAGTCTTGTGTTTTGATTGCCAACTCTTCGACCCCCACTGATTTAATTATGGACCAAGAGCCAACACATATAATGCGCTCTGTATTGTCAAGGTTTGGATCACCCCAGGAAGCACAGAAGGAGGGGAAAGTCATTTTACAGCCTGTTTTCATTAAACTGGGGAATTACACAGAATGATTCTTTCTTTTCACATGGAGGGAATGGATCGGAACGAAAGACTAAAACGAAATGGGATCTTATTAACTGTTATAAATGGGTAACTTTGAAACCTGAAATTGCATTTATTTTTATTGTTTTTGTTGTGGTTTATTTGTCACATCAAGCAGAATTTTTGAGCATCGAACATACAATTGTACAAGCAATCATGTCCCTACTATCCTAAACTCTGGTAGATACCTGATGAATAGAG
The DNA here is from genome assembly GCA_019447015.1 of Hymenochirus boettgeri. Taxonomy (NCBI): domain Eukaryota; kingdom Metazoa; phylum Chordata; class Amphibia; order Anura; family Pipidae; genus Hymenochirus; species Hymenochirus boettgeri. The sequence goes on along the minus strand of CM033469.1, from coordinate 358,467,314 downwards.
TGGACTAGAACTCGAACCCGAGTTCCAGCCGAACTATTCGAATTTGAACGATTTGGACCTTGAACGATCCCCTGACCCTGATTTTTTCGATATTTTTCGAACGTTTTTTGAACATGTTCGACCGTTCAATGGTGCAATTTTAACTGCCTATTATCTATAACGCGAGCTCAATCCGTGAGTAAAGGGTCCCTTAAAACCTATAACTCGAGCATCGAATCCGCGGTAAATTTCCATGGTATCGAGGCGCAAACTCAAGCATCGAATCTGCGAGTAAAGTGTCCATAAAACCTTACTCGAGCTCGAATTCCGCAAGTAAAATGTCCATGTATTTAGGCGCGAGCATCGATCCCGCGAGTAAAGGGTCCATTAAAACCTATACCCAAGCATCGAGTCTGCGAGTAAAGTGTCCCAATAAAACCTACTATGCGAGCATCGATCGCAAGTAAAATGTCCATGGTATATAGGTGCGAGCATCCGAATTCCGCCGAGTAAAGGGTCCAATTAAAACCTATACCCGAGCATCGAGTCTGCTAGTAAAGTGTCCCAATAAAACCTATACTCGAGCTTCGCATCCGCGGTAAAAATGTCCATGGTATCTAGAGGCCGCGAACACATTTTCGAGTAAAGTGTCCATTAAAACTATAACGCGAGCTCGATCTGCGAGTAAAATGTCTATGGTATCTAGGCGCGAACACGAGCATCGAATCGTGATAAAGTGTCCTTAAATCTATCTGCGAGCATCGTATCTGCGAGTAAATGTCCTGGTATCTAGGTGCAACATCGAATCTACGAGTAAAGTGTCCATTAAGCCTATACGCGCGCATCGAATCTGCGAGTAAATGTACAATGTTTACCTAGCACGAACGAAGCTGGAAAATAGCCATAGTGAGAGTAAAAATTGATTTTTCGAATGTCCTGATTTAAAATTCAAACTTGTGTTCCCCAGACCCGTTTCCCAGGTCCCCACACCATTTACATTAAGGCTAGGGCACACTGCTCCTGGGAGATACACAGGAGTCTCCCAGATTTTAGGGGTTGTTCTCCCGCACTTCTCAAGCCACCTCAAACTCCCACAACCCCAACAATACTGGAGTCCTCCACCTCAGAACGTCCCGTTTTAGTCACCCCACCCCATAAACCACGCTTCTTTTGTGACATAAATCCGTTGTTCGCGCCACGCTTAACTCTGCTTACTCTGCCCCCGCCCCTTTGATGACATTTATCAACGTAACATTGGGACACCCCATTGCCCCCTTTGCCCCTTCTCCCCACCCTGCCTGTGTACAGTGTTTAGAACTTGGATTAAAACCTCTATAGTCTAAAATGTATAAAATTTCTGATTTGTTTTGTAAATAGAGGAAATAAACTGTTATTTCCCATAAACTGATTTAATACTACTGATATTAACAACATTAATATACCACACGTAGATACTAACAACATTAATATAACACACTGATACTACACATTAATTAACCACTGATACTAACGAACAACATTAATATAGCACCGATACTAACACATTAATATAACACACTGTACTAACAACATTAAAACACCCGATACTAACAACATTATATATAACACACTGATACTACACCTTAATATAACACCACTGAACTAACACAATAATCTAACACACTGATACTATCAACATTATATAACACACTGATCCTACCAACAGTATATCACACAATCATACTAACAACATTAATTTAACACAACTGATATAACAGCATTAATAGAACACACTGATACTAACAACATAATCTAACACACTGATACGAACAACATTAATTAACCCCACTGATACTAACAACATTAATATAACACACTGATCCTAACAACAATAATATAACACACTTGATACCTAACAACATAATATAAACACACTGATACGAAAACAATATTAACAAACTGACTACTAACAACATTAAATATAACACACTGATGCTAACAACATTAATATAACACACGATGCTAACACCATAATATACACACTGAACTACAACAATAATATAACAAACTGATACTAACAACATTATAATAACACACTGATGCTAACAACATTAAATAACACACTGATACTAACAACAATAAATAACACACTTGATCCTAACAACAATATAACCACTGATACGAACAACATTAATATAAACACACTGATACTAACACATTAATATAAACAACACTGATACTAACAACATAATATAACCCACTGATACTAACAACATTATATAACACACGGATAACTAACAACAATAATAATCACTCTGATACTACAACTTAAAATATAACACACTGATGCTAACAACATTCCTCTAAACCCACTGAATGCTACAACAATAATATAACACAACTGATACTAACAACAATACTATAACAAACTGATACTAACAACATTAATATAACCCCTATCACTAACAACAATAAATAACACACTGATACTAACCACATTATATCAAACACACTGAGCCTAACAACATTAATATAACACCCTGATGCTAACAACAACATTAATCTAACCACTGATTCATAAAACACATTAATAAACACACTGATGCTAACAACAATACTATAACACACTGATACTACACATTAATCATAACCCTGATCTAACAACATAATATAAACACTGATACTAACAACATTATCTACCCCCTGATCTAACAACATTATATAAACACACTGAATTCTCACAACATAATATAAATAACACACTGATACTACAACATAATATAAACAACTGAATACTAACAACATTAATATACCACTGATGCTAACAACTAATCTAACACACTGATGCTAACAACAATAATATAACCACACTGATACTAACACATTAATATAACACCTGGGCTCACAACATTATATAACACCTGATCTACCAACATAATATAACACACTGAGTATTCTAACAACAATAATATAACACACTGATTACTGACCACACAATATAAAAGCCTTTGTTTATCTCTGCCTTGCTGTTTAACCCCTTACTGGAGAAATGTGCTCTGGTGCACTAAATGTTATTGTTCTACTTAAGGAATCAATAATGAAGTGAGAAGGCTATATGAATTATTCCTCCTATGATATAAAGCTCCCAAGCATTGTAGGGAATTTTCTTATTTCATTTCTACTTTTTGGGGGGGTTTATTGCTTGCCTGGGTCAACCTTCCAGCATAGTATTGAGAACTCCACTAATAATAACGGTATAGGACTTTTTTAACACCAGGTCCCACAAATCCTTTTGAAACATATACCTTTACAGGCAATGACAAGTGTCCTCTCCACGTTATTTATTTACATTTTAAAGAAATTGCTAAGAAGGACTGTTTATTTAACCATTAACATAAATACTTATTTTTAAATCCCCCCTAAATGCTTCCAATGGACCCACACGTATAGCACAGTAACCTTTTTTCACGTTTCCTGCTGCTTATTCCCTAGCTATAAACAGCTTTTTCTGTAGTGTAGGGAACTCCCCAACCCCATGTTAACTTTTTAAAATAAGCTCCAGAAACAGACTTTCCCTACCATCTCCCTCCGGATCTTCTGCAGAGCCTGCAGCGTCTAAAACTATTTGTGTAAGCGCTCCACCCTTATACCTTCTGTGAGTGGTTAGCCCTCTCAAAGGGTGTCTGAATTGAAAGACTAAACTACACATTATCTCCTGTCCCCTTTAAGAAGATGGAGACGGGAATAGCAAACAGTTCCTCTTATCCTCATTTTGCTAATATACAAATTATATATTGTTATATTAGTCAAGATGCTAATAAGAGGGACATGTTTCTTCTCCACCTGTTCTTAACTGGCATCTGTTTTTTTAATTGGCCATAACTGGAACTATAAGTTTCTTCCCAACCACCGCTGTATCATTTTTTTGTTGATCTGCTCCCTGTTTCTTTGGAATATCCAATCTAAACGTCTTATATTTCCGCTGTCCAATCAATTTCCTCGCTCCTCCTGTTCTCAAAAACCGTCTTCGTTGTAGTTTTGTTTTTTTTTTTTACTGTAGGCTGGAATGTGAGTTTTGAACAGTTTGTATGCTGTGTGCTGTGTGCAAGGCCTGACAGTTTGTGTTTGTGGGGAAAAAGTCAGGTCATATGGAGTGGGAGTGGTTAAAAGAGGGAGGGAGGATACCTGGCTCCGAAACAAATGTGTGCTTGATTGAAGGTATGCCACACCGCAAATCAGAGTCTGCTACTTACCATGTATTCACTTATAGATTTCAGATGAGGCCAGTATTTTTTTCAGTTATAGTGTCCCTTTAAAGAGACAGGATATCATGTGTAGCATATCCCTGCAGCCGTGTCTTGATTGGCTGAGAAGCCCCTGTTGCAGCTTGGCCGGCAGGGAATGCAAATCCCCTTTAAAAACATTTTTATTAATTGATTTAATGCCCTGTAAAAATGTTATATTAGGAACCCGCAATAAAATGTATTATTTACAGAAGTACAGAAATCAAACAGCAGTTACTATGGCGGACGCATTTTTGAGAACACCTGCTGTGCTGCTACAGACATCCCACCCTGCCAAACTTGCTTCCGGCAGGGGTGGGTCGCAGGGGGCATGGTGGTCCAATGTGGATGTTGATGATTCATCAAAGGGGCGGGGCAGAGTTACGGCTGGCGCGAAACCGTGATTTTTATTCACAAAAAGAAGCGTTGTTAATGGGGTGGGGTGACTAATCGGACGTTTCCTGAAGTGGGACTCCAGTATGTTGGGGTTTGTGGGAGTTTGAGGTGGTCTCGCGGAAGTGCGGAGACCAACCATAAATCTGGGAGACTCTTTCTCTCCCAGGAGGGGTGCATACCTGCTGCTATAGTTGGAGGAGCTAAAGTACTGCTGTCTGGGGGGGGATGTTTATTAGTTGCCCAAGTTTTTATTATTGCACCAGAGTTCATGCTTTTACTGCGGTATGAAACACTTTTTAGAACCTTTAAACTCTTAACTCTGTGAGAAGTAAGTGTTTGAACTGTTTTTGTAGTGGGTTTCTAGCAGTGAAGCATTGTATAAGCATTATAGGTACTTACTGAAATTAATTTAGCCCTGTAGTGAAACTTTTGGCCAAGTATAGATCCATGTGCTTCATAGATCCTGTTTCTGTGAAATGCAGTAGTATTTTTCAAGGGTATCTTCTCCACCCCAACTCTTTTTTTTTTCCTGGACCTGTAGGGGACACCCTCCAAGTTTCCAGAAATGATTACTGCCCGTTGAATCCTCGTCTCGACCTTCTACTGCTACTTCCAGTAACGTCTGTTGAGCTGAGGGAACAGCACATGCAATTCTATTTCCGGGGCACTGCTTAAAGTTAAACCCGTGCGTTTTTAGGTTTGGGGGGGTCCTATATGCTACAGCAAAGGTTCCCCCTACCCTACAGCAAAGTATAGAGCCAATGTAAAAACCCCCATGCATATTCCAAGTCCTTCAGGAGGACGAGGGAAGGGGGCAGATATTGGATTATCACAAACAAGAGGCTCCTACTATTCTTCAGTGTTCCCCTGGACTTTCAGCAGGCAAATGCCAGTACAACTTTAAGGAGTTAGAGGAGAAAGGTAAGAATTTTTTTAAAGCACGTGGGGCCCGCAAGTGGGACGAATTTTAGTTGTGGGTGGACATCCCTTTAACTTGTGTTCATTTTTAATGAAATTTGTTACTGTATGATTTTGATTAGTTGCACCAACATTATAAAGTTCCAATCCTTCAATCTTGTTGCCGAATGTAATCACTCTTCAACCAGCTTTCACACCTATCTCCTTGTCCTGTTATGTTAACTGTATTACTCGAGTTTAAAAAGAGAAACCGACCCGAGTATAAACCGAAGACCCTATTTTTTTTTGCTAAAAAACTAGTAAAAGTGGATTGACTTGAGTATAAACCGAAGGTAGAATTAATGACCATGCTGCCTTTCGACTTCTGGTATTTTTCTGAGCTTTAGTTGCCCTTTACACTGGACAGCAGAATTCCCATACAGTAAAAGTCAAAATCCAGTATGGTTATTACTGTAATGGACTACTGTCTGGGAATTCTGCTGTCCCATTTAAAAGGTGCAACTAAAGCCCAAACAATACAAACAAAAGGCACCATAGATCCCATCACCCTCCTGATTCTGTATTATTGGAGGCTTTAGTTTTTGCCTTTAAATGGACAGCATATTTACCATACAGTAATAGCACTACTGTAATGGCTATACTGGTATGAGAAATATGCTGTCCATTTGAAACTAAAGCCATGCACTCCAGAATGTTTGGAAACTACAACTCCCAGCATGCTTTATTAGCTGGGAAGTTGAAGTTTTCCAAACATCTGCACCCCCACCCTACCCACCCAGTTCAGTAAACTGCTGTAGGCTTTCCATCTGTGGGCTTGCTTCATTCTGTTGGCTTTTGCTGGCATCCTATTGTGGGCATCCTCTGTAGTAACTTACTTTAGAAATGTGGCAGCTGCTGCTGTCGTGCTCCCTGTACTGAAAAGCGCCCGGCTATGTCACTACTCGGTGCCCGTGCAGTGGACATCAGCCCGGCGCTTCTACATGGAGCGAGCGAGCCGGCTGACAATTCTAGTAAGTAAGTTGCTGACTCAGTTGATAACGAGGTCGGGTTTTCAGGCTGATTTATACAGTTTATTTGAGTCATATAGGTGTACTTCAAATCTATTTTCAACAAGAACCTCAAATCACCACAGAAAATGCTTTTTAAAGCAATGTAATCAACTTCTCCATATTCTCTAGCCACTTGTACTCTATGGAAACCAACTTAAAACCCTCTCTTTAAAGGGCATCTCCACTGGTAAAAAAAAATGGTTTATATTTTTTATGAATAGCAGGAGGTGCAGGGCCCTGTCAGAGGACTCGGTTCAGGAGCGAGTGAGCCACCTGCTATTACCTTACCTGGTTCCCGGCTCCTGCGTTTTGTTGAAAATACAAAAAAAAAACAAGGAGGTGAAGGGGACCTGTCAAGGACTCGGTTTCAGGAGCGGTGAGCCACCTGGCTATTACGTTACCTGAGTTCCCTTCCGCTTCCGAACGTTTTGTTGAATAACAGGGGTGAAGGGGACCTGTCAGAGGACTCGGTTTCAGGAGCGAGTGAAGCCCCTGGCTATTACGTTCTGAGTTTCCCGGCTCCTGAACATTTTGTTGAAGAACAGGAGGTGAAGGGACCTGTCAGAGGACTCGGCTCCAGGATCGAGTGAGCCACCTGGCTATTACCATTACCTGAGTCCCGGCTCCTGAACGTTTTGTTTGAATAAACAGGAAGGTGAAGGGGACCTGTCAGCGGACCGGTTTCAGGAGCGAGTGAGCCACCCTGGCTATTACGTTACCTTAGTTCCTCCCGGCTCCTGAACGGTTTTTGAAATAACATGAAGGTTGGGGAAGGGGACCTGTCAGAGGACTCGTTCAGGAGCGAGTGAGCCACCTGGCTTATTACGTTACCGGAACACCACTCTGAGTTCCCGGCTCGCTGAACGTTTTGTTGAATAACGGAGGTAAGGGGACCTGTCAGGGACTCGGCTCAGACGAGTGAGCCCACCCATGGCTATTCCCTTACCTGAGTTCCGGCTCCTGAACGTTGTATTAAATTAACAAGGATGTAAGACACAGCTCCTTTTAATGCTAATTCAGTTCTGGCTTTAAATGGCTTTTTTGTCAAGACTGTTTAATGCCAGTTAACAGCTATACCGCAAAGCCAGCATCCGTAAAGTAGATATCGCCAAGAGCGACGCTTTAGGGTTAATCTTCCTGTTGGTCCTCATCCCCGGGGAGCACATTAGATTGTCTGCTGTGGTTTGCCCCCAACCCATCTTCACTAGACATACTCGGCATGAGTGGGTCCCTACCCTAGATGGCAATGTGCTTGCTCACCAGCCCTGGAGGCAGAACAGGAGAGGACCAGCAGAGCTCAGAAGCAGGATTATCCACATGCTGAACCTATGCACCCTGCCTAGTTCCCAGGAAACTTCTGGATCAACAGCTTCAGTAAACATTAACAAAACCAGTCTATACAATATAATGTACAAAAAAAGGGGCCCTAAGCCCTAAATGATGTCTGCCTTGGGCCTCATAGGATCTATAATCCATCTCTGAGGCAAAGCACGGGAAATTTATATCAAGTATCAGGCACAATAAAATGTTTACTCCTCGCATTTTAAGATCCTCACTATGTAACCTTAGATGGGCGAGGTCACTGAGCCTGTCTGACCCGTTGTCACAGGAGAGCAGAAGCTGTTCTGCTTTTTTAGTATAATCAATAAAAGAACCTGTACAGTCATTCCTGCCAGAAGCTCGCCATACCATGCAACTAACTTTCCTCCACATTATGGCAGATTTTCTTTATTCCTCACTCTGTTCGGTAGCAATCATTCCAATAAGCCACACATCCCAGTTTTGATAGCCATGGGAATTGGTAACCATTATATTTATATGTGTTAAGTCAACGGGGAGGGTGGGGTGAGACCAAAATGTATTTACCGAAAGACACAACAAACCGTGCTTGCAGCAGTAATCCCCCCCCCTTTTCATGTTCATTGATAAAATGATCCTGTTGTAATAATACATAAATTTACAATCCACTTTCCACGTAAGGTTTATACAGTTTAGCTTGATTACACCCAGGTTACCTAGAATAGCTAAAGAGGCCTCCTCGCAAAAAAAATTCATCATTGGTTCTAAGTAACATTGCCTGACAACAGCCCTCCTGCAACGATCAAAAAAAAAAAAAAAAAACTTCCCATAACGTCATTTAAACTGCAGGTTTTTTTTTTTGACTAATCACAGCTATTAGCGTGGAACAGGAGAGAATTAGGAAGCGTGAAGAAGGTAAGAGGCCGAGGCGGCATTTTTTAACCTTCACTGAGGCTTTGACAGAAAAAAGACTAAATGGTTAATTCATTTCTTGGTGTCAATAAAGACTTTAAATCCAGTATTCAATTATTATAAAAAACATGCATGAATAGCTTGAGAAAAATGACATTCTCAACAGTATTCTATGGTCTCTGTGACCTGTCAACCTTTTCGCACTGTGGGTGTCCCCCATTGTAAGTCTAAGAGCCCAGGCCGCAAATCGCAGCTGCTCCTTGACTAGAAACCAAACAATCGCCGCTCTGCTTTCTATGGCAACGTTGCTAAACCCCTGCAGAATCTGATCTACAGAGCAAACCTGCTCTTAATAGCTCTTAATTAGTTTAATGCATTCCTGAATTACGTGGAAAACTGAAGTTATTTTTTAAGCAAATGCGAAGGTACATTTTATTTTGAGTGCACAAACAGCCGATAGGCCTTTGAGAGGGAATAATGGCGGAGACGTGATTCACTTTTTTTATTTCCATTTAGAAAGGAACACTTCAGACAAACCCTCGAAACACTTTCATTCTAAACATGTGGGCCCTGAGAAATATTTCCTTGGATGGATTGGCCTTCCCGCGGGGACAAATCATGGAGTGGCGGGCGTTCTACTTCGATTCCTTGTTCTGTTGATGTGAAAGTGATAAAATATAATAATAGGCACTGAAACCGATGAAACTGTAGCTTTTAACAAATCCCAATACAATGAGTAGTGATTGTCCCAGTTTTGGAAACAATTACTAACCAGATATTATTAAAGTTTCTGAATCTGCCTGGCAAACAGGCAGATAACACTGCAAAAACAGGGCGAAACAAGCTGTCAATGATTGGCACAGTTTCACAGCCCTTGATTGGACAGCATGGCGGAGGGGGCATCGTTACGCTGCAGAATGGGGACAATAATTTCTTTAAATATCTGGTTTAGTAATGCGGTAATAAAGTGCAATATAACTAGTTGGGATTGGAAGGCCGGTGGACTCATTGGCCAGTTTTCAAAATCTTTGGTATATTCACCCCGTGTAAGACAGAAGAGGGAGCATTAACAACAAATGGGTGGTCCATTGGTAAATAGAATTTCTAAACAGGAGCGGGGCAATAGGTGGAGCGGCACAGGGAGTAGATATGCATTTTGGCGCCCCTACTCCCCATTCAATGGAAGTCATAGTGGCACGGTCCCAATCGCATTGACTTCTATTATGACAGGATAAACCCTCTGCAACCCTTTTCTAAACATGAAATGGTCGTATCTCCACTGCATCTACATCTATCTATTCATCCTTAAGCAGCCTGAAATCTCACTACAGATTCTTCTATAGATTTTTCAGCTTAAAAAAACTATCAAAAATCATAGTTTTTCCAATATAATAATCGCTGATCACACAAATTTAAACTAACATGGGCAAACACGTCCCTCCATATTCTGATCAATTTGACCAATTCGCACCATTAATTGAATTTCAATGCCAGTAGGGGGGCTTTAGTTTCTAACTAAGGTGCTTGTGCTATTACAACAACCAAAAACAAGCTAGGTATGTGCCGATGGTTTTTCTGATCAGATTTTTGATCCACCCAAACAATTGAAAATCTGACAGATGAACTGATTGAAGTTTTTCCCACCTTTCACTGTTGATCCATTAGATATGAGAGTGGGATCTGGAAGACGGGATTTGAAGTAAAAGCTTTGCGTGCTCAACATTTATTTTTGCGACAAACCGATCGATAGCATCAATCAAGGCTAAGGACATCTGTGAAATTGAAATTGGAATATTGCAGAATATCAAGTCTTTTGGCAGGGCTTTAAACACCCAAGGGAAGAGAGATCATTATAAAAAATCCTACACTTTTCTAGCTTTTCCATAGATAGCATGTAATAGCATTAAGGGAGTCTATCACAGTCGACCTTGTTTTTCCTTAAGTTTCCCTTATTCATTTCAGCCTGAGCACAAGTCTTTTAATCCTTTCCATGCGCTGACAGACCTATTAGTATTTCAGTTAACTTACACACCTGCTTGATCTTTCCCTTCGAAATTTGGACCTCTTAGCACAAGAGTCACATAACTATTACACAACCTTCCAGTGTGACATGCCATCAATCAACTCCCAGTTTGAATACTTTTAGCATACACTGAACCTTATACAATGAGGGAGAATGTGTTTCAAGGCTTACCCGCTCCTCGCATTTTGAAGGGAGATTTCAACGCACCAGCCCTTTTATGTTTAGCTGCAGGAGGGTTTTATAATAAACGATTGGAAACAGCAACTTTCAAAGTCTTATCAGTGGCTTTCCATATTGGTGTGGAGAATATCGTTAAATTAAAATGGATAGGTTTAGTTTCATTTAAGCGAAATTTAACCTTTTCTGGTTTTATCCTGATTTAAGTATTTTATCTATATATAAATTGACCCATGATGCTCATATGACCGTTTTCCATCTATACCTCATAGATTCCTGTTCATAAACTAGTCAAGGGAATCGGATTTTCCCTAAGCTTGTGTTGTAGTTTCCGTTACATGTAGGAATTGTGCAGTGGAAGACTACTTTCTTATTTTATTGTCATAGAAACAAGGAGTATTTCACTTATTTCTCTTGTCCCCTGTAATCAAAAGTACTTAAGTTTAGGTTATGTGAAGTAATTTTAATAAGAATGCAATTCATTCAATTAGAATTCACGTCGAATTAATTTTTTCCATCATAACATACTTTGGGGGGGGGGGGGGGGGGAACTATGCCTGATGGAGTATAATATAGACCAGTGATATTTTAGTAGGTTATCAGGAAACATGATCCGCTGGTAAACAATCATTGTCAAACATATTTGACGGACATCTCATAAAAACCTTTTGACCCTTACTAATGAATGCTCAAAATTTCCATGCCTCTAGGTCGGGCTTTGCGGAACGAATCCAGCCTTGGAATCAAACTATGTAACATCCAACTGCTTACATAACATACTGTACGAACATCTTTTGGTTTCTAAACATTTAATTACCTTTACAACCTGCTACTTTTACTAGGCAGTCAACTGCTTTTCTTTTTGGGTTTCTTCTTCCTGCCCTTATTAATAGGTGATGGGAAAGTTCTGCCTTATTTCCAATGAACTTGGAGCATTTTCCTTTCCCTTTGACTTTTTATCATGAGTTGGTTGCCAAAATCCTCCTCTGTCTTGTTCCCTGACCAGAAAATCTAAATCTACCAGTGGGACCAACTGTAATCGGAAGGTGTGGAAGACTACAACCGTCTAGTCTTTAGAAGTAAAGGTGCCAATACAACATTCGATCCGTAATTACGATCTTAAACCGACCAATACTTTGATAGACAGAGATGTACAATGTTAAATTGAACGTAATGTACAATAATATTGTTTTTGACATTCAATTTTGTTTTGTGATTCATGTCGAATGTCGTCCATTGTGAGGTTACATTACAATTAACATTTAATCGGAAAAACTTCAGAAACACTACATCATTTTAACCAATCGACTTTAAAAACCGACTTTCCTGATCTAATTCGATCGATTGTTACGATCTAATGTCGCATGATAAGATCGGGAAAAATGTAACCGTTTTTTTTTTTTTTTTTCGGCCATCATGGAAATTCCTGATTGTTGTCGACCTATGAACGATTACCACCCAGGCAAGCACTGGAGTCTTTTTATGAACACATGCACAGGAAAACAGGTCTGCAAATTATGTTGTCAGGATGGACAAACGACAATGTCACACCCTGACCAGGTAACTCGAATATACAACTGCGACGGCAGTGATTCTGAATTATCATGGTTTCACAATCATTTTCAAGGTAAGTGATTTAAAGAAGGGAAAATATTTGGGAAATGAACACACCTATTGCCAATAAAATATTGTTACATCTTAAACAAAGTCTTTTTGACCCATTCGGATATCACTACTGGTCCCCTAACATGTTGTAGAGCGTTGGTGTGGTAGTGATGGGTTTTAATTCAATGGCCAAAATGGAATTCTCCGATGCCTCTAACTCGTTGCTGAATCACGATTTAGAAACAACCTGGTTTTGATTGGAACTGGTGGTTCTGAAAATCAATTGGATGATTCTTCAGAATTTTCCTAAAACTTTTTATCATCGAAGATCGCAATGTTGAAATCTAAAATTCCCATTCAAATAATCAAATTCCAACCAATCAAACATGGGAAATGCTATTGAATACTCACATTCAAAAATCGGATATACTTGGGTTTTGAATTGGATTTTCAGAACTTCAGTAAAGTCCCCGCAGAACCATTGTCTTTCTATAACCTAAGAGTGATGAATCCCGGGTTTCAAATCCATTGAAAAACCAAAATTTTTAAAATTTCTACTTGAATTTGATAATGCTAATTGGCACTCGAAATTTGCGTCATTCAACTAAACTGGGTGAATCGGATTTTTTGGGAATTTTCATAAGTTTCCACGGATCACTGTATGAAAACTTGTTCTCTTTATTAACATACAGTATTCTGTAGGTAAAATGGAAGTCAGAATCTGTAATAGGAAAGTTTCTTGCCTTTATGGAGCATGGTACCTACAGTTTACACACTGAAAAAACCCAACATTGTAATAAGACACAGGAATTTCTCTCTTGTTCTTTCTCCCTTCACAGTAAATTGGAATTGTTATGAAGTTCAGATTGGGGGTGTTATTCCATGTCAATGACCCACTGTTCCACTACGTACGAATTGCTTCATCTATCATTATCTATAGGCTGAATTAAGTCATCTGAATAAAGTTGGGTACACACATTAGTGGTAAATAGGCCGAATCCTGTCAGTACTGATGGTATTATTGGCCCTTCAATGTGTTACGTCCGTAACAAGCGTTTTACAAACCACCTCGTAATTGCCGTCCGTCCTGTTACAAAGGTAAAATGTCCCTATATTGCGTCAGCCCCCTTTACTAAGTATTAAGGGGTCCGGATGTGGTATTGGCACATTGTTATTCACAGCTTTCTAATATGACAGACATAATCTTTCCGCTTAAACGAAGGAATACTGCCACCTCTACTGAAGCCAAATTATATTACTTATTCCAGTAAAAAAAACCAAAAATGTAATGTTCCCACTGCCGCTTCTATCGCGTACAGAACATATTTTGGTATTCTGGATGATTTTTTTTCTATACCATATTTGCTAATTCCTTTCTACGTTCTGTGAGAGTTGAAAGTGGGAGACGTACGGATTTGTCTAAAATGGATTGATGTATATTGGCATAATCAGTGAAACCACCGCACCTGCCACGCTGTAATTAAAATAGTGGGGGTGTCCACCAGCTCTCATTTGATTTGGCTCTCTGGTCTGATATCCCTGCCACAGTATGAATCTGTCTCTACAGACAAACAAGTCAGCTTAATAACAAAAAAGTTACCAGTGTGATTGTGCTTTGTACATTCCTTTCAGGACCCTTGTTTCCCTGCAAAGCTGAAGAATTGTCCCCAAACCCGCATTATACCTCAGCAAATGTTTGTTCACCTCCACGGGCTATTGATTTTCTCTATTTATTATTGCAAACAAAATAATATCCTGAGATGAAGCGTTTGTTCCCCTTATGTCAGCGACGTACTAGGACACAACGCAGGCTGCTCTGTTCGTCAAATGGCACTGGGTCACACTTTGTCATGGTTTCGAATCATGTGTGAAAAATGATCTAAAGGAATAATGGGTGCCCAACGTTTCCACAAATAATTAACCAGGGAGAGACTGAAACTAATGATTATATTATCTAATGTAATTTCAACATCTGTTTACTAGAAGTACTTCATTGTTTATAAGGAGTGTCCACAGAAAATGTTAATCTGGCTTTTGGAAAAAAACGAATTCATCACAACGGTAGAGCCTCACCAGATATAGACAACAGAGCCTACCAGATGTAACACAGAGCCTACCAGATATACACACAGAGCCTACCAGATATAGACCCAGAGCCTACCAGATATAGACACAGAGCCTACCAGATCAAGACCCGAGCCTACCCAGATATAGACCCAGAGCTACCAGATATAGACACAGAGGCCCTACCAGATATAGACACAGAGCCCTACAAGATATAGTACAACGCCTACAGATATAGACACAGATCCTACCAGATATAGACACAGAGCCTACCAGATATAGATTCAGCCTCCAGATATAGACTCAAGACTCCGAGCCTACCAGATATATGACACAGACCTAAAGATATAGACACCCAGAGGCTACCAGATTATTAAGACCACAGAGGCTACCAATATAGACACAGAGCCAACGATAATATAGACACGAGCTTACCAGATAAGACAACAAGAGCCTACCAGATATAGACTCAGAGCCTCCAGATATAGACACACGCACCAGATATAACTCAGAGCCTCACAGATATAGAACAACAGAGCCGACAAGATATAGATACAGAGCCTACCAGATATATACACAGAGTCCACAAATCTACACACATTCTACCAGATATAGACTCGAGCCCTTCCAAAAAAAAAAAAAAAAAAAGATATAACCACAGAGCCAACCATAATATAGACGCAGAGGCCTACCAGATATAGACACAAGCCAACCGATATAGACTCAGAGCCTACCATATATATACTCAGAGCTACCAGATATAGACACATGACCTAACATATTTGACCAGAGCCACCAGATAGAGACACATAGCCTCCAGATATAGACTAGATGCTACCAGATATAGCACACAGAGCCTAACAGATATTAACACAGAGTCTACCAGATATAGACGCAGAGCCTACCAGATATAGACGCAGAGCTACCACATATAGACACAGAGCCTACCACATATAGACACAGAGCCTACCACATATAGACACAGAGCCTACCACATATAGACACAGAGCCTACCACATATAGACACAGAGCCTACCAGATATAGACACAGTGCCAACCAGATATAGACGCAGAGCCTACCAGATATAGACACAGAGCCAACCACAATATAGACACAGAGCCTACCACATATGGCCCCACGAGCCTACCATATATTACACAGTGCGCAACTTCAAATAGACAAAGAGCCACCATATACAGTATAGACACGAGCCTACCAGATATAGACCATAGAGCCTCACATCTAGACACAAGCTAACCATATAGCACAGAGTCTACCCACATATAACACAGAGCCTACCCATATAGACCAGGAGCCTACCACATAGAGACACAGAGCAACCATATTATAACCAGAGCCTACTAGATATAGACACAAGCAACCAGATATAGACACAGAGCCTACCAGATAAGACAAGAGCCTAAACCAGATATAGACACAGCGCCCTACCAGAGATAGGACTCAGAGCCTACCAGATATAGACTCAGATCCCACCATATCTAGACTCAGAGCCTAACAGATATTGACACATAGCCTACCAGATATCGACATAGAGCCTACCAGATATTAACACAGAGCCTACCAGATATAGACACGAGCCTACCAGATATAGACACAGAGCCTGCCAGATATCGACACAGAGCCTACCAGATATAGACACAGAGCCTACCAATAAGTAAGACACAGAGCCTACCAGATATTGACAATAGAGCCCTACCAGATATTGACACAGAGCCTACCAAGATATAGACCTCATAGCTTAACCAAGATATAGACACAGAGCCTCCAGATATTAACACAAGAGCCTACTCTGAGATCAACACCAACTTACCATGATATGGACCAGATTCCTACCAGATATCGCCTTGAGCCTACCAGATATAGAACACCGAGCCCTACCAGAATCTAGAAACAGAGCCTACCAGATACAGTATAGACCACATGCCTACCAGATATTCGACATAGAGCCTACCAGATATAGACACAGGCCTACCCGATATAGACCAGAGCCTACCATATTATGACACAGAGCCTCCAGCTATTAACACAGAGCCTACCTGAATATCAACAACAAGCTTACCAGATTAACACAGAGCCTACCATATATGGAACCCCGACCTACCCAGATATAGACACGAGCCTACCAGATATAGACAAAGAGCCTACCAGATATCGACATAAAACCTACCAGATATAGACACAGAGCCTATCAGATATAAACTCAGAGCCTACCAGAGATAGACACAGAGCCTACCAGATATAGACACATAGCCTACCCAGTATAGACCAGATCCCTACCATATATCAACACAGAGCCTACCTAGATATCAACACCGCGCCTACCATATATAGACACAGGGCCCTACCAGATACAGAATAGACACTGAGCCTAACCATATATAGAACAGAGCCTACCCCATATAGCTCGATAGCCTACCATGAGAATAAACACATAGCCTACCAGATATAGACACAGCGCCTACCAGAGATAGACACCGGGCCTACTACAGATTAGCCCGCAGAGCCTACCAGATACAGAACAGAGCCTACCACATTAACGCAGAGCCCTACAGAGATTAGACCGAAGCCTACCAGATATGACCACAGCGCCTATCAGAGATAGACACAGAGCATACCAGATATCAACACAGAGCCTACCGATATCAACACAGAGCCTACCCGATATAGGAACACAGGGCCTACCATATACAGAATACTACAACCCGAGCCAACCAGATATATACCCCGAGCCTCCAGATATCGACACCGATCCTACCATATATAGACTGAGCCTACCAGATATAGACACAGAGCCTAACCAGATATAGACGCAGAGCCTACCAGATACAGACACAGAGCCTACCACATATAGACACCGAGCCTACCAGATATCAACACCGAGCCTACCAGATATCAACACCGAGCCTACCAGATAAAGACATAGAGCCTACCAGATATAGACACAGAGCCTACCAATATAGACGCAGAGCCTACCAGATACAGACACAGAGCCTACCACATATAGGAGCTCAGAGCTACCAGAGATAGACACAGAGCCTACCATAATTTTAGAACAGAGCTACCCATATCAACACAGAGCCTACCCGAATAGACACAGGCTACCAGATACAGAAGAGACAACCGAGGCCTACCAGATATAAGACACCGACCACCGGCCCCCTACCAGAATATCGACACCGAGCCTATACCATATATAGACAATAGAAGCCACCAGATATAAGACACAGAGGAGCCTCCCATATTAGACGCAGAGCCTACCAATACCGACACAGAGCCTACCACATTAGACTCAGAGCTACCAGAGTAGACACAGACCTACCAGATATATCATGAGCCTACCAGATATCGACACAGAGCCTACAGATTAGACACCTAGCCTAACAGAGTATACACATAGCCTACCAGATATCAACACAGAGCCTAAACCAATATAGACACAGGGCTCCAGATACAGCAATGAACACCGAGCCTACCAGATATGACAACCAGATCCTACCAGATATAGACACCGTGAGCTACCAGATATCGCCAAAACCGGATCCTACCAGATCTAGACATAGAGCCTCCTATTAGACACAGAGCTACCAATATAGCCGCATAGCCTACCAGATAACAGACCCGGCCTACCACTATAGACGCAGATCCTCCAGATTAGACCCACAGATCGTACCACATACAGACACAGAGCCTCCTACATACAGACCAGGCCTACCAATATTGAACACCTAGCCTACCAGATATTGACACAGATCCTCCAGATATAGACACAGATCCTAACCACTATAGGACACAGAGCCCTACCAGAAGATATCGACACAGAGCCTACCATATTAGCACACAGAGCCTACCAGATTCGACAAACAGAGCCTACCAGATATCGACATAGAAACCTACCCGATTAAGACACAGAGCCTATCAGATATAGACTCAGAGCCTACCAAGATATACACAGATCCTACCAGATATAGACAAAGAGCCTACCATAATATCGACATAAACCTACAGATATATACACCGAGCCTATCAGATATAGACTCATAGCCTACCAGATATCAACAAGAGCCGCCAGATACAACACAGAGCCTACCAGATATAGACACAGGGCCTACAGATACAGAATAGAACACCGAGCCTAACAGATTAGACACCGAGCCTACCAGACATCGACAACCGACCTACAGATTCGACGAACCCGAGCCTACCATATAGAGACATCGAGCCTACCAGATATAGCCGGCAGAGCTACCAGATACAGACACATAAGCCTACCACATATAGACGCAGAGCCTACCAGATATAGACCAACATAGCTACCAGATATTAGACAAGAGCCTCACCAGAAGCTATACACGATCCTACCAGATATCACACAGAGCCTCCACATATCAACACAGAGCCTATCCCGATATAGACACAGGGCCTAACCCAGATACAGAAATAGAAGACAACCATATCCTACCAATATGACACGAGCCTACCCAGATAGCACAAACCGAGCCTACGATATAGACATCGAGCCTACATAAATATAGAACACAGAGCCTAAACCAGATATAGACGCAGAGCCTACCAGATACAGACCAAGCCTACCACATAAGACCAGGCCTACCATAGATAGACACAGAGCCTACCAGATTAGACACAGACCCTATACCAGAGATAGACACCGAGCCTACCAATAATCAACCACAGAGCCTACCATATATAGACAACAGGGCCTACCAGAATACAGAATAGACACCAACCCGAGCCTACCAATATAGCCACCTAACCGAGCCTACCCAGATATTACAAACGATCCTACAGATATGCGACCCCAGCCCTACCATATATAGACATAGAGGCCTACCATATCTAGACACAGAGCCTACACGATCTGACTCAGAGCTAACCCGATACAGACCAGACCTAACCACATTAGACGCGCGCCTACCAGATATAGACAGCAGATCCTACCACATACAGACCGAGCCTACTAGATATCGACACAGAGCCACCAGCTTGACACAGAGCCTACCATATACAGATAAACACCGAGCCTACCAGATATAGACAACCGAGCCCTACCAAATATAGACACCGAGCCTCAGAATATTCGACAACCCGAAGCCACCAGAATAGCGACACCGATCCCCTACCAGATATAAAATAAGAGCCTACCAGATATATACCCAGAGCCTACCAGATATAGAACTCAGAACGAGAGCCCTACCAGATACGACCCATAGCCTACCACAGTATAGAAACGGCATAGCCTACCCGATATAGACACAGAGCCTACCAACATACGACACACACAGAGGCCTACACATATCAGCCAAGAAGCCTACAAGATATTGACACCGCCTACCAGATATAGACACAGAAGCCTACCACATATAGACCCGAGCCTAAAGATATCGACACAGAGCCTACCAGATTAGACACAGAAGCCTACAAGATATAGACAAAGAGCCTACCCAATATACGACATAAAACCTACGCAGATATAGACACAGATCCCTATCATATATAATACTTCAGATCCTACCAGAGAAAGACACAGAGCCTACCAGATATAGACACAGAGCCTACCAGAGATAGACACAGAGCCTACCAGATATCAACACAGAGCCTACCAGATATCAACACAGAGCCTACCAGATATAGACACAGGGCCTACCAGATACAGAATAGACACCGAGCCTACCAGATATAGACACCGAGCCTACCAGATATAGACACCAAGCCTACCAGATATCGATACAGAGCCTACCAGATATAAACATAGAGCCTACCAGATATAGACACAGAGCCTACCAGATATATAGTAACATAGTAACATAGTAACATAGTAATTAAGGTTGAATAAAGACATTCGTCCATCAAGTCCAACCTATTCACTTTTTTTTTTTTTTTTTTTTATTTATTTTTTTTTAACCCTACCTAACAGTTGATCCAGAGGAAGGCAAAAAACCCCAGCTAAAAAAGGGGGGAAAAAATTCCTTCCTGACTCCAAACGGCAATCGGAAAGTATCCCTGGATCAACCAGATCTATATGCATTAATACCAGTAATTCTCAATATTTTTTAGTTTTAGAAACTTATCCAGGCCTTTTTTAAAGTTATTCAATGAACTTGCCATTACCACCTCTGCTGGAAGACAGTTCCACAGTTTCACCGTTCTCACTGTAAAGAAACCTCCCCTAACTTGAAGATGAAACTTCTTTTCTTCCAACCTTAAAGGATGTCCACGAGTCCTCTGATATGACCTATTAGTGAACAATGCACCAGAGAGTTCACTGTATGGGCCATTAATATATTTGTATAAGGTTATCATGTCCCCACGCAACCGCCGCTTCTCCAATGTAAACAGCCCTAACTTGTCTAATCTGCCTGCATATTCAAGCCCCTCCATTCCCCTTATTAATTTAGTTGCCCTTCTCTGAACTGCCTCAATTTCCAAGATGTCCCTTTTGTATATGGGATTCCAAAACTGCACCGCATATTCCAAATGTGGCCTTACCAGTGCCTTGTAAAGAGGGAGAATAATATTTTTCTCTCTTGATTCCATTCCCCTCTTTATACAAGACAATATCTTGCTAGCTCTAGCTGTTGCTACCTGGCATTGTTTGCTACAGCTAAGTCTGTTATCTACCAGAACCCCCAACTCTTTTTCCATTTCAGATGCACTTA
Organism: Hymenochirus boettgeri; assembly: GCA_019447015.1. Classification (NCBI taxonomy): domain Eukaryota; kingdom Metazoa; phylum Chordata; class Amphibia; order Anura; family Pipidae; genus Hymenochirus; species Hymenochirus boettgeri. The sequence goes on along the minus strand of CM033469.1, from coordinate 358,445,934 downwards.
ACACAGAGTTATTTATGGTGTAGGTGGCACAGGGATTATTAAATCCCAAATGCATCACCTTACATTTATCAACATTGAATCTCATCTGCCATTCTGCTGCCCATTTTGATAATCTATCTAGGTCTGCTTGCAGCACTTGCACATCATTGGAAGTTTCCAAAGCTCTGCATAATTTAGTGTCATCAGCAAACACAGAGACCTTGCTCTCAATGCCCCCTTCTAAGTCATTTATAAACAGATTAAACAGAAGCGGCCCCAGTACAGAACCCTGAGGAACTCCGCTTAGAACTTTAGCCCACATAGATGTAGCTCCATTAACCACCACTCTCTGTTTGCGGTCCAATAACCAGTTCTCTATCCATGAACAAATGTTTTCTTCAAGGCCAACAGTCCTCAGTTTATACATTAGTCGCCTATGTGGCACAGTATCAAAGGCTTTTGCAAAATCCAAATATACCACATCCACAGCTGTGCCTGAATCTAACTTCTTACTCACTTCTTCATTAAAACCAATTAAATTTGTCTGGCATAATCTATTTCTCATAAATCCATGCTGACTACTACTAATAAGATAATCTCTGGAGACAAAGTCAAGGATATGATCCCTTAACAAAGTTTCCATCACCTTCCCTACCACTGATGTTAGGCTTACAGGTCTATAGTTACCAGGCTGTGAACGACTACCTTTTTTGAATATTGGTATTACATTGGCTTTTTTTCAATCCAGTGGCACATCCCCAGACAAAAGCGAATCTGAAAAGATGAGACACAGTGGTCTTGCTAGAACTGAACTAAGCTCTTTTAAAATCCTAGGATGCAATCCATCTGGTCCTGGCGCTTTATTGATATTAACTTTGTCTAATTGATTCCGTACCATATCCTCTGTTATCCAATGTGAAAACTCTTCATTTCCTCCCTGCACATTGTTACAATCCCTACTGTAAGGATTCTCAACAGTAAAAACCGATGTAAAAAAACGGTTTAGCAGATTAGCCTTTTCGGCATCCTCTACAACCACCTCAGCTCCATTATTTAATGGTCCCACATTCTCAGTCCTCATTTTTTTACCATTTATATACTTAAAAAACATCTTGGGGTTGGACTTGCTTTGTTCGGCAATCCGTGTTTCATTTTCTATTTTAGCTAGTTTAATTGCTTTCTTGCAATTAAATATAGACGCAGAGCCTACCAGATATAGACACAGAGCCTACCACATATAGACGCGGAGCCTACCAGATATAGACACGGAGCCTACCAGATATAGACACAGAGCCTACCACATATAGACACAGATTCATCACACAATACCTTTAAACACACATCTCTAAAAAATAGATCAAAATGTTTACCTGTACAAAGCAGTGAAAAGTGAACACTTCTCCTGAGAGAGGCAAATGTAAGAATAATAAGGGGAAATGTGGTAACCTCACTCCATCTTTAAAAAAAGCGCTTAAAAACTTCAAAACCAACAATGAGATTGTATTTAGACATCAGATAAGGTGGATCTGTCGTTGTACTCAACAAGTCATATTATATTGAGGAAATACTGTCTCAATTATCAATATACACACGTATTATAAACTGGACAGTAATCCCACACCCATATGTTAAAATAAAACTATGTTCTATTTTGGCTTCAGATAAGGTATTCTCAGTATGGGTGAGTTTGAATACCTAATGTCCAACATCCCATGATGCCTATTTTTCATGCTTTCCCCAACGTACATATGTAAGAGCTAATCAATCCCAAGGCAGACCAATTATCTCTAGGTTTGGATATTTAATTGAGGGTTTATCAGAAAATATTGATGTTTTTTGAACGTGATGGTTGTTCAACTTCCCTCTTACACAAAAGACTTGGAGACTGCCCTAAACTCAGTAACATTCCATGGGATGATGAGTATTTGTGGCTGACTGTGGATGTTGCTAGTTTTTATTTCTAGTATCCCGCATCACCTGGGCCTCCAGTCTATACATTTTGGTTACATCAGTATATATGCTACCTGCAGATCAGGTTGGTTTATCTTAGGAGGCTTTGCAGTTCTACCTCCAGACGTGTGGAGCTGCAATGGTGGGGTAAATTTTCGCCCTCATACGCCAACCCTTTATGGGTTGGTGGGAGCGGCTCCAGGTGTACGAATATAGTAATCCATACGAGATATGATAGTGTGCTATCATCATTTATAGACAATATTTTTTATTATATGCTGGAGGGCTAAGAGACAGAGATTTGGGGTTTATTGAATATCTTAATGATAATCATATGGTTCTTTCTTTTACCCATGAATCTGATGAATGGAAATATAAGATCATGAATATAAAAAAAAAATAGTAGTCATCCTTAGCACTCATGAAAAGTATTCCGGTGAGCCAATTTATACGTATTAGAAGGATATGCTATTCTTGAGATTCATTCAATACACAGGCTATGATTTATGGGATAACTTTTTAGAAAGAGGCTATGACTTAGCGTTGTTAAAAAGGCTTATGATCGTGCAGTGGGTTCTCTTAACTGCGAATTGTTATCCCCCAATAGGAGAACAAAGGGTGTCTACACACAGAGTGAATGAGTACTTCTAAATAAGTAAGAAGATTTGTAATGACTTTCCCTAAATTTTATTACAAATTATAGGAAGGCGGTCAACTGATATACGAAACTATTAAACGCTATGGCCAGTCTTGATGGCTGATTCCATTTTGGCAAAGGGTTTACCTAGTAATACTGGTACATATTGGAAATCCAAAACCATCTTAAATATGTAGCCACAGCATCAGGATAAAAATGGCTTATAAGCAGAGGTTTGTTTAAGTGGCAGGAATAATAAATATATATTTTACACTTATTTACACAAGATAAAGGATCATCAGATCCGATGTGTGCTGGTGATGGTACAATAAGAACTTAGGCATACTTATTGGTGTCTTGGAATCCATCAGGTTCTTCATTTCTACATATTTTGTTATTCCTAATATTGGTCGAGAGTAGAGCGAACCGGAGAGACCTGATGGTAGCACGTATGTAGACAATATTCTTACTTGGCTTATTGAAGCTGTACACTCTTTAAATGTAACATCGAGTTTCACCTCTTCGAATACCGGTAAAACTTGTGATTTACAGAGACACATTAATATAGATCTCAGTATGTAATATACTGTAACTTATAGGGTGGGCCTACAATATTGTAGGAGAAGACAAAACGTCAATTAAAGGAACATCTCTGTGAAAATGATAATTCTAAAAACATAAGGACAACTCTATGGCTTTGGGCAGTTACAGTATTGGTACCATTTATAAAGAATTGTGTGTATCAGGGGATTGAACAAGTAACTATTGTCCAGGAGGCGATAGAGAGACTAGAAATCTGCTCTAGCAAAGAGAGAACTTTGGTGGATTTTTGAACTTCAAACACATTGGCCCAGGGGGCTTCATAAGATTGGGAGGTCACCTGCTTATCTAGAGTAGAAATATTTCTTCCATATTTCTCATATTACCTATAAGCTTCTAACCCCCCTGTTCTATTCCCCCAACCTTTCCCCCTCTTACAACCTTTCTCATAGCTTTTACCCCCATTAAAAGCTATAAAATACGTATCCAAAACTTACTGTAACATATAAATAGCTATTACTCAGAAAATGTCCAATGTACTGAATGAATCAAGTAATAAGCTTAATTAGAGCAGTAATCCTCCACAGTTCGTAACAAGCAGTGACTCAAGTATAGAAATATGTCAGCAAGCAGTACAAAATTTCCAGTTAGATGTTTAAATGGTTAAATATACAAGTAGCCACGATAGAGAGAAGGGTATAATACATCAGCACGTAGAGCTTCAAATAGATGGAGTGTAATGGTAAACAAATTCACGATTCCCCAGATGGTCTTCAAGATGCTCCCGTCCGTGGTGCTTGCCTCTTGGGATTCTCGCCTCAGGAATACAGATGGACGAATTTACTGAAGTTTGTTCATTTTCCGAACTCCCGAATTTCACTAAAAGTTTGTCAGTTTGAAAACAGAGCCATTAAAGTCAACGGGAGCTAACAGTTCGAAACCTTCAGATGTTTAAAATAAACTAACAATGGAAACTTACTGTAAATGGCAGTGGCACATGGGAAATGGTCTTGGGAACATGTCACATCACCAAACCCTGTTTAAACACTTCTTACTTCCTGATCTGTTGCTGGGTTTGCGCAAGTTACATTCGGGGTTACGGGCAATTCAGGGTTACGCATGTACTTTGAGGGCTACCAAAAAATGGAACCATACAATTGAGGGTTATCGAAATCGAACGATACATTCGAGGGTTACTGAAAACTAAAGGCTACATTTGAGGGTTAGCGAACGATACATTCTAGGGTTAGCTGAAAATGACCTACATTTGAGGGTTAGCGAAAACAAACATACATTCTAGGGTTAGCGAAACTAGCCACACATTGGAGGGTTATCGAAATCCAACGATACATTCAAGGGTTACCGAAAGTCGAAGGCTACATTCGAGGTTCGGCACGATACATTTCTAGGGTAAGTGAACGTCTGTAACGATAATTATCGAAAAACAGCCGAGTTTGGAAAACCGAACTAGTTTGAATAGGTTCGAGTTCGGGTCCATCACTACTCAGGAACAGCTTTCTTATTATAGTCCAATCGATACTCAGCCTCTAAATATTCCACCGATCAGTTCTCTCAGCGTGACTTGTCCAATACACAGTACCCACTAGTTCAGAGTATTAACGTCACCGCAACGTATATACACAACCCCGACGGGATTTTGGTATATACACAGCCATGCTGGTTTAGGCATACACAGTCAACTGGGTTGAGGTATAACTAACCATGCTGGGTTTAATTATATCACAACCACATTGGGTTAAGGTAGACACAATCATGCTTGGTTTAGGTATACACAACAACAATGGGTTAAGGTAGACACAAACATGTTGGGTTTAGGTATACACAACAACAATGGGTAAGATAGACAAACCATGCTGGGTTTAAGTATACACAACAACAATGGGGTTAAGGTAGACAACAACCACACTGGGTTAAGGTAACCCAACCACACTGGGTTAAGGTAGACACAATCATGCTGGGTTTAGGTATACACAAGCACTGGGTTAAGATAGACACAACCATGCTGGGTTTAAGTATACACAACAACAATGGGTTAAGGTAGACACAACCACACTGGGTTAAGGTAGACACAACCACACTGGGTTAAGGTAGACACAACCTTGCTGGGTATAGGTATACACAACCACACTGGGTTAAAGTAGATACAACCTTGCTGGGTATAGGTATACACAACCACACTGGGTTAAAGTAGACACAACCTTGCTGGTATAGGTAGACAAACCTTGCTGGGTATAGGTATACCCAACCACACTGGGTTAAAGTAGACACAACCTTGCTGGGTAAGGTAGACACCCTTGCTGGGTATAGGTATACACCAACCACACTGGGGTTAAAGTAGACACAACCTTGCTGGGTATATGGTATACACAACCACAACGGTTAAAGTAGACACAACCTTGCTGGGTTTAGGTATACACAACCACACTAGGTTAAGGTAGACACAACCTTGGGGTATAGGTATACACAACCACACTAGGTTAAGGTAGACACAACCTTGCGGGTATAGGTATCACAACCACACTAAGGTTAAGGTAGACACAACCTTGCGTGGGTATAGGTATTTACACAACCACAATGGTTAAGGTATACCAACACACTGGGTAGTATCCCAACACACTGGGTTAAGTAGACACAACCTTGCTGGGTATAGGTATACACAACCACACTAGGTTAAGGTAGACACAACCTGCTGGGTATGGTTACACAACCACACTAGGTTAAGGTAGACACAACCTTGCTGGGTATAGGTATACACAACCACACAGGTTAAGGTAGACACAACCTTGATGAGGTTATCAGGTATACCACAACCACACTGGGTTAAGGTCCACAACCACACGGGTTAGGTATCCAACACACTGGGGTAAGGTATACCCAACCACCTGGTTAAGGTATACCCACACACTGGGTTAGGTATACCCAACCACACTGGGTTTAAAGTAGACAAACCTTGCTGGGTATAGGTATACAACCAACTAGGTTAAGGTAGACACAACCTTGCTGGGTATAGGTATACACAACCACATGGGTTAAGTATACCCAACCACATGGGTAAGGTAACCAACCACACTGGTTAAGGTATACCCAACACACTGGGTTAGGTATCCAACCACTGCGTAAGTGACACAACCTTGCTGGGTTAGGTATACACAACCACACTAGGTTTAGGTAGACACACCTTGCTGGGTATAGGTATACACAACCACACTAGGTTAAGGTAGACACAACCTTGCGGGTATAGTTACACAACCACACTAGGTTAAGGTAGACACAACCTTGCTGGGTATAGGTATACACAACCACACTAGGTTAAGGTAGACACAACCTTGCTGGGTATAGGTATACACAACCACACTATGGTTAAGGTAGAACACAACCTTGCTGGGTATAGGTATACACAACCACACTAGGTTAAGGTAGACCAACCTTGCGGGTATAGGTAACACAACACACTGGGGTTAAGGTAGGTAGACACAACCACACTGGGTTAAGGTATACCCAACCACACTGGGTTAAAGTAGACACAACCTTGCTGGATAGGATTACACAACCACACTAGGTTAAGGTAGACACAAACCTGCTGGGTATAGGTATACACAACCACCTAGGTTAAGGTAGACACAACCTGTGCGGTATAGGTATACACAACCACACTGGGTTAGGTATACACAACCACACTAGGTTAAGGTAGAACAACCGTGCTGGGTATAGGTATACACAACCACACTGGGTTAAGGTATACCCAACCACATGGGTTAAGGTATACCCAACCACACTGGGTTAAAGTGAACACAACTGCTGGGTTTAGGTATCACAACCCACTAGGTTAAGGTAGACACAACCTTGCTGGGTATAGGTATACCACAACCACACTAGGTTAAGGTAGACACAACCTTGCTGGGTATAGGTATACACAACCACACGGTTAAGGTAGACACAACCTTGCTGGGTATAGGTATAACCAACCACACTAGGTTAAGGTAGACCACAACACACTGGGTTAAGGGATACCCAACCACACTGGGTTAAAGTAGACACAACCTTGCTGGGTATAGGTATACACAACCACACTAGGTTAAGGTGACACAACCTTGCTGGGTATAGGTATACACAACCACACTGGTAAGGTAGACACAACCACTGGGTAAGGTATACCAACCACACGGTTAAGTAGAAGTGAAACAACCTTGCTGGGTATAGGTATACACAACCACACTAGGTTAAGGTAGACACACACCTTGCTGGGTATAGATACACAACCACACTAGGTTAAGGTAGACACAACCTTGGGGTATAGGTTACACAACCACACTAGGTTAAGGTAGACACAAACTTGCTGGGTATAGGATACACAACCACACTAGGTTAAGGTAGACACAACCTTGCTGGGTATAGGTATACACAACCACACTAGGTTAAGGTAGACACAACCTTGCTGGGTAGGTATACACAACACACTAGGTTAAGTAGACACAACCTTGCTGGGTGATAGGTATAGGTATACACAACCACACTAGGTTAAGGTAGACACAACCTTGCTGGTATAGGTATACACAACCACACTAGATTAAGTAGACACAACCTTGCTGGGTATAGGATATACGCAACCACACGAGGTTAAGGTAGACACAACCTTGCTGGGTATAGGTTTACACAACCACACTGGGTTAAGTAGACACACCTTGCTGGTATAGGTATACACAACCACACTAGGTAAGTAGACACAACCTTGCTGGGTTATAGGTATACACAACCACACTAGGTTAAGGTAGACACAACCTTGCTGGGTATAGGTATACACAACCAACTAGGTTAGGGACACAACCTTGCTGGGTATAGGTAACACAACCACACTAGGTTAAGGTAGACACAACCTTGCGTGGGTATAGGTATACACAACCACACTGGGTTAAGGTAGACACAACCACACTGGGTTAAGGTATACACACAACACACGAGGTTAAAGTAGACACAACTTGCTGGGTATAGGTATCACAACCACACTAGGTTAAGGAGAGACACAACCTTGGGGGTATAGGTATACACAACCACACTAGGTTAAGGTAGACACAACCTTGCTGGGGATAGGTATACACAACCACACTAGGTTAAGGTAGACACAACCTTGCTGGGTATAGGTATACACAACCACACTAGGTTAAGGTAGACACAACCTTGGGGTAGGTATACACACCACACGGTTAGGTGTAGCAAACCTTGCGGGTATAGGTATACACAACCACACTAGATTAAGGTAGACACACCTTGCTGGGTATAGGTAAACACAACACACTAGGTTAAGGTAGACACAACCTTGCGGGTATAGGTATACACAACCACACTAGTAAGGTGAACACAACCTTGCTGGGTAAGGTATACACAACCACACTAGGGTAAGGTAGACACAACCTTGCTGGGTATAGGTATACACAACCACACTAGATTAAGGTAGACACAACCTTGCTGGGTATAGGTATACACAACCACACTAGATTAAGGTAGACACAACCTTGCTGGGTATAGGTATACACAACCACACTAGATTAAGGTAGACACAACCTTGCTGGGTATAGGTATACCAACCACACTAGGTTAAGGTAGACACAACCTGCTGGGTATAGGTATACACAACCACACTAGATTAGGTAGAACAAACCTTGGGGTATAGGTATACACAACCACACTAGATAAGGTAGACACAACCTTGCTGGGTATGTATACACAACCACACTAGATTAAGGTAGACACAAACCTTGCTGGGTATAGGTATACACAACCACACTAGGTTAAGGTAGACACAACCTTGCTGGGTATAGGTATACACAACCACACTAGGTTAAGGTAGACACAACCTTGCTGGGTATAGGTATACACAACCACACTAGGTTAAGGTAGACACAACCTTGCTGGGTATAGGTATACACAACCACACTAGGTTAAGGTAGACACAACCTTGCTGGGTATATAGGTATACACAACACACTAGGTTAAAGTAGACACAACCTTGCTGGGTATAGGTATACACAACCACACTAGGTTAAGGTAGACAACAACTTGCTGGGTATAGGTACACAACCCCACAGATTAAGGTAGACACAACCTTGCTGGGTATAGGTATATACACAACCACACTAGGTTAAGGTAGACACCAACCTTGCTGGGTATAGGTAACACAACCACACTGGGTTAAGGTAGACACAACCTTAGCTGGGTAAGGTATACACAACCACACTAGGTTAAGGTAGACACAAACCTTGCTGGGGATAGGTATATACAAAACCACACTAGGTTAAGGTAGACACAACCTTGCTGGGTATAGGTATACCACAACCACACTAGGTTAAGGTAGACACAACCTTGCTGGGTTAGGTTACACAACCACACTAGGTTAAGGTAGACACAACCTTGCTGGGTATAGGTATACACAACCACACTGGGTTAAGGTAGACAAACCACACTGGGTTAAGGTAACCCAACCCATGGTTAAGTAGTAGACACAACCTTGCTGGGTATAGGTATACACAACCACACTAGGTTAAGGTAGACAACAACCTTGCTGGGTATAGGTATACACAACCACACTAGGTTAAGGTAGACACAAACCTTGCTGGGTATAGGTTACACAACCACACTAGTTAAGGTAGACACAACTTGCTGGGTATAGGTATACACAACCACACTAGGTTAAGGTAGACACAACCTTGTGGGTATAGGTATACACAACCACACTAGGTTAAGGTAGACACAACCTGCTGGGTATAGGTATACACAACCACACTAGGTTAAGGTAGACACAACCTTGCTGGGTATAGGTATACAACAACCACACTAGGTTAAGGTAGACACAACCGTGCTGGGTATAGGTAACACAACCACACTAGGTTAAGTAGACACAACCTTGCTGGGGTATAGGTATACACAACCACACTAGGTTAAGGTAGACACAACCTTGCTGGGATAGGTTACACAACCACACTAGATTAAGGTAGACACAACCTTGCTGGGTATAGGATACACAACCACACTAGATTAAGGTAGACACAACCTTGCTGGGTATAGGTATACACAACACACTAGATTAAGGGGACACAACTTGCTGGGTATAGGTATACACAACCACACTAGATTAAGGTAGACACAACCTTGCTGGGTATAGGTATATACGCAACCACACTAGGTTAAGGTAGACACAACCTTGCTGGGTATAGGTATACACAACCACACTAGATTAAGGTAGACACAACCTTGCTGGGTATAGGTATACACAACCACACTAGATTAAGGTAGACACAACCTTGCTGGGTATAGGTATACACAACCACACTAGGTTAAGGTAGACACAACCTTGCGGGTATAGGTATATACGCAACCACACTAGGTTAAGGTAGACAACAACCTTGCTGGGTATAGGTATACACAACCACACTAGATTAAGGTAGACACAACCTTGCTGGGTATAGGTATACACAACCACACTAGATTAAGGTAGACACAACCTTGCTGGGTATAGGTATACACAACACACTAGATTAAGGTAGACACAAACTGCTGGGTATAGGTAATACACAACCACACTAGGTTAAGGTAGACACAACCTTGCTGGGTATAGGTATATACGCAACCAACTAGGTAAGGTAGACACAAACTTGCTGGGTATAGGTATACACAACCACACTAGATTAGGGTCACAACCTTGCTGGGTATAGGTATACACAACCACACTAGTTAAGGTAGACACAACCTTGCTGGGTATAGGTATACACAACCCCACTAGGTTAAGGTAGACACAACCTGCGGTATGGTTAAAACCACCTAGATTAAGTAGAACAACTGCTGGGTAAGGAACACACACTAGGTTAGGTGACACACCTTGCTGGGTATAGGTATACACAACCACACTAGGTTAAGGTAGACACAACCTTGCTGGGTATAGGTATATACGCAACCACTTTCTTTCCGTGTCTTATTCTCACACATTATTTATGATGCCCTACGACTATACACGATCTTTGTGTCCAATTAAAATAGATAAATAATATATTTTTAATATAAGATATGTATCATGGAAGAACCCCCACACGCTTTAAGGTGAGTGCTACCTAAGGTCATTTCGTTATAAAAATACTAAGCAATTTCTATATTTCAGGTTCATTACATGGTAAGTGGGAATGTAATAAAATAAAATAATGAGGGGAAGAACAGCCAGAGAGAAACAGACAACACATAAGAAATTTTGTTACACGTGATATTTATTATACAGTATAGTATGCTGAACATAATGTATAGTATCTACCAAGCTGCCATTCCCTTTCACATCTTCAAGCGCACAACACTTCTTCCATCCATAGATATTATGTCAGGTAAACCCAAGTATTCTTGTATCTACCAAGAACTAAACATTCAAAATTTCTTTTGCTGCATAATTGGGAAAATGTTATATAACATTATTTACTGGAACCTTATTTCTGGGTGTAAATTTAGCAGGAGTTACTCACAAAGACCAAATCCATATTAAATAAAGGACGTTCTTCCCCCCTATGTCTTCTGGCCGTAAGCTCCCAAATAATGTAAGACAGAGAATCCTACTACGCTGAACAAGTATGGACCAGATAGAAAACAAAACCTGGGTGATTATAAAAGCACAGGAGGGTCAAGCTTATGGGAAGCATAAACGTACCATGGTAAAATTTAGTTCAGGGCAACACTGTCTAACATTCACTATTTATGACTTCTCCTAGTTTATTAATTTTATTTCTTTATCTTCCCATATCAGTAAATGGCCACTAAACCTCAAAATATACTTTCTTCTCCTGAATCAATAATGTAGATAGGGGACACAGAGGGGGCAAGTATGTTCATTCTATATCTATTGGTAGGCTCTGTAAGAACTATCTATGTCCATCTCATAGGCTCATTTATTAATTATCGATATCTATCTTGTAGGCTCTGTGTCTATAGAGATGAGCCGAACTTTCGAAAGTTCGGTCCGTTTTCGAACTTTGAACTATATGGAAAGTTCGAAAGTTTGAAAATGGACCCATTAAAATCAATGGGAGTCAAATAGTTCGAAAAGTTCGAATGAAATACAATTAAAATATCAATGGTAACTTAATGTAAATGGCTGTGGGACCTGGGAAATGGTCTAGGGAACATGTTAGAATATCCAGGACTTTCGAAAAATCGATTTTACTCTCACACGTGCTACTTTCGAGCTCTCACATTCGAACATTCGATAATAATCCAATGAAGACTTGCAGATTCGATAATTTGATATTTACTCTATTAATTACGATAGTCCGGAAATATCGAAAGTCAGAGAAATCCGGTCCGAGATTATTTGAGAAGTCCGAGCCCGTTCGAATAATTTGTTAGGCTCTGTGACTTATTCTGGTGGCTACTGTGTCGAATATGGTAGGCTTCTGTTGTCGATATCTGGTAGGCTCTTGTTCTATATCTGGTAGGATCTGTGTCTATATCTGGTAGGCTCTGAGTCTATCTGGTAGGCTCTTGAGTATATCTGGTAGGCTCTGTGTCGATATCTGGTGGCTCTGAGGTATATATTCTGTAGGCTCTGTGTCTATATCTGGTAGGCTCTGTTGTCTATATTGGTAGGCTCCATGCCGATTATCTGGTAGGCTATGTTGTCTTACTGGTATGCTGGTAGGCTCTGGGTCTATATCTGGTAGGCTTGTGTCTATATCTGGTAGGCTCCGTGTCGATATCTGTAGGCTCTGTGTTTATATGTGGTAGGCTCGGTGTCTATATGTGGTAGGCTCTGTGTGTCGTATATCTGGTAGGCTCTGTGTTGATAATGGTAGGCTCTGTGTCTATATCTGGTAGGCTTGGTGTCTATTCTGTATCTGGTAGGCCCTGTGTCTATATCGGGTAGGCTCTGTGTTGATATGTGGTAGGCTCTGTGTTGATATCTGGTAGGCTCTGTGTCTATCTCTGGTAGGCTCTGTGTCTATATCTGGTAGGCTCTGTGTCTATATCTGGTAGTAGGCTCTGTGTCTATATCTGGTAGGCTCTGAGTCTATATCTGGTAGGCTCTGCGTCTATATCTGGTAGGCTCTGTGTCTATATCTGGTAGGCTCTGTGTCTATATCTGGTTGGCACTGTGTCTATATCTGGTAGGCTCTGTGTCTATATGTGGTAGGCTCTGTGTCTATATGTGGTAGGCTCTGTGTCTATATCTGGTAGGCTCTGTTGTATACCTATACCCCAGCAAGGTTGTGGTCTCCTAACCTAGTGTGGTTTTTGTTACTATACCCTCAAGGTTGGTCTACCTTAATCTAGTGTGGTTGTGTATACCTATACCCAGCAAGGTTGTGTCTACCCTTAAACGGTGTGGTTTTGTATACCTATACCCAGCAAGGTTTGTGTCTACCTTTACCTAGTTGTGTTGTGTATAACCTATACCCCGCAGAGTGTGTACTACCTTAATTCCCTAGTGTGGTGTGTATACCTATACCCAGCAAGGTGTGTCTACCTTAACCTAGTGGTGGGTTGCGTATATACCTATACCCAGCAAGTTGTGTCTACCTTACCTAGTGTGGTTGTGTATACCTATACACAGCAGGTTGTGTCTACCTTAATCTAGTGTGGTTGTGTATACCTATACCCAGCAAGTTGTGTCTACCTTAATCTAGTGTGGTTGTGTAACCTATACCCAGCAAGGTTGTGTCCCTACCTTAACTCTAGTGTGGTTGTGTATACCTATACCCAGCAAGTTGTGTCTACCTTAACCTAGTGTGGTTTGGTAATACCTATACCCCAGCAAGGGTGGGCTACCTTAACCTAGTGTGGTTTTGTATACCTATACCCAGCAAGGTTGTGTCTACCTTAATCTAGTGTGGTTGTGTATACCTATAACCCAGCAAGGTTGTGTCATAAAAAACAAAATAAAAAAAAAAAGAAAAATGTATAATATCTCCCCCCCCCCACCCCCACCCTCACCGCCCCCCTCCCTCTCCCCTCTATCCCCTCCCCCCCTGCTCTCCTCCACCCTCCGTTCCCCCCCACCCCCCCCCCCCTCCCCCCCCCTCCCCCCCCCCCCCCACTCCCCCCCGCTACCCTCCCCCACCCTCCCCCTTCCCCCACCGTCCCCCCCCCCCCCTCACTACTCCCTCCCCCTCCCCCCCCTCTAACTCCCTCACCCCCCCCCCCTCCCCTCACCCCCCCTCCTCCCCTCCTCCCCCCCCTCACACCCCCCCTCCCCCCCCCACCCTCCCCCCCTTCCCCCCCTCCCCCCCCCCCCCCCCCCCTCCCCGCCCCCCCCCCCCTCCCCCTCCTCCCCACCCCCCCCTCCAAAATACACAGTCATAAATAGATACTGAATGTAAGTAAATCCATGAGGCTAATAAATTCGATCGCAACTCACATAACAACATCTTTCCCCATACAACTAAGCAATTATGACAGACCCCATGAATTCTAACCTGCTCTCTCCTTGTTTTTGTGTTGTCCATTAATAAAAGTTTTAAAATAAACAATCATATTTTCACCAAACGTTTAGCACATCCTATATATCATCCTAGTACTTATTTACAATAACTCTCAAGATGATATTCCCATTTACTAATATTATCATCAGAATTTAGGTAAACAACTCAAATGAAAACCAATAATATAAAAAAAGATTTAAATTAACAACATATGTTTGAAACTGCTAAAATCCCGGTGTCAATTTAATCCAATTCAAGACTTTTATAATTAACTACAAAACACAAAATCTCCATAGCAAAAATTGTGGTCATTCTTCTCATTATTGGTACTGGAATGCCACTCTATTACATATGTATACAAATAAACAAACATTAATCATTTTGTGTCAGAACGGTTAAAACAACCTACATTGACAAACATACAATGAATAATCAAATACAAATAAAAAAATATAAAAAATAAAAAGCATTATAAATACATCAGATGATATAAAGCCTTACAAGTAAAGTAAAGGTAATATGATGGGCTTTACATTGTAGGCCATGCATAAATAGGATTATATTCACTTTGCATAGGTTTATATATCACTTTTGTCACTTTTGTCATCAATGAAAGTAAAATATAAAAAATAAACGGTGCCTCAAAATAGGGGTCTAACTACAGATGAAACACAAGCGTCATACTACTTACATGTACTAAACATCTCAATCATACCAAGCTACTAACAAAAAAATAAAAAATAAAAATAAAATACCATCTGGCAGATGACTCAATACGATTTACACTAATACTATAAAATATCATGGACATATACAATTAGATCACACTCGGCCCACTGTAACTTGAAAGACTTACATCTAGCCACCATAAAAATAAAACTACATATAACTAGTCTAAACCACTGAAAGACCCATTGAATTCCTAGAATTCTAGCGGGGGAAATCATATGTGTCATCCTTGCAGGTCATTAAGGGAACAATATAATCTCACAGACTATCTTACTTTGCTGAAAAACGTAGTTTCACCAATTCACCATTCATGGCTTTCTATCATCAGACGTTCAACTGTGATAAACTGCCCATATTCTTTAACTATTCGCAAAAATTTTATTCTGACAACTAATAATAATTAATTTACTATCTTCTACTTATTAACCGAATTAACAAGAGGCTTTAGTACAATACAAAAGTACAAAAACTACGAGGTGAAACTACTATTGACTCGCTCAAAAAACAATAATTAACAAACCACCAATATATTTCCATAATACGTATCTAGTCAAGAACTAAAAAAAAAATAAAAAAAACGATAGGACCACACAAATAAATAAAAAAATCACCATTCGACCTGACGCCATTCGGTAATCACGGACGATCGTAATCAAAAGGGGTCCATCCTAATACAGACAACCCAAACAAACTATTGGATCCATAAATCGAATTCGTCACCAGCACAAAACGAGTCCCCTTTTATTAAAAATAATACAAAATAACGAAAAAAACAAATGTACCCTGATGAACGTACCAACAAGCACATAAGAATAACAGAGGGGAGAAACATTTAATAATTATATCTATCAATAAACAGGAATGGATTGAATCCCAGCATTAACACTCCAAAATTGTTGTCAGTATTTATATAATTAAACATGTATTAGGGGGGGGAGCAAAACAATTACACCCAATTTCTTCTTTCTACATTTTATATATAATTTACACCCATTGTTTTTTAAAGAGATAGAACGACGTTTGTAACACAACTTTGATTTACATAATGGCTTGCACCTGCAAAACCAACCGATAAAAACATAGACCATTACAAACCCACAAATGCAAATTATGTCTAATGATTTGTCTATTTCCCCATTCACCGGAATTTGTGATTTAATCCAATTTAGAAGCTGTAAAAAATGAAACACCAATTACAAACACATATATGGGAGCGATTAACCAAACAGAGCAGACATACGCCTCTGAGTAAAATCTAACCACTATATCAGTAATTCAATAATCGCGTTTGCATCAATCTGATGGGTACCATGCATTATAACCCACAGCATTGTGACTCTATAACTCTAAACTGGCAAACTATTATCAACACCAGCATTCTAAAACATTATATGAAATGCTAAAAAAAACATAAAAAAAATCGGCAATACAAGACAGCTTAAATCTAGTAGCGCATCATGAAAAATAAGGAATATAAAGCGTGGAAAAAAAAAGCGTTAACTATTATTGCGTAACCCCACGCATCCTAACCAACGCAGAAATAGTGATTTGGAAAAAAAAAAAAATAAGAGTACCGTGACACATTAACTTTACTTAATCATAAACCTTTTATTAAACTTCCTAAAATCAATTTTTCCATACGACTCTGAAGGTTAACAAAAATATAATTGAGCCAGGTAATAAGTATTTTACAATTATAATTATTAAATAAATACCTAAAAACACAATAAAAAAATATACAAACAAAAAAACACTACCCTCATTCCTCAATTAAAATAATTCCCAATTCAATCCTGATGCTTCAAACCTTGCAAATAGAATCAAATATTTAACGATTTCATATTATAGCTGATTATATAGCAATTGGTGAAAAGTTAAGAATCACACTAACATGAATAGTATCTCTAATCTCTCAATTAAATTGGTCCAGACTTTCTCAGTAAATCTTTGTGCATGCGTGACACATCACATGATTCTATAACTGATCCATTAAGAATCTGTTCCCCACTGAAAGAAATACAAGAAATATCCGCATTTATAACAAACACATTTTAAGCAATTAATAAACTTTGCACAATTTTGCCAATACACAATCTTAATCCACTGCAATTAAACAACCACCTTTAAACCACTATGTAAAGGATGACAAAATCACAAATTCAAGGACTGGTCATGTATTTACCAATGTCAAGGTCAAAATGTAGAGCAAATAAAATGCTTCAAAGACGGGAAAACCCAAAACCATGCGAACATAATCTAAAATTCACTCAGAGGTACGACAGACATAGCTTCACTATAACAAAGAGACTCACTTGTAAATTAATTTACTTTAAATTGTTTGTTTTTTTTTTTGAGAGGCACTGGCAAAAAAGAAGGAAACTAACACATAGCGCTATAGTAGTACAAAACAACTCTGGGTATGACTGCATGGTCAAAGCTGGCCTCCAGGTGGCCAACCCTAGAGAACCCTGGTGTTCTTGCCCATCTTAAATCATCCAACTGTCGGGATGCAAGATCAAACGAAGTTTCCCCAGTATTAATACAGGAAACTGACGAAAAATACTTATTCACTAATAAACTACACAAAGTATTCACAAAAATGAAAAATGCCACCATTGAGTAGTAATAACAAAATAAAACAAAAATAAAACAACAAAAACGTCCGAAATTCTAACGGAAAGAAAAAATATCAGATTCTCAATTATACATTATATATCCACAACATCAAAACACGAGGATGCCAAACTAACCAAAAACACACATCCCCTAGACTAGTCAGCAAAAGCTATAATGTATAAGTAACTGGCACCTAAACAAAAATTAAGGAAAGATTCCATTTAAAATTTGCTAATATATTAAATAATTTAACTTTCATTTTGGAGAGGCTTGACTAGATCAAAACAGTGTGGCATCTTGAAACACGTTTCTATTTAAAATATAACCCTTTTCTCATAAGGAATCCTCTAATATCAACACTGATCATCTAAAAAAGTCGCTAGTGAATGTGAAACTTTTTCCAGAAAAATATATATAGAACGTAGCAATTGCACATGCCAAAAAAACAAACACAATGCAATAGATAATAAAAACCATATAAACAAGATTTAAATTGGTAATCACAGACTTTTTCACATTTCTGCTTTGGGCAAATACCACAAAAAAAACCTGTAATGCCAAGCAATAGTTGACAAATCACTTATCCAATTCCATCTAACATATCACAATTTCACGAGCACATTATCACAAAACTAACACTAAATATAAAAAAAAAACAACAAGACATGAAAAACAATTGAGGGTTAGTACTAATACTATTAAGTGGACAATAAAAAAGCCACAGTCATAAATCAATCAAAAAACAATCGCCTTCTAGATTCTATCTGCTATTACACAGAAAGCAATCAAAGTCAAATGAGAATTTTCTATATAAATTATTTTTTCATTCTATCACGAATAATCACTGACAAAAATAACAAAAAATTCCTAAGCATTATTTAAAAGCAGTTTCAAGTGTAAAAGTACCAAACCCAGATAGACCAGTTCCCTAACATTACAAGTGGTCGTCCTTTATTTAATTAAATTAAAATCAAAAAGCAGATTTTATTCTACATAGGACAAAGAAGACACAGAGCAATTAGACATAGAATCACGTTTAACAACAATATATAATATACATCCACAACATGATACAATTGTTACAAACACAGGAAACAATTTTAAAAAAAACAAAAACAACAATGATCCACTTAAACACGGGATTACACTATAATAACTCACACTTGAAACAACAACTTTACATTTTCTGAAAACTACAATTTGTGTGATACAAGTACAAATTACCAATAGACGTACTACACAAATAATTATATTCACATGTCATATGCTTTTCATTAAATTACTATAATTAAATAAAAGTTTAAGAAATGAGACAACACTAAATCCTACTTTCCAATTTCCCTCACACCCACCCTATATCCTCCTAATACTCACTGCCAAAAAAATGCCTCCCATTGTCTATGGTACATTACCTGTCGAACAACTACTATATACTATGTGTTCTGCTACTACATAGACCTCACACAAAAATAAGACCCCTTAGCTACTCAGTCTATGACCAATCAACTATATAATCAAAACATCCCACCCATCCCTAAAAAAAAATAAAAACACACTTAAAACTTACCCTCCACAACTAATCTCCACCACTACCCTAAACTATAAAATCTCCCCTTCCCTACACCATACCAAAAGTACCCACCATGCATTATCTAATGCTTCTGTACCCTGCTGAATTCTCTTTGAATGTATGCAGAAATAATAGGATGCTGAAAGTGCACGGCAGAGCAAGAGCAAATGAAGCGGATCAAAGCAAATATTAGGGTCCCATAAGATAATAAATCTATATCTGCATTCTGGAGTAATCACAGTCTATCTCCTGATAACTGTGCTAGTGATTTTAAAATGAATTACTAATATTCAGATCAAAACTGCATCAGAAAATTTAAAATTACACATAGAAAAAAGTTATTGGAAGGATGTGGGAAATCTTTGGCACTGATATCTTACACAAAGTAGCTAATTTTTGTAATATATCGTAATCTTATTTGGAGAATAGAAAGACACTTTAATTACATAAAAAAAAATATAGTTTACAAATACTTCTAAATTCCATATGCGTAACTCCAAATTATTAAGGCCTTGGATCATACAAAGTAGTCTGACAAAATACATACATGATAGGGCTGATGCGTTGAGTAGAACATATCAAGTATTTTAATAGCGTGGTTGACAAATCAAATATAAATTTCCTAGATCAGCCCAGAAATGTATACAATGGACATGACCCCAAATACCTTAACCTGCCGCTCCCGGTCCCAACCGCATACCCACCTGCTCGGAAATTAAACGGAACCTAAATATAAAAAAAAAAAGAAAAAAGCTTAAAAAAAAAAGAAAAAAGAAATAAAAAAAAAGATAAAAAAAACAACTATCCATAAAATTCAACAATCTTAATAAGCTAAAAAAATCTAAAATCAATATCACTAAACCACACTAGGTTAAGGTAGACACAACCTTGCTGGGTATAGGTATATACGCAACCACTTTCTCTTCCTGTCTTTATTCTCACACAATTATTTTATGATGCCTACTGACTATACACGATCTTTGTGTCCAATTAAAATAGATAATATAATATATTTTTCTAATATAAGATATGTATCATGGAAAGAACCCCCACAGCTTTAAGGTGAGTGCTACCTAAGGTCATTTCGTTATAAAAATACTAAAGCAATTTCTATATTTCATGTTTCATTACATGGTAAGTGGGAATGTAATAAAATAAATAATGAGGGAAGAACAGCCAGAGAGAAACAGACAACACATAAGAAATTTTGTTACACGTGATATTTATTATACAGTATAGTATGCTGAACATACATGTATAGTATCTACCAAGCTGCCATTCCCTTTCACATCTTTCAAGCGCAAAACACTTCTTCCATCCCATAGATATTATGTTCAGGTAAACCCAAGTATTCTTGTATCTACCAAGAACTAAACATTCAAAATTTCTTTTGCTGCATAATTGGGAAAATGTTATATTAACATTATTTACTGTGAACCTTATTTCTGGGTGTAAATTTAGCAGGAGTTACTCACAAAGACCAAATCCATATTAAATAAAGGACGTTCTTCCCCCTATGTCTTCTGGCCGTAAGCTCCCAAAATAATGTAAGACAGAGAATCCTACTGCTGAACAAGTATGGACCAGATAGAAAACAAAACCTGGGTGATTATAAAAGCACAGGAGGGTCAAGCTTATGGGAAGCATAAAACGTACCATGGTAAAATTTAGTTCAGGGCAACACTGTCTAACATTCACTTATTTATTGACTTCTCCTAGTTTATTAATTTTATTTCTTTTATCTTCCCATATCAGTAAATGGCCACTAAACCTCAAAATATACTTTCTTCTCCTGAATCAATAATTGTAGATAGGGGACACAGAGGGGGCAAGTATTTCATTCTATATCTATCTGGTAGGCTCTGTAAGTAACTATCTATGTCCATCTCATAGGCTCATTTATTAATTATCGATATCTATCTTGTAGGCTCTGTGTCTATTAGAGATGGCCGAACTTTCGAAAGTTCGGTCCGTTTTCGAACTTTTGAACTATATGGAAAGTTCGAAAGTTTGAAAATGGACCCATTAAAATCAATGGGAGTCAAATAGTTCGAAAAGTTCGAATGAAATACAATTAAAATATCAATGGTAACTTAATGTAAATGGCTGTGGGACCTGGGAAATGGTCTAGGGAACATGTTAGAATATCCAGGACTTTCGAAAAATCGATTTTACTCTCACACGTGCTACTTTCGAGCTCTCACATTCGAACATTCGATAATAATCCAATGAACGACTTGCAGATTCGATAATTTGATATTTACTCTATTAATTATCGATAGTCCGGAAAATATCGAAAGTCAGAGAAATCCGTGTCCGAGATTATTTGAGAAGTCCGAGCCCGTTCGAATAATTTGTTAGGCTCTGTGACTTTATCTGGTAGGCTCTGTGTCGATATCTGGTAGGCTCTGTGTCGATATCTGGTAGGCTCTGTGTCTATATCTGGTAGGCTCTGTGTCTATATCTGGTAGGCTCTGAGTCTATATCTGGTAGGCTCTGAGTCTATATCTGGTAGGCTCTGTGTCGATATCTGGTAGGCTCTGAGTCTATATCTGGTAGGCTCTGTGTCTATATCTGGTAGGCTCTGTGTCTATATCTGGTAGGCTCTGTGTGTATATCTGGTAGGCTCTGTGTCTACATCTGGTAGGCTCTGTGTCTATATCTGGTAGGCTCTACCGTTGTGATGAATTCTTTTTTTTCACAGCCAGATAATATTTCTGTGGACACTCCTTATAAAAAATGAGTACTTCTAGTAACAGATGTGAAATTACATTAGATAAATATAATCATTAGTTTCAGTCTCTCCCTGGTTAATTAGTTTGTGGAAACGTGCAACCATTATTCATTAGATCATTTTTCACACACTGATTGGAAAGCCATGACAAATTGTGACCCAGTGCATTTGGACTAACAGAGCAGCCTGCGTTGTGTCCTAGATACGTCGCTGGAAATAAGGGGAACAAACGCTTCATCTCAGGATTATTTTGTTGCAATAAATAGAGAAAATCAATAGCCAGTGGAGTGTGAACAACATTTTGCTGAGGTATAATGCGGGTTTGGGGACAATTCTTCATGCTTTGCAGGGAAACAAGGGTCCTGAACAGGAATGTAATCAAAGCAAATCACACTGGTAACTTTTTTGTTATTAAGCTGCCTTGTTTGTCTGTAGCAGACAGCTTCATACTGTGGCAGGATATCAGACAGAGAGCAAATCAAATGAAGAGCTGGTAGGACACCCCACTATTTAATTACAGCGTTGCAGTGCGGTGGTTTCACCTGATTATGCCAATCATACATCAATCCTTTTAGCAAATCCGTTACGTCTCCCACTTTCAACTCTCCACAGAACGTTAGAAAGAATATTTAGAATATGGTCCTAGAAAAAAATCATCCAGAAACCAAAATATTGTTCTGTACGATAGAAGCGCAGGTGGGAAATTACATTTTGTGGTTTTTTTTACTGGAATAACGTTAATCTAATTTGGCTTCAGTAGAGTTTGCAGTATCCTTTCCGTTTAAGCTGTAAGATTCTGTCTGTCATCTTAGAAAGATGTGACTACACATCCGACCCCTAATACTTAGTACAGGGGGCTGACCGCAATATAGGGAAATTTTACCTTTTGTAACAAGGACGGACGGATATACGAGGTTGGTATTGTAAAACGCTTGTTACGGACGTACACACATTAAAGGGCCAATACCATCAGTACTGACAGGATCGCCTATTTACCACTAATGTGTGTACCCAACTTTATTCAGATGACTTAATTCAGCCTATAGATAATGTATAGATGAAGCAATTCCGTAATTATTGGAACAGCTGGTTCATTGACATTGGAATAACCCCCAATTGAACTTCATACAATTCCAATTTACTGTGAATGGAAGAACAAGAGAAATTCCTGTGTCTTATACAATGTTGGGTTTTCAGTGTGTAAACTGTAGGTACCCTGACTCATCAAGGCAAGAACTTTCCTATACAGTATTCTGACTTCCATATACCATACAGAATACTGTATAGTTACTAAAGAGGAACAAGTTTCATACAGTGATTCCGTGGAACTTATTGAAAATCCAAAAAATCCGATTCAAACCCAGTTGAATTGATCGCAAATTTCGAGTGCCAATAGCATTATCAAATTCAATAGAAATTTTAAAAATTTTGGTTTTTCAATGGATTTGAAACCCGGGATTCATCACTATTAGTTATATAAAGACAATGGTTCTGCGGGACTTACTGAAGTTCTGAAAATCCAATTCAAACCCAATTATATCCGATTTTTTTGAATGTGAGTATTCAATAGCATTTCCCCATGTTTGATTGGAATTTTGATTATTTGAATGGAATTTTAGATTTTCAACAATTTCGATCTTCGATGAAAAGTTTAGAAAATTCTGAAGAATCATCCATTGATTTTCAGAACCACCAGTTCCAAATCAAAACCAGGTTTGTTTCTAAATCGTGATTCATCACTAGTTAGAGACATGGAGAATTCCATTTTTGCCATTGAATTAACCATCACATTACCACACCAACTGACTCTACAACATGTCTAGGGACCAGTAGTGATATAGTAATGGAGTCAAAAGACTTTGTTTAAGATTTAACATATTTTATTGGGCAATATGTGTTCATTTCCCAAATATTTTCCCTTCTTTAAATCACTTACCTTGAAAAATGATTGTGAAAACCATGAATATTCAAAATTCACTGGCAGTTTTAATTACGAGTTACCTGGCTCATGTGTGACATTGTCGCTGTCCATCCTGACACATAATTTGCAGACATGGTTTTCCTGTGCATGTTGTTCATAAAAGGACCTCCAGTCAGCTTGCCTGGGTGGTAATCGTACAATTCGACATACAATCAGACATTTCCATCGATTGGCCGAAAAACGGTACATTTTCCCGATCTTATCATGCGACATTAGATCGTAAAATCGATCGTAATTAAGATCAGGAAAGTCGGTTTTTAAGTCGATTGGTAAAATGATTGTAGTGTTTTCTGAAGTTCCGATTAAATGTTAATGTAATGTAACCTCACAATGGACGACATTCGACATTAATCACAAAACAAATTGAATGTCAAACAATATTTATTGTACATCTACGTTCAATTAACATTGTACATCTGTCTATCAAAGTATTGGTCGGTTTAAGATCGTAATTACGATCGTAATAGTGTATGGCCACCTTTACTTCTTAAAGACTAGAAGGTTGATAGCTTCCTACACCTTCCGATACAGTTGGTCCCACTGGTAGATTTTCTGGGTCAGGACACAAGACAAGAGATGATTTTGGCAACCACATCATGATAAAAAGTCAAAGGGAAGGAAAATGCTCCACGTTCATTGGAAATAAGCAGAACTTTCCATCACCTATTAATAAAGGGCAGAAACCAAAAAGAAAAGCAGTTGACTGCCTAGTAAGTCAGGTTTGTAAGGTAATTAAATGGTAGAACCCAAAAGATGTTCTGTACAGTATGTTATGTAAGCAGTTGGGATGTTCCATAGTTTGATCCAAGCCTGGATCTGTTCCGCAAACCCGCCAGAGGAATGACATTTTGAGCATCCTTAGTAAGGGTCAAATGGGTTTTTATTGAAGATTTCCTTCAAATATGTGACAATGGATTGTTTTACCATCGGATCATGTTTCCTTGCTAACCTAAAATATCACTGGTCTATATACCTCCATCAGGCATAGTTCAAGTATTATTATGATGGAAAATAAATTAATAGACTGTGAATTCTAATTGAATGAGATTGCATTCTTATTAAAATTACTTCACATAACCTTAAACTTTAATTACTTTTTGATTACAGGGGCCAAGAGAAATAATGAAATACTCCTTGTTCTCATGACAATAAATAATAAAGTAGTCTTCCACTTCACAATTCCTTAAATTTAAGGAAACTACAACACCAAGATTAGGGAAATCCGATTCCCTTGACTAGTTTATGTAACATGGAATCTATGAGGTCATAGATGAAAACGGTCATATGAGCATCATGGGTCAAATTTTATATATAGATAAAATACTTAAATCAGGATAAAAACCAGAAAAGGTTAAATTTAGCTTAAATGAGAACTAAACCTATCCATTTTAATACAGATATCTCCACACCAATATGGAAGTCCCTGATAAGACTTTGAAAGTTGCTGTTTCCAATCTGTTTATTATAAAACCCTCCTGCAGCTAAACATAAAAGGGCTGGTGCTGCTATGAAATATCCCTCAAAATGCGAGGAGCGGGTAAGTCCTTGTAAACACATTCTCCTTCATGTATAAGGTTCATTGTATGCTAAAGTTTATTTCAACTGGAGTGATTGATGGCATTTCACACTGTGACAGGCTGTAATAGTTATGTGGACTCTTGTGCCCGAGAGTCCCAAATTTTCGAAAGGAAGCAGGTGTGTAAGTTAACTGAAATACTAATAGGTCTGTCAGCGCATGGAAATGATTAAAAGACTTTGTGCTCAGGCTGAACTGAATAAGGGAACTTAAGGTAAAAACAAGTCAGACTGTGATATTACTCCCTTAATTGCTATTACATTGCTATCTATTGGAAATCTAAGAAATAGGTGGTAGGATTTTATAATGATCTCTCTCCCTTGGCTGTTTAAAGCCCTGCCCAAATGACATTGATATTCTGCAATATCCATTTCAATTTCACAGATTTTCATTAGACTGATTGATGATATCGATCGGTTTGTCGCAAAAATAAATGTTGAGAACGCAAAGTTTTACTTCAACCCCGTCTTCCAGATCCCATCTCCATATTTAAATGATCAACAGTGCAAGGTGGGAAACTTCAATCAGTTCATCTGATCAGATTTTCAATTGTTTTGGTGGATCAAAAATCTGATCAGAAAACCATCGGCACATACCTAGCTTTAGTTTTTTGGTTTTGTAATAGCACAAGCACCTTAGTTAGAACTAAAGCCCCCCATACATGGCATTGAAATTCCAATTAATGGTGCGAATTTGGTCAAATTGATCAGAATATGGAGGACGTGTTTTCCCATGTTTTCAATTGATTGATCAGCGATATATATTGGGAAAACTATGATTTTTGATAGTTTTTTTAAGCTGAAATCTATAGAAGATCTGTAGTTAGATCAGGCTAGCTTAAGGATGAATAGATAGATTAGATGCAGTTGACTATACGACATTCATGTTTAGAAAAAGGGTTGCAGAGGGTTGTTATCCTGTCTAATAGAAGTCAATGCGATTGGGACCGTGCCACTATTGACTTCCATTGAATGGGGAGTAGCGCCAAATGCAATCTACTCCCTGTGCCGCTCCCCCTATTGCCGCTCCTGTTTAGAAATTCTATTACCAATGGACACCCATTGTAACTGCTCCCTCTTCTGTCTACACGGGGTGAATATACCAAAGATTTTGAAAAACTGGCCAATGGTCACCTGCCTCCAATCCCAACTCGTATATTTTGCACTTTATTACCTGCATTACTAACCAGATATTTAAAGATAATTATTGTCCCCCATTCTGGCAGCGTAAGATGGCCCCTCCCTCCATGCTGTCAATCAAGGCTGTGACTGCTGCCAATCATTGACAGCTGTTTCGCCCTGTTTTGCATTGATTATCTGCCTGTTTCGCCAGGCAGATTCAGAACTTATAATTCAATATCTGGTTAGTAATTGTTTCCAAACTGGGACCCATCACTACTCATTGTATGTGGGATTTGTTAAACGCTACATTTCATCGGTTTCAGTGCCTATTATTATTATTTTATCACTTTCACATCAACAGAACAGGGAATCGACGTATAACGCCCGCACTCCATGGATTTTGCTCCCCGGGGAAGGCCAATCCATCCAGGAAATATTTCTCAGGCCACATTGTTTAGAATGAAAGTGTTTAGAGGGTTTGTCTGAATTGTTCCTTTCTAAATGGAAATAAAAAAATGAATCAACTTCTCCGCCATTATTCCCTCCTCAAAGGCCTATCTGCTGTTTGTTCACTCAAAATCAAATGTTAACCTTCGCATTTAGCTTAAAATAACTCAGTTTTTCCACGTAATTCAGAATGCATTAAACTAATTAAGAGCTAATTAAGAGCAGGTTTTGCTCTGTAGATCAGATTCTGCAGGGTTTAGCAACGTTGCCATAGAAAGCAGAGCGCCGGATTGTTTGGTTTCTAGTCAAGGAGCAGCTGCGATTTGGCCTTGGCTCTTAGAAATTACACATGGAGGGACCCACAGTGCGAAAGGCTGACAGTGTCACAGAGACCATATAATACTGTTGGAGAATGTCATTTTCTCAAGCTATTCATGCATGTTTTTTATAATAATTGAATACTGGATTTAAAGTCTTTATGACACCAAGTAAATGAATTTAACCATTTAGTCTTTTTCTCCTGTCCAAGCCTCCGTGCAGTAAAATGCCCGCCTCGCCTCTACCTTTCTTCACGCTTCCTAATTCTCTCCTGTTCCACGCTAATAGCTGTGATTAGTCAAAAAAAAACCTGCAGTTTTAAATGAACGTTATGGAAGTATCGTGCAGGAGGGCTGTTGTCATGGCAATGTTACTTGAACCCAATTGATGAATTTTTTTTGCGAGGAGGGCCTTTAGCTATTCTAGTTAACCTGGGTGTAACAAGTCTAAACTGTATAACCTTCCGTGGCAAAGTGGATTGTAAATTTATGTATTATTACAACAGGATCATTTATCAATGAACATTAAAGGGGGGGGGGATTTACTGCTGCAAGCACGGTTTGTGTCTTTCGGTAAATACCATTTTGGTCTCACCCCACCCTCCCCGTGTGACTTTAACACATATAAATACTACATGGTTACCAATCCCATGGCTATCAAACTGGTGTGGCTTATTGAATGATTGCTACCTGAACAGAGTGAGGAATAAAGAAATCTGCCATTAATGTGGGAGGAAAGTTAGTTGCATGTGTATGGCGAGCTTATGGCAGACATGACTGTACAGGTTCTTTTTATGATTATACTAAAAAGCAGAACAGCTCCTGCTCTCCTGTACCACTGGGTCAGACAGGCTCAGTGTACCTCGCCCATCTAATGTACCTAGGTGAGGATCTAAAATGCTAGGAGTACATTATATTGTGCAGGATACTTGATAAATTTCCCTTGCTTTGCTCAGAGATGGATTATAGATCATATGAGGCCCAAGGCAGACATCATTTAGGGCCCCTTTTTTTGCTACATATATTGTATAGACTGTTTTTTTGTTACTGTTACTGAAGCTGTGTCCCAGAAGTTTCCTGGGCCCTAGGCAGGTGCCTAGGGTCGCCTTGTGGATAATCCTGCTCTGGCTCTGCTGGTCCTCTCCTGTTCTGCCTCCCAGGGCTGGTGAGCCAGCACATATGCCATCTATGGGAGGACCCACTCCTTGCCGAGTATGTCTAGTGAAGATGGGCTTGGGCAAACCACAGCAGACAATCTAATGTGCTCCCGGGGATGAGGACCAACAGGAAGATTAACCCTAAATTGCAGTCGCTCTGGCTATATCTACTTTCCGGATGCTGGCTTTGCGGTATAGCTGTTAACTGGCATTAAACAGTCTTGACAAAAAGCCATAAAGCCAGAACTGAATAGCATTAAAGGAGCTGTGTCTTACCTCCTGTTATTTAATAAAACGTTCAGGAGCCGGGAACTCAGGTAAGGTAATAGCCATGGGTGGCTCACTCGCTCCTGAGCCGAGTCCTCTGACAGGTCCCCTTCACCTCCTGTTATTCAACAAAACGTTCAGGAGCCGGGAACTCAGGTAACGTAATAGCCAGGTGGCTCACTCGCTCCTGAACCGAGTCCTCTGACAGGTCCCCTTCACCTCTGTTATTCAAAAACGTTCAGGAGCCGGGAACTAGGTAACGTAATAGCCAGGTGGCTCACTCGCTCCTGAAACCGGTCCGCTGACAGGTCCCCTTCACCTCCTGTTATTCAACAAAACGTTCAGGAGCCGGGAACTCAGGTAAGGTAATAGCCAGGTGGCTCACTCGCTCCTGAGCCGAGTCCTCTGACAGGTCCCCTTCACCTCCTGTTCTTCAACAAAATGTTCAGGAGCCGGGAACTCAGGTAACGTAATAGCCAGGTGGCTCACTCGCTCCTGAACCGAGTCCTCTGACAGGTCCCCTTCACCTCCTGTTATTCAACAAAACGTTCAGGAGCCGGGAACGTCAGTACGTATAGCCAGGTGGCTCACTCGCTCCTGAGCCGAGTCCTCTGACAGGTCCCCTTCACCTCCTGTTTTCAACAAAATGTCAGGACCGGGAACTCAGGTAACGTAATAGCCAGGTGGCTCACTCGCTCCTGAACCGAGTCCTCTGACAGGTCCCCTTCACCTCCTGTTATTCAACAAAACGTTCAGGAGCCGGGAACTCAGGTAAGGTAATAGCCAGGTGGCTCACTCGCTCCTGAACCGAGTCCTCTGACAGGTCCCCTTCACCTCCTGCTATTCAATAAAACTATAAACCATTTTTTTTACCAGTGGAGATGCCCTTTAAAGAGAGGGTTTTAAGTTTGGTTTCCATAGAGTACAAGTGGCTAGAGAATATGGAGAAGTTATACATTGCTTTAAAAAGCATTTTCTGTGGTGAAGGTTCTTGTTGCACACATAGATTTGAAGTACCATATATACTCAAGTATAAACTGTATAAATCAGCCTGAAAACCCGACCTCTGTTTATACTTGAGTCAGCAACTTACTTACTAGAAATCTGTCAGCCGCTCGCTCGCTCCCTGTAAGAAGCGCCGGCTGATGTCACTGCACGGCACCGAGTAGTGACATCAGCCGGCGCTTCAGTACAGGGAGCACGACAGCAGCTGCCACATTTCTAAAGTAAGTTACTACAGAGGATGCCCACAATAGGATGCCAGAAAAGCCAACAGAATGAAGCAAGCCCACAGATGGAAGCCTACAGCAGTTACTGAACTGGGTGGTAGGGTGGGGGTGCAGATGTTTGGAAACTTCAACTTCCAGCTAATAAAGCATGCTGGGAGTTGTAGTTTCCAAACATCTGGAGTGCCATGGCTTTAGTTTAAATGGACAGCATATTTCTCATACAGTAATAGCCATATACAGTATTGCTATTACTGTATGGTAAATATGCTGTCCATTTAAAGGGCAACTAAAGCCTCAAAATAATACAGAATCAGGAGGGTGATGGTATCTATTGTTGCCTTTTGATTCTGTATTGTTTTGAGGCTTTAGTTGCCCTTTAAATGGACAGCAGAATTCCCATACAGTAGTCCCATACAGTAATAACCATACTGGATTTGACTTTTACTGTATGGGAATTCTGCTGTCCAGTTAAAGGGCAACTAAAGCCTCAGAAAAATACAGAATCGAAAGGCAGCATTGGTCATAATTTCTACCTTCGGTTTATACTCAAGTCAATCACTTTTACTAGTTTTTTAAGGCAAAAATAGGTACTTCGGTTTATACTCGGGTCGGTTTAAACTCGAGTATATACAGTAAAATAACAGTGCACAAGGAGATAGGTGAAAGCTGGTGAAGAGTTTATTTCACATCTGCAACAAGATGAAGGATGAACTTTATAAATGTTGGTGCAACTAATCAAAATCATACAGTAACATAATTTTCTATTAAAAATGAACACAAGTTAAAGGGCATGTCCACCCCACAACTAAAATTCGTCCCACTGCTGGCCCCACTGTGCATTTTAAAAAAATTCTTACCTTTCTCCTCTACTCCTTAAAGTTGTACTGCAGTGCCTGCTGAAAGTCCAGGAAACTGAAGAATAGTAGGAGCCTCTCTGTGTGTAATCCAATATCTGCCCCTTCCCTGTCCTCCTGAAGGACTCTGGCATATGCATGGGGTATACATTGGCTCTATACTTTGCTGTAGTGCAGGGGGAACTTTGCTGTAGCATATAGGACCCCCCCAAACCTAAACGCTACGGGTTTAACTTTAAGAAGTGCCCGGAAATAGAATTGCCTGTTCTTGTTCCCTCAGCTCACAGACGTTCCTGGAAGTAGCAGTAGAGGTCGAGGACGAGGGATCAAAGGTCAGTAAATCTATTTCTGGAAACTTGGAGGGTGTCCCCTACAGTCCAGGAAAAAAAAATATTTTGGGGTGGAGATACCCTTGAAAATACTACTTGCATTTCACAGAACATGGATCTATGCAGCACATGGATCTATTACTTGGCCAAACAGTTCACTACAGGGCTAAATTCAGTACCTATCATGCTTATACAATGCTTCACTGCTAGAAACCACTACAAAACAGTTTCAACTACTTCTAACAAGATTTAACTAGTTTAAAGGTTCTAAAAAGTGTTTCATACCTGCAGTAAAAGCATGAACTCTGGTGCAACTAATAAAAACTCTGGTGCAACTAATAAACATTCCCCCCCCAGACAGCAGTACTTTAGCTCCTCCAACTCTAGCAGCAGGTATTGCACCCCTCCTGGGAGATACAGGAGTCTCCCAGATTTAGGGGTGGTCTCCCGCACTTCCGCGAGACCACCTCAAACTCCCACAACCCCAACATACCTGGAGTCTCCACCTCAGGAACGTCCCGATTCAGTCACCCCACCCCATACCACGCTTCTTTTGTGACATAAATCACGTTTCGCGCCACGCCTTAACTCTGCCCCGCCCCTTTGATGACATCATCAACATCACATTGGACCACCATGCCCCCTTCTCCCCACCCTGCCCGGAAGCCACGTTTGGCAGGGTGGGATGTCTGTAGCAGCACAGCAGGTGTTCTCAAAAAATGCTTCCTGCATAGTAACTTCTGTTGATTTCTGTAATTTCTGTTAAATAATACATTTTATTGGGGTTCTAATATAAACATTTTTACATGCCTTAAATCAATAAAAATGTCTTTTAAAGGGTATCTTGCATTCCCTGCCGGAAGCTGCAAACAGGGGCCTCTCAGCCAATCACAGACACGGCTGCAGGCTATGCTACACATGATATCCTGTCTCTTTAAAGGGACACTATACTGAAAAAATTACTTTGCCTCATCTAAATCTATAATTGAATACATGTAAGTAGCACTTACTCTGATTTGCGTGTGTTGCTGCATACCTTCAATCCAGCACACATTTTGTTTAGGAGCAGTATCCTCCCTCCCTCTTTTAACCACTCCCACTTCCATCTGACCTGACTTTTTCCCCACAAACCAACTGTCAAAGCCTGCACACAGCACACAGCATACCAACTGTCAAAACTCACCATTCCAGCTACAGTAAAACTACACACAGAAGAAGAGTTTTTGAGAACAAGGAAATTGATTGACAGCTGAAATATAAGACGTTTAGATTGGATATCCAAAGAAACAGGGAGCAGATCAACAAAAAAATGATACAGCGGTGGTTGGGAAGAATTATAGTTTCCAGTTATGGCCAATTTAAAAAAACCTAGATGCCCTTTAAGAAAGGTGGAGAAACAGTCCCTCTTATTAGCACTTGCTAATATACAATATATAATTTGTATATTAGCAAATGCCGATAAGAGGAACTGTTTTGCTATTCCCGTCTCCATCTTTCTTAAAGGGACAGGAGATCATGTGTAGTTTAGTCTTTTCCCTTCAGACACCCTCTTTAGAGGATAACCAATCCACAGAAGGTATAAGGGTGGAGCGCTACACAACATAGTTTTAGACGGCTGCAGGCTATGCAGAGATCCGAGGGAAGATGGTAGGGAAAGTCTGTTTCTGGAGCTTATTTTAAAAAGTTAACATGGTGGTTGGGGGTTCCCCTACACTACAGAAAAGCTGTTTATAGCTAGGGAATAAGGCAGCAGAAACTTGAAAATGTTACTTGTGCTATTAAGTTTTGGGTCCATTTGGAAGAATTTAGGGGGGATTTAAACTAAGTATTTATGTAATGGTAATATAACAGTCCTTCATTAGAATTTCTTTAAAATGTAAAATAAATAACGTGGAGAGGAAACTGTCATTGCCTGTAAAGTATATGTTTTCAAAAGGATTTGTGTGACCTGGTGTAAAAAAATTCCTATACCTTTATCTATTAGTGCTAGTTCTCCCTACTATGCTGGAAGGTTGACCCAGGCAAGCAATAACCCCCCCAAAAAGTAGAAATTCCCTACAATGCTTTGGAGCTTTATATCATAGAGCATCATCATATAGCCTCTCACTTCATTCATCTGATTTCCTTAATCAGAACAATGAACATAGTGCACAGAGCACATTTCTCAGTCAGTAAAACAGCAAAGCAGATAAACAAATGGCTTTTATATTATTGTTGTCAGTATCAGTGTGTTATATTATTGTTGTTAGTATCAGTGTGTTATATTAATGTTGTTAGCATCAGTGTGTTATATTAATGTTGTTAGCATCAGTGTGTTATATTAATGTTGTTAGTATCAGTGTGTTATATTATTGTTGTTAGTATCAGTGTGTTATATTAATGTTGTTAGTATCAGTTTGTTATATTATTGTTGTTAGTATCAGTGTGTTATATTATTGTTGTTAGCATCAGTGTGTTATATTAATGTTGTTAGCATCAGTGTGTTATATTAATGTTGTTAGTATCAGTTTGTTATATTATTGTTGTTAGTATCAGTGTGTTATATTAATGTTGTTAGTATCAGTGTGTTATATTATTGTTGTTAGTATCAGTGTGTTATATTAATGTTGTTAGTATCAGTGTGTTATATTAATGTTGTTAGTATCAGTGTGTTATATTTGTTGTTAGTATCAGTGTGTTATATTATGTTTTTAGCATCAGTGTGTTATATAATGTTGTAGCATCAGGTTGTTATATTAATGTTGTTAGTATCAGTGTGTTTATATTATTGTTGTTAGATCAGTGTGTTATATTAATGTTGTTAGTATCAGTGTGTATATATGTTGTTAGTATCAGTGTGTATATTAATTGTTGTTAGTATCAGTGTGTTATATTAATGTTGTTAGTATCAGTTTGTTATATTATTGTTGTTTGTTATCAGTTAGGTGTTATATTATTGTTGTTGGTATCAGTGTGTTATATTAATGTTGTTAGCATCAGTGTGTTATATTAAGTTGTTAGTATCAGTTTGTATCTTTTATGTTGTTAGTATCAGTGTGTTATATTATTGTTGTTAGATCAGTGTGTTAATGTATATTGTTGTTAGATCAGTGTGTTATATTATGTTGTTAGTATCAGTGTGTTATATTATTGTTGTTAGTATCAGTGTGTTATATTAATGTTGTTAGTATCAGGTGATTCTATTATGGTTGTAGTATCAGTGTGTTAATTAATGTTGTTAGTATCAGTGTGTTAAATGTTGTTAGTATCAGTTTGTTATATATGTTGTTAGTATCAGGTGGATATTATTGTTGTTAGTATCAGTGTGTTATTATGTTGTTAGCATCAGTGTGTTATATTAATGTTGTTAGTATCAGTGTGTTATATTATTGTTGTTAGTATCAGTGTGTTATATATGTTGTTAGCATCAGTGTGTTATATTATGTTGTTAGCATCAGTGTGTTATATTAATGTTGTTAGTATCAGTTTGTTATTTATTGTTGTTAGTATCAGTGTGTTTATAATTAATGTTGTTAGTATCAGTGTGTTATATTAATGTTGTTGTATCAGTGTGTTATATTAATGTTGTTAGTATCAGTGTGTTAGATTATTGTTGTTAGTATCAGTGTGTTCTATTAATGCTGTTAGTATCAGTGTGTTAAATTAATGTTGTTAGTATGATTGTGTTATATTACTGTTGTTAGTATCAGTGTGTTATATTAATGTTGATAGTATCAGTGTGTTATATTATTGTTGTTAGTATCAGTGTGTTATATTAATGTTGTTAGTATCAGTGTGTTATATTAATGTTGTTAGTATCATTTGTTATTTTATTGTTGTTAGTATCAGTGGTGTTATATTATTGTTGTTAGTATCAGTGTGTTATATAATGTTGTTAGCTCAGTGTGTATATTAATGTTGTTAGTATCAGTTTTTATATATTGTTGTTAGTATCAGTGTGTTATATTATTGTTGTTAGCATCAGTGTGTTTATATAATTTGTTTAGCATCATGTGTTATATTAAGTTGTTAGTATCAGTTTGTTATTTATTGTTGTTAGTATCATGTGTTTATATTAATGTTGTTAGATCGATGTGTTTATATTGTTGTTAGTATCAGTGTGTTATATTAGTTTGTTAGTATCTGTGTTTTTGTTGTTAGTTAGTGGTTAGTTTTGTTGTTTAGTATCAGTGTGTTCTATTAATGCTGTTAGTATCAGTGTGTTAATAATGTTGTTAGTATGAGTTGTTATATTACTGTTGTTAGTATCAGTGTGTTATTTAATGTTGATAGTATCAGTGTGTTATATATTATTTGTTGTATATCAGTGTGTTATATTAATGTTGTTAGTATCAGTGTGTTATATTAATGTTGTTAGTATCATTGTGTTATATTAATGTTGTTAGTATCAGTGTGTTATATTAATGTTGTTAGTATCAGTGTGTTATATTAATGTTGTTAGTATCAGTGTGTTATATTAATGTTGTTAGTATCAGTGTGTTATATTAATGTTGTTAGTATCAGTGTGTTATATTAATGTTGTTAATATCAGTAGTATTAATCAGTTTATGGGAAATAACGTTAATTTCCTCTATTTACATAAACAAATCAGAAACTTTATACATTTTTAGACTATAGAGGTTTTATATCCAAGTTCTAAACACTGTACACAGGCAGGGTGGGGAGAAGGGGGCATGGTGGTCCAATGTGACGTTGATAATGTCATCAAAGGGGCGGGGCAGAGTTAAGGCGTGGCGCGAAACGTGATTTATGTCACAAAAGAAGCGTGGTATGGGGTGGGGTGACTGAAACGGGACGTTCCTGAGGTGGAGACTCCAGGTATGTTGGGGTTGTGGGAGTTTGAGGTGGTCTTGCGGAAGTGCGGGAGACCACCCCTAAATCTGGGAGACTCCTGTATCTCCCAGGAGCAGTGTGGCCTAGCCCTTAATGTAAATGGCTGTGGGACCTGGGAACTGGTCTGGGGAACAAGTTTGAATATCCAGGACATTCGAAAAATCAATTTTACTCTCACTCTGGCTATTTTCCAGCTCGTTCGTGCCTAGGTACCATGTACATTTTACTCGCAGATTCGATGCTCGCGTATAGGCTTTAATGGACACTTTACTCGTAGATTCGATGTTCGCACCTAGATACCATGGACATTTTACTCGCAGATACGATGCTCGCATATAGATTTTAATGGACACTTTACTCACGGATTCGATGCTCGTGTTCGCGCCTAGATACCATAGACATTTTACTCGCAGATTCGATGCTCGCGTATAGGTTTTAATGGACACTTTACTCGCAAATTTGATGTTCGCGCCTAGATACCATGGACATTTTACTCGCGGATTCGAAGCTCGCGTATAGGTTTTATTGGACACTTTACTCGCAGACTCGATGCTCGGGTATAGGTTTTAATGGACCCTTTACTCGCGGATTCGATGCTCGCACCTATATACCATGGACATTTTACTTGCGGATTCGATGCTCGCATATAGGTTTTATTGGACACTTTACTCGCAGACTCGATGCTTGGGTATAGGTTTTAATGGACCCTTTACTCGCGGATTCGATGCTCGCGCCTAAATACCATGGACATTTTACTTGCGGATTCGATGCTCGCGTATAGGTTTTATTGGACACTTTACTCGCAGATTCGATGCTTGAGTTTGCGCCTAGATACCATGGACATTTTACTCGCGGATTCGATGCTCGCGTATAGGTTTTAATGGACCCTTTACTCACGGATTTGATGCTCGCGTATAGGTATAATAGGCATTTAACTTGCACATTTGAACGGTCGAACATTTTCGAAAAAGTTCGAAAATATCGAAAATCCGGGTCCGGGATAGTTCAAGATGTCCAAATTCGTTCAAATTCGAATAGTTCGGCTTGAACTCGGGTTCGAGTTCTAGTCCATCTCTATTCCTCAGGTATCTACAGCGTAGGACATGATTTCTTTACATTTGTATGTTCGATTGCTCCAAATTCTGCTTGATGTTGACAAATAAACCACAAAAAAAACAAATAAAATAAATGCAATTTCAGGTTTCAAAGTTACCCATTTATACAGTTAATCAGATCCCATTTAGTTTTAGTCTTTCGTCCGATCCATTCCCTCCATGTGAAAAGAAAGAATCATTTCTGTGTAATTCCCCAGTTTAATGAAAACAGGCTGTAAAATGACTTCCCTTCTCCTTCTGTGCTTCCTGTGGTGATCCAAACCTGACAATACAGAGCGCATTATATTGTTTGGCTCTTGGTCCATTAATTAAATCAGTGGGGGTCGAAGAGTTGGCCAATCAAAACACAAGACTTTTAAGTCTACTTGTTATCAGTGATTACAAATTGATATAGATCAGGTTCTGCAATATTTCTGGACTTCTGGTCCCAACGATAGTGTTGATTAGAAATATCCACACCTGCCTGCTTTTGTTCTTCTTGCGGGTTCATGAAATTGCAGTAAATTTGCATTTTGCTGGGGAAATGTACCAAACAAAATGTCAATGCCAAAATTTCATTATGAAACTGGGAAAAATTTTCAATGATTTTAAAATTTTAATGAGAAATGAAAATAATGAAAATTTTCTAGCAAAAATGTTATTACATTTCTTCAGTTTTGTGTCAAAATTTCAGCAGAAGTTGAAAAATGTTTTTTTCCCAACTTGATTTTTGTCACAAAACCAGTTTTGTGGTACAATTATAATGATCAATACGAACGGACGTGGGACATGCAGCTCAAGATGTGGATAAAAGTCATTCCTTTATTTCAAATGCATAAATAAATACAGCATACATCGTCAGGGGTTCCAACTACCCAGCAGACAGCCTGACGCGTTTCATGGGATAACCCACTTCATCAGAGGCTGAGAAAAATTAGACCCATACACTCTTAAATATCCTGTCCACTAATTACATCACAGATGTTAAAGGTGAGTATTAAAGGTGAGTTTTAAAGGTAAGTTTCAGAGGTAAACTAGGGGGCAGGTACAACATGGGCTAAAACATACAATTATACACAGATTAAAAACCACAAGTATTTGAACATGCCAAAAAATCAGCTTATAAATAATAATATAAATATAAATATATATCTATATATTATTATTTAGAAGATATAAGAACTAAGTCTGGGTAGAGGACTAAAAAGTTGTCTATCTAGGTCAAGTGTAATATATACAATTAGAAGATATCTGTAGTGTTACCGGGCCCGGATTCACCATTAGGCATAATAGGCACGTGGGGGCGCCTGTGGTTTGAAGGGCGGCTGTCATCTCCCTCTACCCTCTACAGTATATAGTCTATTTTCTTCCAAAAAAGAGAAAATGGGTGTGGTCTGTGTTTAGGGGTGGGACTAAGGGGCCAGGCTTTTTGCTGAACCTGAGCTCAGATGCATTGCTGCGGTCAGTTTAGATGGGGGAGGTCATCATAGCTTACATTGGCTAGTAGGGGTTTACATTCATAGCAAGCTATTAAATGTCTGTTTCCTTTTAACAAATGTCTAATTTTTTTCATAGAATAAACTTTTAGCCAGACTTTAAACATTTATTTGCTAGAAACAGGAGAAAAATTACCCGTGAAATGTGACTATTCGGCCTATGATTGTTTTTCAAGCTGCTATGATGAGCAGCCATATTTCTACTTAACATTTCAATAAGGACACAGAGAACCATCAATGCGTTACTTTATGAATATGTGGAATATTATCTTTTAAATGCTAGATCTTTAGCCATACCAGTGAGAAAGTAGATAATTAGTGCTCATACTCTATGTCATATCAGACTAGAGGTAATGGAGTGTAAGGAAAGGCTCATTAGGCTCCCTCCAGTACTCTTTACCATAGCATTTATACCAGAAGCAAAAGATAACCTATTTAAACAAAATACTTACACATTAAATACACACAGGACCTAATTACGGATAGAAATGGTGTTAAAAATCGTAAATATCGGGAAAATGCATGAGAAGGTATAACTATTACTGTAGATAATCTTTGCTATTAAATATAAATCCTTTCTATTCGAGTTCTTGACGTCCCTACCTCTGATGCACATATGTCTGGCATATTGTTTTGGACAGTGGTTGGATAAACATATGCAGTGTTCCAGGGAATTATTCTCATCTTTGGACGTTTTCACTGGACAGCTGTTTGGTAAAGATTTCAGAGCCAATAATACCCAATGTGAGCTCAATTTTTGGCCCAGAGACAATTCCAGCTGCAGTTCCAGAGAAAATACTTGTTTTTGATTGGTTTATTTAAAAAAAAAAAAAAATCATCACTAGTGAAAGTGGAAACCCAAAACTGGTTTATGAGATCTGCGGATCTGCAGACTTAGTGGATTTTCTGGAACTCCACGTTTCAAATTTTTCCGAACCAAGTTCCAAAATTTTCTAAAATTACGGAACGTATGAGGATTTTAAATTTTTCTGTTTTTTCTTGAAGTTTTGAAAATCTCCAGCCACAATGTCCCCAGTTCACCAATGGCAGCAATTTTTATTAGTGCCAACACCCAATTAGCCATGGCACTGAGAATTCTGGGGTTTCAACTTCTTTGGTTTCAACTTCTTCTTAATAAGTTTGCAACTTTGCTCAAGAAAAAACAATCAATCCTCGAATGCAGATTCCGATTTCTCATAATTTCGAAATATTCTGAATTTCTGAAAAATCTGGAATATTTTCAAAATTACGAGAAATCTGGAAAATATTACTGTTTTTTTTGTTTTTTTGGGGCAGACCATTTCCCAGGTCCCTGAGCCAGTAGCAGTAAGTTGCCATTGTTATTTTACCATAAATGTTATGTATAGTTAGAATATGGTCTACATATAGATAACAACATAATCACCAGAATGTTTTTCTTTTATCTGGTTCTTCTTTTTTCTAAACTCCTGAAGTTTCCCTTATCCCATCATCTCACTTTATCTGGTAAATTGGAACCGTTCAATTTTATTCCTTTCAAGTTCCTATTATTAGTCACACAATCAAACAAAATCCCTTGATTCCTCTTAGTTTTGTAATTATCGTCTCATTTCCCAATTAACCATCTGTTCCAAACTTCTTCAATGAACTCCATCTACATAACTTTTAATTTCTAGTTCTAGGCACAAATAAATCAAATACACCCTTCTAAAGAAATCCTAGTGTAGAGTACTTCACGCCAAGTCATCTTAAAGTCCTCTGCTTCGCAGATTTCTCTCTGTCATCCACACCAAAGCCCTATACTCTAACCGAAAGACTAGGCTATGGTAAGTTCTCTGCTAGCTTTTTCCCCCTGTCCTAACCTTAGGCCATATACTGAGAACTGGAATTGCTTAGTCCCATCTTCTGTAGTGATGTACCATAAAATTTGATATTGGCTAATGCAATAAGAAGTGCAAACATTTTTCTGTGCAATTTATTTTCAGGAACCAATCAGATGTAAGCTTTTTCCAGGGTCACTGCAGTTAGAAATTACCTGATTAGCAAACTTTTTCACCTTTTATTGCATCAGCCCCTTCATGTAAAAAGCTGTTAATAAAATCTATATTGGCTAGCAGTTGCTAGCAGTTGGAGATATCTCACACAAAAGTTGACATAATCATACTGTACTTGGAATGTAATATTAGGAGATATAGCTTTAGAACATGTGGATCTTGATAGGGGCTTTCAGTACATCAGTTGATCTAAGTCAGACTGCAAATGCTGCCAAACCAAAAGGCCACAATGTCTGATTATCTCCTGAAACACAGTTACATGTTTTCGGTGGTTTGGTGTTCATCAAATGTGTGTTTTAGGCGCTACTTTTAGAAAGACAGAATCCATGATGTTACAGGTTCAAATCCCCAGGCTACCTTACAGATTACTTACTTACAGATACTTTCTTTCTGAATCTTAGGATGGGGAAGGCGACAAAATACAGAAAAAGCTTTTTATACAATACCAACCAGTGTAACAGTGTTAGTAACTGAGAGGCAGGATCTATGTGCCCTCTACATGATATCTGTCAGCTTTAAAGTGGGGCAGGACAGGCTGCAGCTTCCTTGTTTTGATCTGCTGTGAGCTAGAGAGCACGTTCAGTACATCTCAAGTACCTCTCAAGCCTCGTACACATGTTGGATAATTGTCGTACAATGCAGCCAATGAACGAGCAATCGTACGATATTCGTCCGAAAATATAGTATCAACGATCGTCAAAGACCAACGACCATCGACTATTGTCGGCTTTTTCCGACAATCAGCCTGGCACATTTGTTCTGCCGGTTATCATATATTTGTACATGATATTATCGTTAACGTTCTACGAAAAATTATATAAAAGGCGCGTGTGCTGCTTTCGCAATTGTGCAAAGATACGAACGTTACTTTACGTACGAACGTCTATATCCAACGACTATCGTGGTGATATTGTTGCTGTGTGTACAGATGTCGTTTCAATTATGAGTATTAACGATAATGGGGGTTATTCAATAAAAGTTCTTATCGTTTAAAATGGTGCTAATTTTGCCCCAACCAATTAGATGTTAGCTTTCAAATCTTACATAAGTTCTGATTGGTTGGGGCAAAATTAGCCCCATTTTAAACGATAAGAACTTTTATTGAATCTCCCTGAATGTTGTTAAACGTTCATCGGCTGCATTGCACGAAAATTATAGAACGTGTATACGAGGCTTCAGATTCCCAGCATTGAATTATAGGAGCTATCTCTTTGTACCCACATGTTAATTAAATAAATCAACCAACAGTCAAAACAAAGGGAGAGGTGAGAGTGACTTAGCTTGTTGTATCAGTGTGAATATGCT
Source organism: Hymenochirus boettgeri (assembly GCA_019447015.1). Classification (NCBI taxonomy): domain Eukaryota; kingdom Metazoa; phylum Chordata; class Amphibia; order Anura; family Pipidae; genus Hymenochirus; species Hymenochirus boettgeri. The sequence continues at coordinate 358,403,675 of CM033469.1, read as the reverse complement.
CTGTCTATAACCATGATGGTAGATTAACAATCGGCCATAGAATACCATTGTAGTAGTTAACTTTCGTTCATAAATATACGATTGCGGCCTGACATTTACATTTTTAAATATGGCCCTAAGTTACTAACAACTCATTGTTATGCATTAAGATTTTGTAATTTGTAAATGCAAACTATGTACTGGCACATTTATTTTCTTTAACTTTGGTCATTGTTGTCCAAAGCCTATTTAAATTGAAACCTGTAAAAAGAGTTAAAGGGCATGTCCACCCCCAAAACTATAATCCCCCCCAACTACTGGCCCCATTATGTAGTGTAGTGTAATCCTTACCTCAAATCCCAGCTCCATAAGGTTTTCCTGTAGTCCCCCCCCAAAGTCCCAAAAACTGCCCACCAGGAGGATAGCAGAGTCCATATAGGACTCTGCCTCCTACCTGGCCTCCGGGAGAAGTTTGGCATGCGTATTGCAGCCCTTCTCCCCCTCCCTCCCCCTCCCTCTCCCTCCCTCTCCCTCCCTCTCAGGATTCCCTCCCCCTAGTGTAAAACCCTTAATATATAGTATTGCCCCTGTCCCCCAGCCCCAACCGCTATATTTATATGTTTAGAAAGCTCCCCAAACTTTACTTACCTCTCCTCTTTCCGAAATGAGCTCCCGGCAGCCGCGTCCGTGATTGGTTGCCGATCAACCAATCACAGACGCGACTGCCGGTCCCGCCCCTCTGCTTGCATTTTTTCGCAAGCAGAGGGCCTGGAGCGCGGCGGAGGAAAGAGGGGAGGTAAGTAGAGTTTGGGGAGCTTTCTAAACATATAAATATAGCGGTTGGCGCTGGGCTGGCAGGGGGAATCTTCTATTAAAAAATTATTATTAGGGTGGACATACCCTTTAAGGAGTTGGAACTCTCTCGATGGATCTCAATAGTTATCTACGTGTTTACAGATAAATTGACGTCTGGATGGAAAGGAACAGTAAATATAATAAAAGGTACAACAACCTTACTGCAAAATGCTTTTTAAGGTGCCCATACATCTATAAGATTTTACTTACCCGACCGAGTGCTCACGCGATGTTCCTTCGATCCTGCGGAACCGCTTCTCCCGATTTTACATTCGACCGACATGCGATCGCAAAATGAATGGGATTTTGCGATCGCATGTCGGCCGAATGTAAGATCGGGAGAAATGGTTCCGGCAGCATCGATGAACATCGCGTAAGCGCTTGGTCGGGTAAGTAAAATCTTATAGATGTATGGGCACCTTTTCTTCGTCTCCAACTACGTGTTTCTATGGGTAGATTTAATAGAGATAGATAGATATAATAGATAGATGCATAATGTTCAACAGTAAATTTCCATAGTGGAAATACAACCTGATTTTTCAACTCAATTCAAACTGAATGCCAAGTAGTTTTGGAACTGCCGGTTTTGAAAATCCACGGATCCAACTCTAAATCCAATTCTAAATTAGTGATCAAAAATTCTCAAAATTCCAATTCAATCTGAGAAATGTATTTCCTGGCCATCCCTCAGTCAGCACTTGAATGGGTTAACTCCCTGTCAGCTGGGACAGAAGAAAACAGACTCTCCCAATGTTATAAATGGTCTCCACCCCCACCTGGCAGTAGTCTGTTTTCTTATGTCATAGCTGGGAATGTTGCAATCTTTCCCCCCCAGGTGTGCCTTGTCAGTCTGGCTAGAGAGGTTGGAAGAAGATTTATCAGAAGGAGTAGATAGAAGAACTATACTTCAGTCTGTATCCAAATTCCGATTAGCAACGGATTTCAGCTATGAGACAGCACTGAATCTAGTAAAGATTCAAGCAAGGGAGATGGCTCATTCAGTCTCAGCCAGACACGCCCTATGGTTAAGAGGATGGTATGCAGATACACCCTCTAAGAACGCTTTATGCTGCCTCCCATTTGAAGGCAAGAAATTATTTGGACAAACTTTGGAGGAAATAATATCAAAGTCTACTGGGGGGAAAAGTACCCTTCTACCCCAAGGAAACAGGAAGTTTAGGGAAAATCCCAGGAAGGTCCAAGACCAGTACTTCTCGCAAATGAGAGAGGACTCAAGATTCTACAGGCCAGGCAAAGAATTTAATAGGTCTAGTAATTGGAAATCAGGCCAGGTCAATCTCTTTCTCGGGAAAGGACCCAGTGGTTCCAGGTTTCCTAGGCAAAACAAGCCAATATGAAATGAGGCCAGCCCATATCTCCCAGGTTGGTGCAAGACTTCTGTTATTTCAGGAGATTTGGGCAAAAGAAATTCAAGATTCATGGGTAGTATCTATAGTAACCCGAGGCTACCATCTAGAATTCAAAACTATACCAACCAAAAGTCATTTTGTCAGAACTGCTGTGCCAAACAGTTTAGAGAAGAAGCAAGCTCTTCTGGAATACGTACAGAAACTTTTAGCCAAGAGGGCAGTGGTTCAGGTTCCCCCTCGAGAGCAGGGGCAGGGGTTTTATTCCCTATTGTTCCTAGTAAAGAAAGCGACAAACAAAAATTTTTGAAGATATAACATTTCAAAATGGAAACATTGAAGATTGTGAGAGCTTCAATATCTCGGGGGGACTGGCTATGTTCGATCGATTTGACAGACGCCTATCGGTCTCTCTTCTTCTCCCAGAACTTTTTCCAAAGTCATGATAGTGGTAGTGGCCAAGCTTAGATGTCTGGGTATAGAACTGTTCCACTACCTAGACGAACTATTAATCACTGCAAGAGAAAGAGAGGAGTTGGTTCACAACAGGGACAAGGGGATCCAAACCTTGCAAACCTTTGGATGGCTAATAAATTTTCAGAAGAGCCATCTCAAACCATCCCAAAGAATAGGTTATTTGGGAGCAAGAATCGACACAACCTTAGCCTTGGTATATCATCCACCAGAGAGAATTCTAAGAGTTTCTACTCAGGCGTTGGAATTGAGGGGACGAAAGATTATAACCGCAAGACAGTTAATGGAATTCTTAGGCAATATCTCGTCAACCATAGGTTTACCCAAATGGGTGGCCTGGAAAATGAGGCCAATCCAGACTTTCTTTCTATCCAGGTGGAACCATTACACTCAGAATCTGTCACAGTCTTTCCATCTGACCCAGTCCCTCAAAAGCCATCTTATGTGGTGGACAGTTCCCTCCAATCTAAGAAGAGGTACTCCTCTGCAGGATCCAGAGTATTTGCAAATTTACACAGATGCTTCAGGTCAAGGTTGGGGAGCCCTAATGCAGGACGCTATAGCCCAGGGGACCTGGAGCAAAGATCTATCCAGTCTACCATCAGGAGTTCTCGAGCTCAAAGCAATAGCACAAGCATTGTATACATTTCATCCCCTAATTCAAGGAACAGCTGTATGCATTCGGACCGACAATCAGGCAGCAGCAATATATATACGGAAGCAGGGAGGAACCAAGAGTCACAGCATGTTGAGGCAGTTACAGCCGATTATAGATTATGCTCAAGACAACCTAGTGGCAATAACAGCCCTGTACATTCCAGGCAGGGACAACCTACAGGCGGACGCTCTATCCAGAGTACAGTTGGACAGTGGAGAGTGAAGCCTTAAGATGACGGTGTTCAGGATGGTAACAGCGAAGTTGGGGATGCCGAAAATAGATTTGATGGCAACATACAAGAATCGGAAATTGGAAACATTCTTTTCCAGATTTCCGGATCCCCAGGCCACTGCAGTGGATGCTTTGGACCAGAATTGGGACGGATTGACAGCTTATGTGTTTCCTCCCATTCCGATAATTTACAAGGTTTTGAGAAAAATCTGCAGCTCCAGAATGAGAGTGATAGCTATCATTCCAGACTGGCCGAGGAGGCCTTGGTATCCTTTGCTCAGGAGACTAGCCTGCAGGGAACCAGTTCACCTTCCGGTGACATACGACCTACTGTCTCAAGGGAAGGTAGTCCATCCAAGCCCAGCTGCATGGAATCTAGCAGCTTGGAGCTTGATAGGTCAAGGTTAGTTCAACAAGGCTGTTCAGAAGAAGTAATTAGCACTCTGCTTAATTCAAAGAAACCATCAACTTCTTTGAGATATTCGAAAATATGGGATACATTTCAAGTTTGGGCAAAAGAGCATGAGGTCGACCCGGTGAAATTCGCTATACCTCAATTTCTTAATTTCCTGCAGGAGGGTCTACAGAAAGAAACACAAATAAACTACAAATTTCAGCAATCTCTGCTGTACTTTCGAAACCCTTATTTCATGATCCGTTAATTACAAGATTCCCCCAAGGAGTCATAAGTTTAAGACCACCACGGAAATCATTATTACCTCAGTGGAATCTTCCTTTAGTTTTAAAGGCGTTTCTTCAGCCTCCCTTCGAACCGATAGAATCAATTACGATGGGGGATCTTTCTTTGAAAATTACCTTATTGGTTGCTTTAACATCAGGGAGGAGAGTATCTGAATTACAAGCACCCCATATCTGAACTTTCAGCCTCAAGCTATAGTCTTGCATCCGGTATTAGAATTTCTACCTCTCAAAATTTCATCTAAACCAGCCAATAATCCTACCAATTGTAACGAAGGAAAGTTTGCAGGTAGATTCACAAATGACTTATCTTGATGTTGGACGAAAGGGGAACCATCAACAGTGGTTACCTTAAGAAGATGGGTTGTTAAAGCCATACAGAAAGCCTACATCTCTCAAGAGAAAATACCCCCACAGAGAATTACGGCACACTCAACTAGAGGTCTGTCGGCATCTTGGGCGGCAGAAGAAGGGGCTAATACAGATGAGCTGTGTAGAGCAGCAAATTGGTCAACTCCGTCTACCTTTATAAAACATTACAGGTTGGATGTGAGGATGGCCTCTCAAGCAGGCTTTGGTCATAAGGTGTTAAAAACGGTGGCCAGGGCTTCAGATTAAATGAATATATTATTTCAGCATAAAATGTCTTTTATAGTTTTAGTTCCCTCCCATTTTATATTGCTTGGGTACTAACTCATTCAGTGCTGACTGAGGGATGGCCAGGAAAGTGGAAACTCATATCATACTTACCGAGAGTTTCTTTTCCTGGCCATCCCTTCAGGCAGCACTCCCACCCTTTTTGGCCTACAAATATTATAATTATTGCTTTGAAACCAGACTACTGCCAGGTGGGGGTGGAGACCATTTATAACATTGGGAGTGTCTGTTTTCTTCTGTCCCAGCTGACAGGGAGTTAACCCATTCAGTGCTGCCTGAAGGGATGGCCAGGAAAAGAAACTCTCGGTAAGTATGATAGTATGATAGTGTGTAACCAGCCTTTGACCAAAACAAAATCAGTAAATATGTGGATATGGAACATAACTTTATGTCTTCAAAACATTTGCTATATCCTCGGTAAAATAAGAAAAGATCTTAGTATGATTTCCCTTTAGAATATTACAGGTAAATGTAAAATGATTCCAGGCAAACCTTTAACAGCTTGTTCTTTCTTAGATTTACTCAGATCCATATAACAGCTGCATACATTAGACAATGATTTAATGTATTTCACTATCACCTCATTGTTATTTGTGCTTCCACGTCAAATGTAGATTTCATTTCAGATCGGTGAGTAAAATTCCTCAGTAAATTTGCAGGATTTTGCCATTGTAAATGATTGTGACTGATTACTTTATATGGAGAGACACCTAACGGTTCTGCTGAATTCTTCTTCCCAGTTTATGTGGATTGTAATTTCCGCAGACCCATCAAGTCTACTATTTTAGCTATCTTATTAGCATTATTTATGGCTCTCTAAGATCCATTTGTAAGAACTATTTTTTAGCCGAGGCCTCTATACAGAAGCAAACATTAAAAATATGTGTTACTTTACCAATTGTGTTTATTAATCTCTTGGTGCCTCTCTGCATAAAGTTTCTACCTAATAAATAGCAATCCATAATGCAAACTGTAATGCACCTAACAAGACTAAGATGGGTTAGTGGTAATGCATTCTGGATGTCATATCAAGGCATTTGGGTTGTGTAGGCAATAATAAAATGGCTTTTTAATGGAATAAAATAGAATTTCTTTGACAACTGATGTCTATAAATTATATGCAAAAGATGATTCCATTCAACTACGTTTTTAACCATAGACTTTGGAATCCATGGGGTACTCCTTGGAATTTATAAGGCCAAGTTTGATAAGTGGTTTGGTCGGAAAGAAGATGAATTGAGTAACCCATAAGGGGGTCATCTGACCATGGACATTACTGGTCTCTAATGCTTTGGGGGTATTCTCTGCAACTCTATACAACACTTACATCTATGTGACATCTACGTGATTTAACTGCAAGTCTTTCTTCTTTCTGCCCTTCTCTTGGTTCATGCAATCAAGATTAGATAGGTACATGGTCACCACATACATTTTTTTTATTATTTTTTTATTTTTATTTTTTCTTTAGCCTGAATAACTATACTAAAACATCATACACACTTTATTTTACAATCTTGAAGAAGTCTATAGCTGCCGGCGAATGACAACTTCATAATAAAATGTCTCTCCCATTGTTTAGTGGCCATCCTGACAGTTGGCTACCCATTGCTGGAATGTGATCTAACCTGTATACAAGCTCTTATCTTCTGAAACTTTAAAATCATTCTACAATCACCCACTGCAGTGAATTTCAACCAGACTTCATTGATCAACTGCAGTTATCTCCTACCTTTTTATTACTAAAGACCTTCATACACGGCACCAATATTCAGATCTGTTCTGTTAAAATCGGTTCGTAAAAGTATTGGACCGTGTATGGCTACCTTAACTCCCTTTCTCCATTGCAATGAAACAAGAGATACAGTAGGTGTACCCACTTATTCCAATTATCCACTAGAATGAATTGTATCCTGTGTAAAACCACACATATCCATTATCATTTGCAATTGAATCCTACCTGGAGGTATTCACTAATGCTCATAACATATTAAAATGGACATCAACTCTGCTCACACTTTTAGGTAGGTTTAATGAATTGTCAGGGTTTAAAGGACATGTCCACCCTTAAAACAAAAAAACTGGTGACTTGTCAGTTATCTGCCTGTAACCCTAACTGCTTTTTTCAAAGTTTATTACATGCATTTGTAACCAGATATTTAATTATAAGTTCTGTTCCTTTCTGAGGTATCTGCCTCCACCCTCTGCTCAATGAGCTTTTTATATGTTTGAACATGTGCAGAGAAGCCAGCAGTTAAAACAGCAGTCAATCATTGGTTGACTGTTTGGAGGGAGAAGCCATCTAAAGGTGGCCATACATCTATAAGATTTTACTAACCCGACCGAGCGCTCACGCGATGTTCATCGATGCTGCCGGAACCGCTTTTCCCGATCTTACATTCGACCGACATGCGATCGCAAAATCCCATTCATTTTGCGATCGTATGTTGGTCGAATGTAAGATCGGGAGAAGCGGTTCCGGCAAGATCGAAGGAAGATTGCGCGAGCGCTCGGTCGGGTAAGTAAAATCTCATAGATGTATGGCCACCTTTACTCTGCCAGAATGGGGGCAATAATTATCCTTAAATATATAGTAAGTAATGCAGGTAATAAAGTGCAAAATATATCAGTTTGGAGTTGGGACAGGTAACTGACAATTGGCCAGTTTTTGGTTTAAGGGTGAGCATTCCCTTTAAGAATATCTTGGATTATAGCCTGATCTGAATTTTAAAAAGTAATTCATCAGTTTAGAGACATAAACTGCACAAGTCCTACCTTGCTGAGATAAACAGTTCCGTAATGAGCTGTAATGAATCTAATGTCTTGTATAGCTGGTTTCTTTCCAACAATCGTTTGATACTCCTCATTCTCATTGTCACTTAAGATACAAGGAAAAAGTCATAAACACATTTTGGGAAACTCCCAACCAAACAGCCTAATACAGGTCTAAGAAGGTTTATATGACTCTATTTTGCTATCAGATTCAAATAAAGTGGGATTTATCATCAGAGCTTCCACTGTCACTGACTTCAATTTATTCTGATGAAACTGACTGACATCTGTGTGCGCCATTCATCAGTCATAATTTGAACTATTCTTAATTGCATTAAATGTGAATTAAGACATTCAATTCCAGCCATTATTTTTCCTGAAACACTGTGAACTGAATTTTTAGTGGGTCATGAAATTTTAAATTCAGGATAAATAGGGGAATCTCAGAACATGTAACCGATGTTCATATTTCACTCTATGTTGAATGTGTTTAGCGATTTACCAGATTGCAAGGATTAATTTAAACTTTGATTGAAACATGAATGTTTCAGGGGAAAAATTTCAGCAGCTGAGGTTGTAACAAATAGCTTTATCCACCCAAGCCATAGCACGCCAAGTGCGTCTAGATTAAATTAGGACCAGTCACTTATACAGAATGTTGTTTAACCTATTCTGCTTAATTTTTTCATATTCTCATCCTAATGCTGTTAGTCCTACATCTTGAAAAATAATGTTGCAATTATTTTAACTTTTCTGTCTTGTTACACCAAATTATCGGAGAAAGGCAATAAATTTCACTATCGCAACTTACACTTGTTCCTGCTATGTATCAACTACTTTGTAACCATTAGTACATCGCGGGAACATAAGCGGTAAATTGTGATCTGTTGATCTATTGTGCGACTTTCAAGCCCAAATTTAAAAGGATTTCATTTTCAAACTAAAAACTAGCACAAAAATCACTAAATTTATTGACTTAAAACCACTTGCACTTTATATACTGAAGGGGAGTTGCGAAGCCTAATTCTCTCGAGGGTTACCGAATCGACTTTCAAGGGTTATCGAATCTACCTTTAAGGGTTATCAAATCGACTTTCGAGGGTTATCGAATCTACTTTCGAGCGTTATCAAATCGGCTTTCAAGGGTTATCAAATCGACTTTCGAGGATTATCAAATTGACTTTCGAGGGTTATCAAATCGACTTTCGAGGGTTATCAAATCAACTTTCGAGGGTTATCGAATCTACTTTCGAGGGTTATCAAATCGATTTTCGAGGGTTATCGAATCTACTTTCGAGGGTTATCAAATTGACTTTCGAGGGTTATCAAATCGATTTTCGAGGGTTATCGAATCTACTTTCAAGGGTTATCAAATCGACTTGCAAGGGTTATCAAATCGACTTTTGAAGGTTATCAAATCGACTTTCGAGGGTTATCGAATCTACTTTCAAAGGTTATCAAATCGACTTTCGAGGGTTATTGAATCTAATTTTGAGGGTTATCAAATCTACTTTCAACTGTTATTTAATCTACTTTCAAGGGTTATCGAATCTACTTTCAATGGTTACCGAATCTACTTTCGAGTGTTATTGAATTTACTTTTGAGGGTTATCTAATCTATTTTCTACAGGGGGACCCAGGAGCCAGTAAAGGGCCCGTCTTCTTATTTTTCCTTTAACAATTTAACGGGTTATCGAATCTACTTTGAGGGTTAATTAAAGAGGAACTGTGGTCCAAAAATGACTTTAGGTAAATTGATAGGAATTGCTCTCGTGAGAGTTTTTGCAATTTATTTCCATTGTTTATTTTACATAGTTTTGAAGATGTTTACATTTTTGTGTGTGATATGGCAGCAGCATACCAGGTCCCTTGCACTTCCTGCTTCCTGCTCTGAAACCTGTCAGTCAATCTGCCCTGGTCCCCCCCCACTCATGGACCCCATGGTCCCTCCAGTTGCAGGCCCCCCTTGGCCCATTCCCTTACAGCCCCATGTGGCCCCGCCCATTCACAGGCACCATGGTCCCGGGTGCCTAAGCCCCACCCGCTCACAGGTGCTGTGGCCCAGGTCCTTCACACAGCAGAGAGGAAGAGGGACTTCCTGTCTCCCTCACACACTGAGGAGTCTGAGGCTGTGCACGCCGGAGGCACTGTGCAGGAGAAGCCTTAGGAATGTCACATGTCAGCCTCCCACCCATTAACTTTATGGTCAGTCATTTCTTTATATCTTGGGCTGTGAAGCACGTAGAGAGGTGCTTGATGGCTCATTTTAAAGGTAGGAAACTGGCCTTTCATTTAAACTTGTTTGGAGACCACAGTTCCCTGTTAATCTTTTGAGGGTTATCGAATCTACTTTCAAGGGTTATCGAATCTACTTTAGAAGATTATCGAATCTACTTTAGAAGATTATCGAATCTACTTTCAAGGGTTATCGAATCTACTTTCGAAGGTTATCGAATCTACTATTGAGAGATACTGAATCTACTTTTAAGGGTTATTGAATCTACTTTCAAGGGTTATCGAATCTACTATTGAAGGATATTGAATCTACTTTTGAGGTTTATCGAATCTACTATTAAGGGATACTGAATCTACTATTAAGGGATACTAAATCTTCTTTCGAGGGTTACTGAATCTACTTTCGAGGGTTACTGAATCTACTTTCGAGGGTTACTGAATCTACTTTCGAGGGTTACTGAATCTACTTTCGAGGGTTACTGAATGTACTTTAAAGGGATATCAAATCTACTTTTCTGCTTTGGAACAGCGCTGTGCTAGCAAAAATACGTCCACGTTATGTCCAAATATGTCCACGTTAAAAAGTTTGGGGGGGAAAAAGACCCCAACCTTTCAGATGTTACCTTTGGTTGGTGCAAACTTTTTTAATTATAAGACTTTTATTACATAGGCCTGTTTATTGGGGGATTTCTTAAAGATATCAACAAAACTGTTTTTCAATAATACTTTGTGAATTAAACCAACTCTTTATTTGACAGTATATTTTAAAGGGGGTGACTTTCTGTAGTTATTATTTTATTAAATTAAAAAATAACACAGAGAGACGAGTTTCATAGATTCATATCTCTGAACCTGAAATTAAAGTTTCCATTGGCTGGTTTGTTGAGGGTGGGAATAGTTGGGTGAAGAGGCACTGGTCCAAGGAGGAGGAATGAGTTTTGATACAGAGATAAAAAAAAAATTTAAACCTGAAAGGACAACTGTGACTAAGTTTGTATGTTCAACTTGTGCTTGCGTGGGTTTCCTCCCAGGGGGCATAAGCAGGCCTTGCAACTGCAGGGGGCCCGGGAGCCAGGGGGGTGCCGTCTTCTTATTTTTCCTTTAACAAATATAGTCTCCTCCCAGAAAACCACTGTAGGTGAAGCATGGAGAGGAGCTCAATCATAATTGTGCTGGGGGGTCCAGTGATTCCTAGTTATGCCACTGTTTCCTCCGGTTTCCCCCCCCAACCATAAAGACATACTGATAGGCTGTGTGTGTGAGATTGTATGGTTTGAATGAATGAAATAATTGTAAAGTACTGCGGAATATGTTGGTGCTATTTAAGATCTATAATGTAATATAATATGTCCAGGATGTCCAGGATGTACCACAGTTTTACCAAACCTGGCCTTCAGGGTGAAACTACCAGTTAAATATGTTAATTAGTTCAACTAATTGATAGTATAGCACAAAAGTACCTAAAATGCAATAATAGCCAAAAATATATATCTATTTGTTTAATAAAAAAAACTGTGCAGTGATGAAGAGAAAAAGCTGTTGACAGTCAGGTAAACAAAAATCCTCTTCCACACAGAGTACTAACTACACTGTGCAATTTCCATATGAATTGAGATTGACTTTATTTAATATCACTACCCAAGCTGTTATAATAACAGAAGGAACAAATATAGGACCATAAATCCACCAAACAGCTATTGTATTACTAGGATTTGGTAAAACACCCTATGGGTTGGTTATTGTCTAGGCACCCAGGTCTGGTGAATATAAATGATCAGGTTTATCTTTAAATCATCATAGTTTTTTTTTTTTTCAAGGTGCAACTCTTAAGGTGGCCATGCATTAGGATGATTTTACTTGTGATTTGCAATCACATGTTAGTATCAAAGAAGAATGGGATATGTGGTTCCGGCAGGATGGGTCTAATGTCGTGGGATTGCTCGGTTGGCTAAGTAAAATTGTCCTAATGTATGGCCACCTTTATTGTTCTCTCTATACACGATTCCCAGTAAGTAGGCAAAGTTCTCAGAGTTCCTGTCATTTCCCTGTTGCACTGTGTTTCGTACATTTTTTAGGTTCGGCTGATAAATAATAATAATGATTACATTAAAACACATCCATTTCTCTTTTTATTTACACATTAAGGGACAAGAACTAATTAGTACATTTATTTTAAAAGAAAATGATGTCCCCTTTCACAGAGCTCAGATTACTAATCTTTCGAATGAAATTAACTGTGGTAATAACGATCAAGGGTACACACATTTTTAATGTTAATTGAGTTGCTATTGTATATCCTGCAGAGATGGAAACACTGAAAAGCCAATTCATAGTTTGCTAATTCCCAGAGAAATGAATGTGAAGTATTGACTAAGCTCCATAACAATATTATAAAGCAACTGTCTAAAGTTAGTCAACACTCTGCTTAGTCTGACTCACTGAGCGCTGATTATTATAGACGACATTTACATTTGTGTGTCAGTTCCGTTGATGGAGTAAGAACTCCAATCATTCTGTAGGCAGATAGATTTTGCTATTAATAGATGTCTCTAGCCCATTTATTTTAAAACAATGTCCTCAATGGAAGCACTGAATATAGATGGCTTTTGACAGTCATTCAGAGCAGTGAAGTGTGTCATTGTTTTCAGCTAGAGTTCCATAGCAGCTCTGTTGGGTGATTAGCACACCATATATTCCCCAGATAAATAATACAGTACTGAAAATACCTACTGTGTATAATAAGTGAGCACCACAAATGTTCGTGTAGATGATATGGCAAATATCAATACAATGTCATATGCAAAACAGAAAAAAATCAGTAATGAAGACCACTAGGCAATTCCATTTCTAGGGTTAAAATCTGTAATAGCAAATCTCAAAATCTCTTAACTGATTGGTTAATTGGCTCATTCCCTCATTGGTTGTGAGCTTATGGAGAACCTAGGCCATTGGTTTTAATGTTTTTTCTTCACATGGGCCTCTCATTTATATCATATTCCCGAACTAGGCCATTAATGTTCCATTTGAACTATATACCTGAAGTCACCTGTTTCTCAAGGACAGGTTTCTAAATGATATGCTAATTGATAATTTATTGAGCAGGTAAAAAAAATACTTTATACTAGAGTCGAATAATAGAAAACGCAATGATAGGGCTCATTGCCTGTATGTAATCGGCATGTATGAAGTAAAAGTATCCTGCCTGTCCTTTACCAGCCATGTAAGATAACCTTACAAATGAAGTTAGCTTCACTAATTAAGAAAAAATGCCTTGAACTCCACGTTTGATCACATATATTATTTGTAAAAACAGAAAGGATGTTATCAATTGCAAGTATCCTACCACATCTTAATCAGTGCAATTCATTGGTATTACATTCAACAGTGTTTTCTACATAGAATCCCTCACATATCAGCGTTGGATAAACAAGAAACAAGTGTTTTTTGTTGTATTAGCAATTTCCAGAAAATAGTATAATATAGTATGGTATTTGAGGTTGAATAAAGACATGCGTTCATCCAGTCCAACCCATCTAGCAATATCCTCATTTCCTGCCTAAAGGTGCCCATACATCTATAAGATTTTACTTACCCGACCGAGCGCTCACCAGATGTTCCTTCGATCCTGCCGGAACCGCTTCTCCCGATCTTACATTCGACCAACATGCGATCGCAAAATGAATGGGATTTTGCGATTGCATGTCGGCCGAATGTAAGATCGGGAGAAGCGGTTCCGGCAGCATCGATGAACGCTCGGTCGGGTTAGTAAAATCTTATAGATGTATGGGCACCTTAACTGTTGATCCAGAGGGGAAAAAAACCTCACCTAATATATTAAGGAGAAAAAAAATTCCTTCCTGACTCCAAGTGACAATCGTAAATTTCCCTGGATCAACTCTACTTTATGTATCAATACCAGTAACTTGCAACATTCCTTGTTTGCAGAAACTCATCCAGCTTTTTTTTTAAACTGACCAATAAACCTGCCATAACAACGTCCACTGGAAGACAGTTCCATAGCTTTAACGTTCTCACAGTGAAAAACCCTTTCCTTCCTTGAATCCATACCTCTCTTTATACAAGACAATACCATGCTGGCACTGCTTGCTACCTTTAAGTTTGTTATCCACCAAAACTCCAAGATCCCTTTCCAACAGGGATTCAACTAACACAGAGCCATTTATAGTATAAGTAGCACAAGGATTTTTAAGTCCAAAATGCATCACCATCATTTCTCAATATGAATCTTATCTGCCACTTAGCAGCCCAATGTGACAATCTATCTAGATCCCCCTGCAACGATTGCACATCCTCTGAAGCTTTTAATGTTGTCAGCAAACACAGAAACCTTGCTGACAATACCCACTTCCAAATCATAATTAAACAGATTAAATAGAGTGGCCCTAACACAGAACCCTGTGGCACCCCACTTAGCACTTTAGTCCATAATGATGAAGCCCCATTAACAACTACTCTCTGCATCCTATTCATTAACCAATTTTCTATCCATGTACAAATGTGACTCCCCAGACCAACAGACCTTAGCTTATCCATTAGTCACTATGGGGGACTGTATCAAAAGCCTTTGCAAAATTCAAGTAAACTACATCTACTGCTATGCCAGAGTCTAAATTTCTACTTACTTCCTCATAAAAGCCAAGCAAGTTAGTTTGACAAGATCTATTCCTCCTTAATCCATGCTGTTTACTACTTATAAAGTCAGTCCTTGAAATATACTCTAGAACACGTTCCCTTATTAAACTTTCCAATATCTTCCCCACCACTGAAGTTAAACTTACAGGCCTGTAATTACCCGGCTGTGAAGGACTACCCTTTTTGAATTTTGGAATAACATCAGCTTTTTTCAATCCAGAGGCACACCACCGGACATGAGGGAATCAGCAAAAATAAGAAACAATGGCCTAGATAAAACTGAACTTAGCTCCCTAAGGACCCAAGAATGTATTTTATCCGGTCCAGGAGATTTATTAATATAAATGTGTTTATTGTGTTTAGGGAGTTTTGCATTGTTGCTCAGAAGCTAAAAAGTTGTATTCAAAAACAGACATCAATTATTTGATTCTTCTGCCTCATTAATTGCCCGCCTCTACAGTTCTCTAACAGGATAAATTATTAGGGTAAGTTAGTCAGAAGTGCATAGTTAACTGTTACAGTAATTGCTTTCTGGCGTCCTGGGGATTAAAGTTACTCTGGGCTGTAAAGTGTCACAGATCTTGTACCACATACATTTTGTTTTTTTGAGTTTATTGAGTTTGGTACATAAACTAACAATGCTGGAATGTTTGGATATTAAAAATCTTTGACTGTGTACGTAAGGTGATGTGCCTGATCTAACATCAAAACTGATATGTTGGTAGTCAAGGCTGAAATACTAGAAGACTACAAGAATAATTAACAACATGGCCAATAACTATTTTTGGGGGGGAAATGGTTGGCTTGAACACTTAAGATACCCTTACACGCACAGACACTCTTCCGATCAGATTTCAGATCGAGTTTAACGATCCAAAAAATGATTGGAAGAGCTGCTCAAAGCCTCCCATCTTGAGGCTCCGATCTTTCCTCAGATTAAAGATGCAGACTGAAGATGGGTTTGGCGGAAAATTTTCCACCTGGCCCAATCTTTGCTTTTCAGATAAACTGCTTGACATTGTCAAGCGGTCGAGCGTACAAAAACGATTTTCGTCTTTTTAATTGAACCAATAAATTTGATTGGATCGCTCAAACAGTTGACACTGTCTATGGGGTGCTTTAGGCATGTTGGTAAATCAAAGTTGATCCTTTGGTCTTAAATGGACAGATGACAAGATCAGTCTGAACAAACTACCATGATTGTACTTTCTTTCCTCACTGACTGGCTAACAGTTGGTTTTATGATTGGTAGATCTGTTGGCAGGAATATTGGACAGATGCCTTAAATCCCCCCACCTTTTAAAAACAAACTAGCTATCTATATATCAGTTAGTATCCATACATACCTTAACATCTTTTATTGTGTCTATTTATGGAAACATTAAGGCATTAGCAGAAGTTGCTAAGAAAGAAAGCACAGCATGATGTTGGTGACATGTTTGAGTAAAGCTTTTCAAACAACAATCTCTGGTACAAATACCCTGTACAGTACAAGGTTCCTTCCCTTTCTGGTGTTAGGTTTTCCATTCCTGCAAATCTGTATTATCACTGAACAAGCCAAGGTGTATTTTGTAATGAACATTACCCGACCAAGAACACATCACACATCAAGAAAGAAATTGGTTTTAATAATAACATTTAGTTGTCTTTTAGCTCATTTTTACAGATTACATTAGGCCATGGAAAGGTACAAACTTGATTTTCCCATTGCATTTATTATTTATTGCATAAACAATAATAATAAATATTCAAAAAGAAGCCTGTTATTATTTTTAGTTCATTTACAACTACTTATTACCGAATGGCCTTAAGTCCAAACCAGAGGCACCGTTCAGAATTTCTTTCTGGCTTTGGTGTCCTTATCAGTAAGTATAATGTCCTTTAAAAGTCCTAAATACAGTTTATTCCATCAATGTATGAACTTGAGAAATCTTTTTACTAACAGGGTTACCTGCCTTTTAATGACTTCTTGACACTATGTAAAGTGAGAGTGTAGGGCCAATTCATTTGTAACCGAGGGCAGTATGTCATCCACTGGCTTGGTCCTGGTTTGTACAGAATGTCACTGAGTGAGTTCTTATTAAATGTCATAAAAGATAAGTGATTATTGCAGACGTCACGTGGGTAAGCAAATGTATATGTGAAAGATTGTTATTTGTGCAGATAACAAACTAAATAAGATATCACAATGGCAATATGCCCTGTCTATAAATCCTAAAGTCAATTAGTAGATTAGAAATACTCATTGTTAGTATATATCCCAAGTACACACACATTGAGCTTTCTGTGCATGTGATATAGGCCTTACTAAGTAATACACCACTGGTTAGGACAGCCCTCCAGTTCACAAGTAACCCACAGTGACTGGTACATGTAAGTTGCCCACACAAACTGGTACATATAAGTTGCCCACAGTGACTGGAAATATGTTTTATCTTACTCTGGCAGTATGGCAGGATATGTGATGGCAGGCAAGGCAGAATCAAATTAAATCTACTGTAGGCCGTCTCTACACACCACCCATTGAGTGCTTACAATATCAATGTCAACATGTTTTGCATTTCATGGATGTGCAGGCACAATGGGGGAATTCAAATTCAAATTCAAATTCAATCCTGATGACGGCTGTATCCATAGCCAAAATGCATTGATCAACAGTTCCGAAAAGTATAAACTTTTATTTCATTATGTGAAGCCCTATGAGTGCCTTCCAATACCCATACTTGCTTTGCCATTGCTGTCAAGTAAGTACATGACTTCTAATGAAGACTAAGCAGTCAGAAAGCTATTCATTACAACCTAGGTAGGAGGGCTTCACAAAATAGCAGAAACTTGCAGAATAGGTGATTTCAGAGGTAAGAAATACTACTAACTGGTAATTTACGAATACATTGCAGCCTATTTATATTATAGCTTTAATTTCCCTGTGACCATTATAACAGTCTATGGTTGTTAGATCTGTCTACATAAAGAGATAAACCTTTGGCAGTTACCTAGTGCATTTCTATGTGTGTGTATGCTCCATTACTATAAACGGTCGGATAACAGGGAGATTTACAATTTCACAGTAAGCACATTCCGACTATGTAGCTTTTAGGCTTGTATTTGTTTGGCATTATCAAATGTATCTAATGGGGAATTTAACAATGTGATTTGTTGAGACTGCAACATAACTCTTATATTAAATAAAGCATGATATTCTAGATGCTGGGAGTGTTTTAAGTAGAAATTGTTCAGAATTCATTAAAAACAATGGAACAGTCTAATTTTCCTTGTTTGTTAAAATGCCTCTTTAAATCTTCGGCCATTAAAGGGAAATTATCGTAATATTTTTTCCTTATTCTACGTAAAGCATTGTACAGGATTACATACTGCCTGGCTGTATTCTACTGGAAATAGGGAACTGTCTGGCTGTTAATTTGATTTAACCAATCAGATGTTTTTTTTACTGGTATTAACAGTTAGTAAACATTTGATAACATCTGATTGCTGCAAATTAACATAACGGGCGAAATTTTGCGACCTTCATTAAATAAGTCTGATAATTAATGTTGGGAATAAGCCATAGGCCATATTCAATAGTTTTTCATTGATTTCATTACTTTGAATAAATCCGATTAAATAGAAACCTAAAATCGGTTCCTGCTTAGCCTTCCGTTCAATAGACTACCTGATCCTACAGGCCACAGAAGTTTCTTAAACAGCTTAAAAATCTGCTCAAGACTTATGGGACAATGCTATATTGGCCATTATTGGGCCCATGTACTATCAATTTAGCATGGGTTTTGCACTAATTTTGCATTTTTGTAAATAACGTGGCTTATGTAGAAAATGCGCAAAACCCAACGCTTACACCTTTTATAGAGGTGTAAGGGGCCGATGCAAAAAATGTACGTCTTACCTGACCGGGATCCCGCTGCAAAGGAGTTTAAAGTATTGCAGGACTGGCGTTAGGTAAGATGTAAGTTTATTGTTTCTGCTTATATAGATAGATAGATACTGTAGAATATGGGCCCCTGTGTTTTAAAAACTCATGCCGTCTATCATTTCCTCTATACCAGGGATGTCCAACTGCTTCCCAAGCAAGGAATGCTGGGAGTTGTAGTTTTCAAATATCTGGAGGACCCCAGACCCAGAGCAGTATTAATGAAATATAAAATGTAAGATTTTATTTATTTATTTTTGGTATAAGCCTAAAATTCGTTCAGAACTGATCAATCCTTCCCAATGTTAAGTTTACCTTTGCTAATCAATGACATTTGATATTGGTGTAAAAAGAAAAGAATGAATGAGATAATAGAATGTTCAAAGAAAAATGTTCTCGCTCTTCCAACATTTTAATGCATCATTAAAACCATTAGCAATCATAACGTTTACCAACGTCCTCCATCCTTCACCAGCCCTTAATATAAATCATAATGATAATGTTATGTTAATGGAAAGTCCATATAATTATTTACGTTTTGCCAGTATCGCGCCTTCAAGAGCACTAAAGAGAAAGCTCGGGATACAAATCAGATGGTGAGGACCATTGTATCTTTTACTATGAGTTACAGGAATGCTAAAGGTAATTGACATTAATAAGATTTGAGTTACTGAAGCGGAAAATAAAGCCCTAAACATCTGCCGCTGCCGGCACCAGGAAAATCCCCAGAATTTACTTTAAAAGTGAAAATATCATCAAAACGTTATCTGAATCTGTCAAGTGTTATCTGAGCTGCGACAAGTACACTAATATAAACATTGCAGAAAGTATTATTTATCTTATGTTTGAAAGTGAGTCCTGTGATCTCCTTGTGACAATGTAAAATATAATGGCACGTCCACCCTCACCACTTAATTTTACCATCAGGAGGCATGTCCGTTGTATTCAGTTAGATCAACTGGACCAAGGACAATTATACTCACCTTCCCTCCGCTCCTCTTCTTTGGTCAGTACCTTTTACCTAGGGTGAGGACCTGACCTGCCAAGTCCTCACCTCTGGGTTCGCGTAACTTGCAGCACAGCCATACTGACAAGCTGCTCCGTCCGCTCCGCCCCCTGCTCCCTGTCAGCGACGAGGCCAATAGGAAGGCACGCTCTGCAAGGAGAGGAGGGGGCGGAGTCTACCGGAGCAGCGTGTCAGTAAGGCTATGCTGCAAGTTAGGCAAGTTAGTGGGTCAGGTCCTCACCCTGGGTAAAAGGTACTGACCAAAGAAGTTAGGCAAGTTAGTGGGTCAGGTCCTCACTCTGGGTAAAAGGTACTGACCAAAGAAGAGGAGCGGAGAGAAGGTGAGTATAATTGTCCCTTAAAGTTTAGTTCTTGAAGGCGTTTTGCTAGTCATCCGACTGGCTTTCTCAATTCAGAATGACTTGTACAAGAATCTTTTGGCAATTACAAGTCATTCTGAATTGAGAAAGCCAGTCGGATGACTAGCAAAACGTCTTCAAGAACTAAATTTTAGGTCAAGTTGATCTAATTGAATACAACGGATATACCATGACCTGGATGAATGAGAACCTTCACAATCATCAGGAGGCATGGTACTGTACAAAAGATGGGCTAAAAATGCTAGCTCCTGGGGATACATTAGATTGCTTACTTTAAGTTGTGTGCACAGGTCTTGTCTGGCCCTGCCTCCTTTCTCTTTCCAGGGCTTGGCTTCTTGCAGAGCGCATCTTCCCTATTTCTTGGACTAAGGTTTAGGCCGTCATCTTGTATACATCTATAGGGAGAGAGGGAGGTTAGTGGAGTTTTACATTTATTATGTCATTGTTGACCAAAGAAATAGTTTGAATTTCTAGATCCTCTCTCCTTAATCTCTCCCCAGTATTTTATTATCATTTCCTACAAAATAAAAATATCTTGCAAGTACATGGAAATCTGCATGGTAGGTCATTTTAATCATTTGATTCATCACTGTAAGTAATTATATTTTTATTATTATTATTATTATTATGTTTATATTATGTAATATTATACTTAGTGCTTTATCACAGGACCAATTTTTCCTACCAACTTTAGACCAAACTGACAAAAAGCTGGTCTTCTAAAAGGCCAGACAATTGGTGTGAAATATTGTAGTATCTCTTTAATTCACAACAGTGAGACTCTCAGTTAACAGGATAGGCCAGACATCTGCCAGTGTGTACCAACCGGCAATGATACGTTTTGGCCGATAATCGTCCCGTGTGTAGGCACTTTATCGACCGAAAGGGACCGAACGGACGGCAGATCTCTGAAGGAACGACCGTTTCAGCCTATAAAGTGCCCACACACGGGACGATTATCACCCGAAACGTTCGTTCCTATATATCGCACTTGTGTACAAACCTTTAAAGTGCCCCATTTAGATTAGATAAAGTCGAAATAAAAATGAATGCAGCAAATCATCCCAAAATGCACTTTATTTTTATGACAATCAGTGTTGGTTGTTGGAGCTATGTGCATGGCTGGCAATCACACGTGTGTACGAACCTTTAACCCTTTACCTGAACAGATTAAGGCTGAATAGAGATAAAATAGATTTAACTAGTAGAGGGAGAACAAGTATTAGCTATTTATTAAGTAGTAAAACAATAGGAATGTTCCAATTGATAAATCTATAAACCTGGACAATAGATAACCCTATCTAACATAAATAATGATTAGACTACAGTCATTTGTAAAATTTACAGCAAAAGGCAGAACACAAACTATGTTTTTATCCAGATTTCCAAATAGCAGTTTTCTGTCCTTTTTATTTCCAACCTACCCTGGAACCGCTTTACATTTCTATAGAGCTCATGACTGGCAAGAGGTAGTCATTTACAGGTCCCCTTTGCCCTTGAGCTGTTGCATTAGTGCATGGAAAGCACCTTGTAGCCTCTGACAAGCGCAGCAGATCGGCACTAAATCAAAAATCAGTGCCAGCCAGGGATATAAGCCACCGTGAAGGTCACAGCCATCAAGTGCATGCCATCTCAATCCAAACAGAACACAAAGGATAACGGGGGATTTTCTTTTCTCAGGATAGGTAACAAATGCTTCATGCTAGAATGATACTTCATTGCTAGGAAAATTGTTAATGAACCTCTCCTATGTCATTCATCCTTGAAGCCAAAGAAATAAGAGATTAGGTAATTTTAGTGGTAATTGTATTCCCTGCAACTGCCTGCACAGCTTAATATTAACTGGAATCTCTATATATTAACCAGGTATTTGTTTTATCATTAAAAAGAACTGAAAGACCCCGTATTGTTCTCCATTACTGTCAATGCAGGGGCACATCTAGGGTTTTTAGGCTGCCTAAGCCAAACTTTTGAATGCAGCCCTTGATTATTTTGCATGCGCCACGTTAAAGTGGGAGTGGCTTTGTCGATTAGCGTGGCTAAAATTTTATGATTTTGAGCTTCCTATCACATGTATTTACACAGTTCCTCAGACAATTAGCAGTCATGTAAATTACTAGTAACAGATATTACAGATATTACATCCCTTTCTCAAACAGCTTGTGTTGCCATTCTCATATTGCTCCTTTCAGGTTTTTGTTGAACAAATCAAAATAAACTATTTTATAGCCTGTGCTATACATGTTGTTTCAACTGTTACAATACAGTATAAATGCCATAGTTTCTGTAGTATATAAGATTATAGCCAAAAGATTTGTAAGCCTTCCACCACGTCAAGGTAGACTCTTTCTGCAGGGTCCTAACTAACCCAACTAGTCTAACCTAGCCTAACAAACTAACTAAAGCTAACCTA
The DNA here is from genome assembly GCA_019447015.1 of Hymenochirus boettgeri. NCBI lineage: Eukaryota > Metazoa > Chordata > Amphibia > Anura > Pipidae > Hymenochirus > Hymenochirus boettgeri. The sequence goes on along the minus strand of CM033469.1, from coordinate 358,381,374 downwards.
ACCATGTAAAATGATTTTAACAACATTATTTCTTTTAGGGAAAATTCTTTTTTTCCTGACCGGTCAATGCAATTTTTTGCTGTCTGATGCCAGGTCATACAATGACTGTATAACACTTTCTATTCTTCTAAGGACAGCCCATATTTGTTTATCTTAAAGGAGAATTAAAGCTAAAATATAAATAAGCCTATGATTCAGAAGAAAAAAAAAGAGACGCACAAAGCCATTGGCTTTCAATGTGGGTTTTGGTGGTTGAAACTTAATTTCTGTGTGGAAACGATAACACTTTTATCATCAAGTGCAGTTTCAAATGTCAAAACTTTGGCATTTTCACTTTAAAATATCTTCAGTAGTTTTGACCTTTGAAATTTTGGTGACAAATAAACAACCTTTTGGAGAAATTATCTATAAAACACTGCTGGTTTCTGTCTTTTTCCTAGTTCTGCAGCCTTCCTACAACACTGTGTCCTGGATGCTTTACCGACTTACACATGCTCAGTGAGTTCTCTACCCCTCCCCCCTTTCAGAACTTTAGACTAACTACTGGCTAATCTGTGACCTCTACGTAATATAAACTGAGCTGACAGAAAACCAATTAGAACTTGGTAAGAAGGAGGATGGCAGAAATCAGGAAATGCCAGAATTGGGGCTAGGCCACACTATCGCGCTTTTAAAAGTGCACACAAGTGCGGGCCAATTGATGTGGCCACACTAGTGCACTGCACATGCAATCCATTAAATGTAGCACAGGCAATCTGCATTTTTTGCGCAATTGCATGCGCTCCAATTGAGTAACATTTCACTATCCCAGCGCACTGTTTCCAGTGCACTTGTGCGTGTTATAGTGTGGTCTTATTTAGGGCTAGGCCACACTGAAACGCAAACGCAAACGCAATAGCATGCGATTTCATGTGCGATTTTCGTTGCGTTTGCGATTGCGATTTCTTCAATAAGTATAGGAAAACGCATGCGATTGCGATTAAAAATGCAGAACGCAAAACGCAATCGCACCGAAAAACGCGTGTTTTTTTGCGTTGCCGCGTTTTCAATAATTTTGGAAAATCGCAAACGCAAAAAAAAACGCAGCAGTGTGGCCTAGCCCTTAGCCTTATAGATGATTTCTCATCAATGCAGCTTGTTTCAGAGATGCATGTTAGCGCTATCTGCTAGGTAGAAACAATAGAACCTTTTCAGAATTATTTATATTTTACTTGTAATTCTCCTTTAAGTTTATATAACTTTTGCTGCTACAACTTACAAGGTTGAACATATTGTGATATTAATGGATAAATAAAGAGAATAGAGAAGCCCAGGTTTGGTGTTTTACCATATAATGGGGGTAGAACTACATTTATGTATTGCTATATATGCTGTACCTACATAAATACCAGAACACTAACATTACAGGGAGCACATTTCAAATGGCTTAAAATACAACTACTCTACGTATAGCAAATCAATATATTTAAATGGTTTAGCTATTAATTGCTTGAGCTGTTTTACTATCATCTGACTTTGGTTTCATGACCAATTAGACAATCAACTACCTAGGCTAATGTTACCCAGGAATATTTACAGCTGCTACTTACAGATAGATAACAATAAGGCAAGTAGGCTAGTACATCGCATTGGAAGCAGAGAAAACGGTATCCAGCTGGCTGCATGTAGAGGCTATTAATCTCCCTCTGTGATGCCAGCCCAACTTGATCTGGCCTAATAGGGAATTACTACATTTATAACTATTAAGCTGATGCCACAGAGAGTTGATATTAGGAAGATTTGGTTGTCAGACATTGGGAAGTTTAACTGTTTCCGCCCATTAAAATACATTCCAGAAAATAATGATTTGCATTAGCCTCATACCAAGTCTTTCTGATCTGAATGGCCACCATTAGCCCTGTTCCTTCCTGTGATTCCTTGAGTCAAAGGATCTCCTCTGATCCTTTGACTCAGTCTACATCAGCCAAACTTCTTCAACCCATTACAGAGTTGGACCACATATTCTTTTATATGGACAGTTGAAGACATGCATACAAATGAGAAATTCATGAATCCCGGTTTTGAAACGAACCTGGTATCAATTCGAAAATCTGAGTCTGACGGATTTTTCAACATTTATGAAAATATGAACTTTTCATCGAAAACTAAAAAATTCCGATTTAATTAGGTTCAAAACAGATTTTTGGAACTTCATTAAGTTTGGTAGAGTTGCTGTCGGTGGAACCACTGTTGGATTGGAAACACGATCATAAGGATCATTCGTAATTCCCCATCTGGCGCTGGTGATCTGTAGATTTCAGTTTGAAAACTACAGAAGATTGGATCTTAGTTTTCCAAAAGACATGAAAACTGTCTGAATTGATCAGAATATCGATGCCATGTATGGAGGGCTTAACTGTAGTAGACCAATTGCTACCCGATCTTGGTTTTTTTAGATAAACCGATCAATATTGCAGATTGGTCTATTTGAAAACATGATCCATACCAATAAATGATAACACTCAGGTGACACAGAATTAATCAGAGTTAGCGAAAAATAAGCATATTAATATAGTAACAAAAGGATTGTTTTCTTTTTTCCTATACACAACATGAATATCCAAAAAATTCTTATTTACAGTCCATATAGACATTTGAGACTGGCTGGTCTGGTGTGTTTCTGCCCCGGACCCTTCGCTACACCCTTCGCTTGTTTGGAAGTAAAAAGCTATACACTTTGGTGGATCTTAGCTTGTCAAAATGTGAACCAAAAACGTCTCACCCATCCATCTGGGTGGTCCAGGTGCAGCCTGCCCCAGACCCTTTGCTTGTCCGTTTGTCGACCATAAAACTTCACTCTCCAACCACAGGTATCAGCGCACACTGGTATTCACAAATCACACTGGTAACGATGGTAAATTATTAAGAATACTTTACTTTATTGAAGCCATAGCAGGATTAGACAGAACTCCCCACCTGACGCATTTCAGACCAACGGTCCTTAATCATAGGTCACTACATATCCCAGCATTTTCTGTTTGTAGTAAGTTTTTTCTTAATGGCCATAGGGGCATTAACCCTATATTACTTGGTCCCTAATCCTGGCCCATGTCAGGGCACATTACCCAGCACTCTGGATGGTTCATTTTGCACCACTTCCAAAGAAATGGGTGGGGACATTTAAAGTATCAAATTTATTGCCTGTAGTTAAGCGCATGTTTCCAGATGTAATGCACCCTAATGGTATAGAGCAGGGGCGTTGAACTTGGGACCTTTCACCTTTCACAGTTCGAAAACTACAACTCCCAGTGTCTCTGTTAGCAGTAAGTTTCTTCTTTATGTCCATTGGCTAATGAATGCATTAAAATGCAATACAGTGTAATGATATAGAGCATGGGTGTTGAACTTTTCACATGTTTAAAAACTACAACTCCCAGCATTCCCTGGTTGCACAGAATGCTGGAAAATTTGGTTTTCATACATCCTGGATTAAAGCTGTTTTATTGACTTACAGACATTAAAAGCTCATGGTCATACTTTAGCAATTCCTATCCAAGGGTTTGAATATGCAAGTGATTCATCTGCCCTTCCCTTACATCCATAGCTATTACACTATTGAATTAGGGAAGGATTAATTAGGTCACTTCAGTAGGAGTCACACATCCTTCCACCTATCTGACAGATATAATCCATGAAATATGAGTGGAATAAACCTGCAAGTCTAAGAATAGACCCAGGAAATTTTGTCACAATGTGCAGTACAAACCAAACAGCACCATTGGTAGCCTGAGACCCTATACAGGATCCAGCTTATTCTGCTAGGTTAATACTTATTAGTATCTAATCAATGTAGAATATGCAGGGAGGCACACTCGGGTAACAGTTAATAACAAACTTCCATTTATTGAGTGCTCAACATACAAGCCAGATACACGTTTCGGGGGGTCCAACCCCCTTCCTCACACCTGAGTATCTACCACAGCAAGTTCCAGAATTACAATCAATATGGGGTTCAGATAACACAGGACACTAATTGGCTATATAGATTAGGGTGAGATATTTTTAAGGGAGATAAAAGCTCCTCACAGAGTATAAAATGAAACAGAGCCTTCTTTTAACAGGTGGTACCTCACAGCCTCATGCTATTAATATTGGGGGGAAAAGGGAAAACTGGTGATTTCTCTAAGAGTGCTGGGTAGTTTCAGAGACATGCAAAGTCCTTTTATTACATACAGATATCACTTCCTGTCTAGCAAACAGAAACTGGATTGTCTTATTTCTTTCTATGGAGAAGGGAGGGCGGAGTAAATGTGAGAGTCTAAAGAATTTCTAATTGGCTAAGACTGTCACATGTTTTCAAAACAGCACATTATTGGATGTAATTCAGGAACTTCCTTACACTTCCTGTCTTATCATATACAATGCCTTTATATTACATATATAAATATAATTAAGAGTGACTGCAAAAAAAAAAATGCATAGTGGAAGTTCTCTGCAGCTACATTTCTGATCATAGAGTGGAGGATGTGGTTAGGTTTAATGTCCTCATTAAAGTAATACAAGCAGATATCATTGGCTAGTTCTACAAGATGTTTGAAACAACCTACCTACTGAGTTTCTTTAAGTTAAAAAAAAATAACAAAAAACTATAGAAGCCAATTGCTCCACCAAGACCTAGCTGTGGTTATTATATCTGCACCTGTAGATAAATAACAGGGATTGTGAGTGGACAAGGAACTTGAATCCCAGATTAACAGCTACAAATAAATAAATATGTAAATGAAGACATTTTCCATAATGTACTTTACAAAGCAACCCCCATTGATACATTTGCATCAATGCAATGTTCTTTCAGCAAGGATTTGTTTTACAATTTGAAAAAAAGAATGGAGAAATGATTTTGTACAGAGAGAAAGTGAGACATTTAAAGTTTGCTCTTATCTGTGTAGATATTTTTTTTTCTTTGCTGCCAAGTTTTTTTATTCTGCAAGGAAACTGTTTTGTAGTTCTAATTACATGAAAAGATACGTAATGACCCTAAGGAATGGAGGACATGGCAGGTTGTCAGGGAAAAACGAAACTGAAAAGAAGGGAGTGGTCAGGGAGGGACAGTAGGAAGAGAGAGAGGCAGGGAGAAGCTGATAGGGGAGTTTAAGGAAGGAAAGCTCAGGATAGGTGGAGGAAAGGGTATAAAGTCAGGAGCACATGAGGGAGAGGCACTTTCACTTTCATTCTAGCAGACAAAGTGGAGTGTTACCCGCCCACCCTTCCCGTTGAGGAAGAAATTGGGTACTTTCAAGTAGAAACAGGGAGGGTTGTCACAGCAAGGAGTGGGGGTCCATAGAGGAGAGAGTGAGTGGATAGGGGAGCAAAAACAGTTGGTGTAAGAGCAGTACAGGTGGATAGGTCCTTTTCTTGACTAGGAACAGGTGGTCATAGGAAAAGGGGGGGCACTCATTGAGCCGGTGCTGGGACGGCTGATGAGCTGCACAAGGTTGCCAGCAGAGTTGGGCAGGCCTCTATGGACCATATATAAAGTTATATTGTTGCAATGTAGGTTAAGGAATGTTAAGTGGTAATTAACGTTTGCACTGTTTAGCACTTATATGAAAATGATAATATGTTGCACTTAAGTTTTTTCTGTAAACAAGTTTTTATGAATAAAGTAAACCTGCTGTGGCCTTTTTGATCCAAGAATGTGTATGTGTTTTATTTAAGGTGGGGTGGTAAAAGTAAGAAGGGAGTTTTTATTAGGACTAACACTGCCAAGATTACTTACACTTATAAGAAGAATGTGTGTATTTGATTATAAAACATCGACTTCTACTTGGCTCCTATAGCATTGATAAAAGCATGGGATTGAATCAGATTTTTATTAGAGTTTGGCCATTTTCGTTTTATGTTCAGGAAACAAAGATAACTGTGCAGTGTAAAATCTGATTCTGTCAGCATCTCATGCTTTTCAGACCAGAACAATATCAAATTCTCCTGCTGCTGTACAATTTTTAACAGTAACCAGGTCAGGTGCATTGTGCGTTGATGCTTTGAAAACAGTGCAGACTGCAGGGAACATATGGATTTTCTATGATAACATCTGCACTGCATAATTGTAGCAAGAAGAGGCATACTGTTTGAAGAGAATGAAAATACATTAATGCCTTTGCACGGTTTTCACATCTTCCCTTTAAAATGGACATATATAAAGAACCAATAAAAATGCAATGTGAGGATTTACATTTTACACTCTTTTAGTAATGAACCAGGGATTTCATTCATAGTTAATTTTCTTAAAACTATAAATCCTTCAGTGTGTTTGTTACTGGCAATGTTTGGTTGTTAAAACAAAAACTGTTCCACATGTAAGATTCCATTGATAGAGCACAGTATATGTTAATAAATGCTGATAATAGCACTAACAATTTAGTTCTTAAAGGGCATGTACACCCCTTTCCTCAACTTTTAGGATATTGTAGGTGTCCCTCCCCCAGCCCCAAACACCATATTAGTATGTCAGGAAACTCCCCCAATCTTTACTTACCTTCCCTCTATCCTCTACCGCACTGCCCGACCTTCTGCTTGCATGGAACTGCAAGCAGGGGGCCGGACTGGCAGCCACGCCCTTGATTGGCTGAGAGGCAGCCAATCACAGACGCGGCTGCCGACAGTTCAGAACGCCGGAGTAAACATTTACCCAGGGAGACAGGCTCCTGCTCTTCACTTTCCTAAACTATACACTGACACTGCAGAGGAACCATTTGGAGCAGAGATGTAAGGTAAGGATTTTTTTGCACTATACTGTGGGGCAGGATGGGGTTAAATTTTAGTTTTGAGGGTGGACATGCCCTTTAACACTCTCTTGCAGCCCTTCTTTACACTTCATTCCATTAACGTTTCTCAGGATTTTGCCAACTACTTAAGAACTAAAGGAAATTATATCTGCACTTGAATCACCTCAACCCAGGACAACTCGCACTTTCTTTTGTCTCCCCCACCACCTGCAGTTCTGGAATCTTTCACCCTTATCACTCATTCTAAAGTCTTCAATATTCTGTTGTCCTCACCACTCGCAATGTGTACCCTTGATCCTATACCCTCCGTCTTACTCAGACACTGCTAAAATCCTTTCCCTGCTCTTGCTCACATTTTTAATTCCTCCCTGACCTCTGGGATTTTCCCTTCTGCCTTTAAACATGCGTGCTTGAAACCTCTTCTTAAAAAAACCCTCTCTGGACACTAACTGTCTCTCAAACTACCTCCTTGTCTTCTTTTTACCGTTTGTGTCAAAACTCTTAGAATGTCTCGTCTCTATATGCATTACTAATTACCTCCTTGCTAATAAACTATTGGACCCATTGCAGTCAGGATTCCAACCAGGTCATTTAACTGAAATGGCCCTCTGCAAAGCCTCAAATGACTTACAAATTGCCAAAGCCAAGGTAAAGTTCTCGGTCCTCATTCTCCTTGACCTATCGTCTGCCTTTGATACTGTGGACCACTGTCTCTCTTTTTTTGCCAATTCTAAATTATCTGGGTATCTGAAATCACACTGCCATGTGGTTGTCTTATTATCTCTCTAATAGATCTTTCTTCATACTTCATCTAAAGTGCCACTTAGTATGGGGGGCCCTCAAGGGTCGGTTTTCGGATCCTTGCTGTTCTCTATCTACACTATTTTTTTGGAGAAATAATCAGTTCTTTTGGCTTTAAGTATCACCTATATGCTGAGGATACCCAAATTTACTTGTCCACCCCCACACTAACCCCTGAAGTTCTATCCCAAACCTCTAAATTTCTGCTCCCTATTTCCTCCTGGATGGCATACCGCCACCTTAAACTTAATCCATCTAAAGTGGAATTAAACATTTCTCCCCTAAACTAGGACCTAGTCTACCCTTCTCCATCTCTATTGACAATATGGTAATTAAGTCAGTTGAATCTGTACACTGTCTTGGAATAATCTTTGACTCCTGTCTTTCCTTCCTTTACCACATTAACAATGTCACTGGGACGTAATATTGCCAAGATCCACCCTTTCCTCTCTCGCTCAACTACTAAAATGCTCATGCATGCCCATATAATCTCCCGTCTTCACTACAACAACATTCTGCTACTTGGACTCCTGGGCCTGTCATCTTTCTTCTTTCCAGTCTATCTTAAACTTGGCAGCTCAGATCTTCTCACTCTCCTCCAAAAGAGAACCCACAACCCCGATACTGCAGTCCATAGGGTGACTTCCCATCAAACAAAGAATAATATTCAATACCCTTTTTTTAACCTTAAAAAGGGTATGTCCACCCTTCAGAAATTTTTTTTAGCAAACATTGCCCCTGTTGCCCCAACCGCTATGTTTGTAATATCAGAAAATGCCCAGAACTTTACTTACCTTCCCTCTTGCCTCCACCGCGCTGCCGGCCCTCGGCTTGCGAGAAAATGCAAACAGAGGGGCGGGACCGGCAGTCGTATCTGTGATTGGCTGAGCAGCAGCCAATCATGGACGCGGCTGCCGGGAGTTCAGTGTGGCGGAGGCAAGAGTGAAGGTAAGTAATGTTCTGGGCATTTTCTGATATTACAAACATAGCGGTTGGGGCTGGGGGGACAGGGGCAATGTTTGCTGAAAAGGGTTTTACACTAGGGGGAGGGAATCCAAATTGGGGGGGAGAGGGAGGGGGAGGGAGGGGGAGAAGGGCTACAGTACGCATGCCAAACTTCTCCCGGAGGCCAGGTAGGAGGCAGAGTCCTAAATGGACTCTGCTATCCTCCTGGTGGGCAGTTTTTGGGACTTTGGGGGGGATTACAGGATAACCATATGGAGCTGGGATGTGAGGTGAGGATTAAACTACACTACACGATGGGGCCAGTAGTGAGGGGATTATAGTTTTGGGGGTGGACATGTCCTTTAAATTCTTTTACTCTACTGCACCTCCTTATGTTCCCGGATGTGCACTGTGCTCCCTTCAAGGCAATCTACTCTACAACCCCCCTATGAACACCACTTCCTCCCAACTTTAACCATTCTCTCCTGGTGCTCCCTACCTTTGAAAACTTTTTCCTCTCTCTTACTTTGCCAGGTCTTTTCATTCTAAACTGTTAAATCTACCTTTCAGCCCCACATAATGATTGTTAGCTTTCTGAGCACTTTATCACTTCCCCACTTGTATCTGTATGTTGTTCCTCCCACTTGTAAGCTTTTTGGGGCAGGGATCTCTTTCCTAATATGTCAATAGAGAGAGAGAGGGAGAGAGACTGATATAACACCGCACTCCAAGAGTCTTGCTCAATCAATTTTTTTATGCGGCTGAACTGTACATAAGGCGACGTTTCGGGAACCGTCTGTCCCCTTTATCAAGCCCACAGTATCACGGCCATTACATAATAAGACAAATATGGTGGATAGCTTTGCTAGTGTCACATGACTTATATAGACACTCCCAGACACCCACCCACAATTAACAAATTCATATAATCGGTACTTTGCATAGTAGAAATAGTAAACATCTGAAAGACACAATAGAAGGGAGTAGACAGCGAAATACACCAAGGAGAGACATAGTGATCTCTACAGACCCCTAATACACTCTGACATATAATATATAATATAATACATTTCTAGATAGAGGAAACCTTAACATTAAGTGGATTATAAAAACACATGGAGATCATAATCGTGGTTAAGCCCAGAAAGGGTTTTTAATCTATGCGTCCACCAGACCTCTCTTTTCCTCAACCTGAGTTCCCTGTCACTCCCACGTTAACAGTAGGTCTGGGAACGCATTCCAAGACCAAAAAACGTAGGTCAGATTCCTTATTATGGGCCTAATTAAAATGGACAGGAACCGGCAATTTAGAGTTTTTTAATTTAATACTGGATTTGTGCTGTGATATTCTATTTTTAATAGGTTGGGTGGTCTCTCCAAAGTAGATCTTACTTTTATCTACATGAGTGGGAGTGCAGCATCTACATATATATATATTGTTAACCTGTGAAACTTTTATGTAAATTTAATTTATCTATCTATATAATGGCTTGCACTTATCCCCTTGTTTGTATACTATCAGGGAGATTCAATAAAATTCTTATCATTTAAAATGGTGCTAATTTTGCCCCAACCAATCAGATCTTATTTAACATTTGAAAGCGAACATCTGATTGGTTGGGGCAAAATTAGCACCATTTTTAACAATAAGAACTTTTATTGAATAACCCTGTCTGTATTTTATAATGTACAGCACTGTGTATCCAAGTGGCATTTATAAATAAAATAATACATACATATATACATACACACTATAAAGTTATCACATTCCTACCCTTAGAACATGTGCATTTTTGGGGGATTTTTGTTTTTTGAACCAAAAAGCAGTTGGATGTGTAGCTTATTATTGTTAAATGGAATATAAAGATATTAGAAAGCCCGTACAGAATGAAATATTGATATTTTTCAGAGGATGCCTTCAGTAATTAGCACAGAAATACACACAGAAAGGGCATCACGTGTGCTAATATTGTTTGGTTACAAATACCAAATTATTAAATGGAAAAAGCAGGGATTTGGTTTCAATAAGACTCAAAATATTCATCTTCTGATATCGGATTCATTTGTTGTGATCTGAGCTGGAAACGAAAGGGCACAGTTGGTGTGAATTGATCAGGCAGCATCTGTTCCTTGAAAGATTTTCTATCATGTTCCTCCTCACTACAGTGGAAAAAAGCTAATAAAAACTCATACTGATCATAAATATTTTCTGGTTTGTTCTGCATTGTGACACATACAGTACTCTACAAGTAGAGACTAGACTTCTGGATGGCAAATGCATATTAAACTTTACAAACAAAGGGTACAAGCATCAATTTCTCATTATACAGTGGTGGAGGTTCTTTTAAGAAAAAATGGTATTGACAGCACATTTCGGATTTAAGAACTGTTTAACGACATTTACAGTACATTACAGGCGATATTTATAGAGAATCAATATTGGTATTTTCCAACAAAATTTCAACATATACTACCGCTGTAGTGAAAAATACTGATACCGCATGGTATTTCTCTTCTGCGCGCTATTGGCCCATTGATGGCCACGTTGACATTGAGATGGCTAGCGGAATGAATGGGATAGATAAACACGGTATAGAAGAGAGACTGCACACCCTGGGCACTAGCATGTGCCTCTAGTTGGTTTCCTGGTGGTGCTGGTCACTGGAACGTTCTGCCACGTCCTTGGTAAGGTAAGTATAGGAAATGATGACCGCACACATCCAATCAGTGCAAAAGGGTCCTTAACCCATTTATTCAAAGTGAAACAACCAAAAGAATAACATTTCGGGGGGCCTAGCCACCCTTCATCAGATGAACCAATACGAAACGCTATTCTTTTGGTTGTTTCACTTTGAATAAATGGGTTAAGGACCCTTTTGCACTGATTGGATGTGTGCGGTCATCATTTCCTATAGATAAACACGGAGCAGCCCAATCCTTTACAAAAATGCTGCTAGTGCAAAACGTATGGTTTGGTACACTTGCGCTAGAGACTAAAGCTTGCCATGCACTACAAACGTATGTCTGTATTATTTTGTGAACGATATAACGATCATAATACTGATCATAATCAACAAAATGCTGCTTTTGACATTACAAATGATTCAATGTTAATCTCAGATTGAATGTTGAAGTAGTGCATTGCCAGCTTTATAGTGGGCAGTGACCTGCTGTAACAAGCAGCTTTCTGAAGTGATACAAAAGCTGGGCTGCCTTTGGTACAATAGAGATTCTTACATATTATGTAAATGTGTCAATACAATTTGAATTTTAAAGGTTAGTGATGAGCACCTTTGAAAGTGCTACAATTTATCATTTTTGATGTTCTAAAAAAAGGAAACCCAGTCCTTTAAAAAACACAGCTGAATTTTCTGTGGGATAAAGCATGATAAAGCATGTTCTGTTTAGATGAGCGTGAAATTATTTTCTGTCTCTAAAAGAAGGAAGAAAAACATCTGTGTAAATATACATTCTCAAGGGGAAACACATAAACATGAAAAAAAAATTGAATAAACAACAATATTTTCGTCACCAACAGAAATGGGAGGGGGGGGGGGAGCGTACCGGAGCAGCTCTGCAAGTAAGAATATTGGCTTAACTAAAACAATCCCAGGGGTGAGGACCTAACGGTTTAGGTCCTCACCCTGGGTCCAAAGTATGGTTGGAAGAAAAGGAGCAGAGGGAAGGTGAGTATAATTGTCCTTTTAGTGTGATTTCTAGACTCTCACAAAAATACCTTTTACTATCACTATCCCTGCCTCTTTCAATAGTGGAGACACGGAAAGCAGGTATATCATGTATATCATGTCAATGATTTCAGCTGAAAGGGTTTAAGGTAATACTCCGCTGGCACTAATAGTGTTAATGACAATACTCTGGGAAAGTGCTGACATTAAAGGGTTAATGGCAATACTCTGGGAAAGTACTGGCACTGAAAGTATTAATAGGAAAGTCTGCTGGCACTGAAGAATTAATGGCAATACTCTGCTGGCACTGAAAGTGGTATAGCAATACTCTAGGGAAGTCTACTGACACCGAAGTGTTAGTGGCAATACTCTGGGAAAGTGCTGGCACTGAAAGTGTTAATGCCAATACTCTTGGAAAGTCTGTTGGGACCCAAAGATTTCAACATCTCAGATCTCACCAAATTTCCATGTTCCACCCCACCTGGCTGCTTTTTTTATGCCACCCGGCTGCAAACAATATCTGGGGAGAACACTGGCAAAACATACCGCACATCCACTGAAAACCTTTGCTGTCCTTACAATCAGTATTTTATTAATGGTCAGTGATGCTGTGTACGTACAAACCTAAGTATTCACGCCACTTACCAACTAGTAAAGCAGTCCCACTATAAAGAAACATCAACAGCAGCAGTGACAGTCTGTCAGAAGGAATTGAGTAGGGAAACCCAGCTGCAACAGTTTGGCTGCCCAATTTTGGGGGAAAGTGCATGGGTGGGAGGGCGGCTGGGGCACTAAGATGGCTAGAAATGGCCCTCATGTGGATAAAGCACAATGAAAGGACAACCAAAGCCCCAGAACAACACTCTTTCAGAAGGAAAAGCATCTTTATATAAAAGCCGTAAGCTGTGTCTTAACTCTCATTTTGACATGTTTGTTGAGAAATTTACCTTTCAAACACAGAGTTTGTGGGGGGTTTTGCCCAACATCCAATTATAATACATTGTGGTCACTGAGCATTGTGTTCTTTACACGTGCTCAGTCCTAAGATACAGCAGGAACTTGTTACAGTTTGTTTAGTTGGTCAAACCCACTAGTAGCCTCTAGCCAATCCTTTTACAGGACAAATTAGGCAAGAAAGCATGTGAATAAGATCAGGGGTGTTGTCAGTCACTATACATACACAAGGTTATTTCATCCAGTTCTTCAGTTATATTTACTTTAATGCTATTTATGGTAGTAGTATTTTACAGTTTGTTGGTGTTTCTAGAGGGTATATTTTTAGATTCTGGAGTGTAAAAATTTAGGTTTAGCTCTCCTTTAAAGTAGTTTTAAAAAAAATGTCTAAATACTTAGCAAAATAAATGTGCAAGAAAAATGTTTAAGTACGTAATAAATTGATACTGTATATACCCCCATTACATAAAATAGATATTTGTGTTTATGCATGATATTTTTTTGTAAAATCATTTTATTCTAAAATAATGTGGAAAGTAAAAAGTTTGCAAGTAGTACAGATTTCAGGAGTGGTCTACATGTGAAGGTCTAGCTAAAGGGGAGGTGCAATAAATTGCCCTATCGCAATTGACCTGCTCTTATTCCCGTGATGTAGTAACACCTTTACGAATGTTAATGCATTATGTGAATGTGAGCGATAAGTTGCAATTTTTTGCACAGCTTTAAAGCCACAATTGGTAAGTTTGGGGAAAAAACAAGTGCAATAATCATTGCTACGTTCATTGCATTGCTTCCAAAAGTCTTTGGAAATGGCGCAGGCAATTCAAAATAAGTACAAAACTGTCACTAACCCGACATTACATTGGTTTGCATGGGTTTTGCAATTATTTTTCTCCTACATGAAGTCCTGTAGTTACTGCTCAGTCCCCTTAATTGTGCTCAGACATGCTAAAAGTGATGCACAATTGGCTGGAGAGGCCAATCAGAAAACATAAGAGCAAAGAACCACATCCACTATATAACTATATAACTTCAGAGGCATCCTTGACAAGTATGGATAATGCGAAACCTGGGGTTTGGGAGTGGTGGTGGGGGGTGGAGGTGTAAATTTTTATAAAAAATTTATTTTAGACTGGACATGCCTTTTAACTTTATTTAATCCCTTTTCTTTAAATTTTTGTTTGGTTTGTTTGTAAATATGATTTCATTGTTAAAAGGAAGATAACCAAGACTCCTGTGAGTTTTCTTGTTGCTCCTGGTGACATGTTTTTCCCTGTGATAATCGACCAACGTCTGGACAACCTGGCCCTGTTATTTCTGTGATCAACTTCCAATGTGAAATAAATGCAGTAGTGTGAGAATAAACACTAGCAGGCAGATTCAATAAAAGTTCTTATCGTTAAAAATGGTGCTAATTTTGCTCTTACTAATCAGATCTAATTAAACATTTGAAAGCTAAGATCTGATTGGTTGGGGCGAAATTAGCACCATTTTTAACAATAAGAACTTTTATTGAATCTCCCTGATAATTTACAGTTTAGTGTGCACCACCTTTTTTGATGTACTCACAGGTGAATAAAAAAAGGGGGAAACAGGAAAAGGGGGGAAACAGGACACAATCTAAATAAAGAGCAAAAAATAAAAAAACATTAACAAATATTAAATATGGCAACTGAGGTCAGGGTTACATTGAATAGTCTGTTTTTATGTTTGAAAAGCCGTAGGCATAAACAGGTATGTGCCATGGTAAATGCAAGATGCCTTAAGGAAACCGCCATTCCAAACAAATAAGCTAAAGAAAAAACACGTTGAAAGACAGCGTTTATTTTCCAAGTATCCAAAGAGCTGATTTTAAGAGGCACTGAAGCAAAATAAATGGAAACAAAACAATTGAACACCTTTAGGGTATATATTCAGCAAAATAAACACAATACTAACTTATAGTAAGTTGTGCGAAACAAAAGGATAATTCACAACTTGTTTATGTTATATTTTCCACAATTAAAAAAAAAAAATTTATTAAATAAACTGCATTATTTTAGATTTTCAAGTGAACTTCTCAACTGATACAATGCTAATGTTTGCTCTAATCCTACCACATCTAGATTACTGCAACCTTGAACTACAGTAATTGGTGTTCCTACTTCTGTTTCCTTTAAAGTCCATATAAAATTCTACTGCTCATACTGATTTGCTCTATGGAAAGAACATTCATCTTCCCTGCCCCACTACTTGACATACCATTAAAGAATTTATTGTTTACAAATCTTCAATTTAACCTTCCCATTAATTCACTGTTCCTGGGCATAATTTGTACTTCTCACAAGTGCAAACCTTCTTACCTGTGCATACCTTCTTCTGATACTGCTTGTGACCTTTCTCCTTTGAAACCCCTATCAGTGGACGTAAATCTTATCTTCATACATCTCAGATCAGTACAAGTACAGTATAAACTTGTTTAGTTGACATTTAAAATGCCTGAACTACCAAAACTACTGTATATGTATTAATACCAGTAATTCTCAATATATATTTTTGTTTTAGAAATGTATCTAGGCCACTTTTAAAGCTAGTCAATATACTTGCCATTACCACTGGAAGACAGTTCCACATTTTCACCATTCTCATTGTAAAGAAACCTTTCCTAACCTGAAGATGAATCTTCTTTTCTTAAAGGATGTCCACGAGTCCTTTGATATGATCTACTGTATTAGTGAACAATGCACCATAGAGTTTATTGTATGGCCCATTAATATATTTGTATAAAGTTGTATACAAGTAGGTCCCAGGCACACTGGATTCATATGTAAATTTATTTTTTTGAAAATGTATTCACATATGAATCCAGTGTGCCCGGGACCTACTTGTATATGAGTGCAATTTTTTGGTGTAACAAATGGAATTACACAACCTGGTGGCACCTGATAATAAAAATAAAGGTTAGGATGAGTGCAGGAACCTTCACTATATAATTTTTGTATAAAGTTATTAAATCCCCACGCAAATGTAGCGTCTCCAATGTAAACAGCCCTAACTTGTCTAATCTGACTGCATAGTGAAGCCCCTCCATTCCCTTTAATATTTTAGTTGCTCTTCTCTGAACTGCCTCAATTTCCAAGATGTCCCTTTTGTATATGGGATTCCAAAACTGCACTGCATATTCAAAATGAGGCCTTACCAGTACCTTGTAAAGAGGGAGAATAATATTTTTCTCTCTTGAATCTATTCCCCTTTTTATACAAGACAATATCTTGCTAGCTCTAGCCATTGCTGCCTGGCACTGTTTGCTATAGCTAAGTCTGTTATCAACCAGAACCCCCAAATATTTTTCCATTAGTGATTTACTTAACACAGAGTATTTATGGTATAGCTGACACAATGATTGTTAAACCCCAAATGCATCACCTTACATTTAGCAACATTGAATCTCAGCTGCCACACTGCTGCCCATTTTGATATCCTATCTAGGTCTTCTTGCAGCAGTTGCACATCATTTGAAGTTTCTAAGCACTGCATAGTTTAGTTTCACCTTGCTCTCTATGCCCCCTTCTACATCATTTATAAACAGATTTAAAAGAAGTAGCCCCAGTACAGAACCTTGAGGCACTCCACTTAGAACTTAAGTCCACATAAATGTAGCTCCATTGACCAGCTCTCTCTATTTGCGACCCAATAACCAATTCTCTATCCATGTACAAATGTTTTTTTTTTAGGCCAACAGTCCTCAGTTTATACATTAGTTGCCTATGTGGCACAGTATTAAACGATTTAGTAAAATCCAAGTATACTACATCCACTGCTATGCCTGAATCTAAATTGCTACTCACTTCTTCTTAAAAAACAACAAAATTTGTCTGGCACAATCTATTTCTCATAAATCTGTGTTGACTACTACTAAGATCGGTTCTAGAGACAAAGTCAAGAATATGATTCCAAAACAAAGTTTCCAGCACTTTCCTTACCACTGATGGTAGGTTTACAGGTCTATAGTTACCAGACTGGGAACGACTACCTTTTTTGAATATTGATATTTACCTTGGCATTTCTCCAATCCAGCAACACATCACCAAACAAAAGTGAATCTGAAAAGATGAAAAACAGTGGCCTAGATAAAACTGGACTAAGCTCTTTTAAGATCCTAATTGTCTAATTGTTTCCATACCATATCCTCTGTCAGTCAGAGTGAATATTCCTCATTTATACCCTTCATGTTATTACAGTCCCTGCTATAAGGACTATGATTCTCTACAGTGAATACTGATGGGGGGAAAACATGTTGGCATCCTCTACAACCATCTCAGCCCCATTATTTAATGGTCCCATTTGTTGTTTGTTGATTTCATAATTTTAAAAGCCTTTTTCTTTTTTCCATTTCCCTTTTTACCTGGGCATTAAGCCATGCAGGAGTGGATATGGTTCCCTTACTCCAATCTATATCAGGGTAATTGAAATCCCCCATAACCAGAACATGCCCCATACCAGCAGCCTTCTCCAACTGCACATGGAGATTCATTTCCACCTCCTCACTGGCATTTGGCAGCTTTTAACAAACACCAACAAATAATTTACCCACCTTCTTGCTTCCTGTACACAGCTCCACCTATATTGTTTCTGCCTTATTGTTTATACCCCCATCTATCTCTCTTTTAAATTTGGCTACAATTCCTGTTTAACATACATACACACCCCTCTTCCTCCTTTCTTATTAACTCTGCCATGTCTAAATAAGGAGTATCCTTCAATATTTGATGTCCAGTCATGTGAATCATTTACCCATGTTTCTGTTATAACAATCACATTATACCTTTCCTTTAAAGCTATTAGTTCTAGTTCCCCAGTTTTTCCAGCTAGACTTCTTTGTAAGCAAACATTTTAGATTATCATTTAATTTACTTCCATACTTGGACATACATTATCCTCTTAGCTCCCCCCTCCCCCATCTCCTCCCTTCATTATCTTATTAGCCCCCTGATCTCTAACTCCTCTATCTACCCCTGTGTAGTCTTGGCGACAGTTTACCCTATCTACCTTTTTAATCATAGAGTCCCCTACCAATACCACCTTCCTATCCTTCCTAGACCCCAGTTCTCCCACCCTTGTATTAGAGATAACGGCCCCCTGGATGCTCAAGGGAATCGCCCGCTCTATACATGTTACTTCTGAGCTGTCATCCTCTACATCCTCACCTAAAATGGCAAATCTGTTGGGATTAATAAGCTGGGAAGAAGCGACCCAACCCTTCTGTCCACTTCTTACCCTGGTGATCCTTACAAATCTATCATCCTTCACTACCTTATCTGACCCATTTCCACCCTCCTTCCAAGCCATGCAACGCTGCAAGTTTCCCGTGGACCTCAGATGCTAAATAGGCAACCCACTCAGATCTGACACATACATAGGTCCCTTGGTGTGGCTACTCATACATGCAGCAGGATGCACATTGCGTGGCCCCAGCTAATCTGTCCATACTAAACAGAAATACACAACAACAGAAGTAGAAATCTTGTTCTTAAACCCCTTTTTTGTTCTACATGCTTTTGTTTATTAATGCACCCCTTAAAAACAGACAATCCCTTTTAAAACATAATCACCCCTTTGAAAGAAAAATGCCTAGAGCTTAGCAGGACTTATGTGTCTGTGAGGTTCAAAACCAAAGATGCTACAGTGTTCAGGCAATTTAAAGGGTATGTCCACCCCCAAACATTTTTCCAACTACTGGGCCCACTGTACAATAAAAAAAAATCCTTACCTTACCTCCCTGCTCCTTGTGGTTCTCCTGTTATGCCTCTTCAAAGTTCAGGAAACTGAATAGTAGACGCTGGCAGTGACTTATCTGGTGCCTTTTTCTCTGCTAACCTCAGCAAGGTCTGAGGCATGCGCAGTAGAGCCCTTTTCCCCCCCGTCCCTCCCTCCCTCCAGATCCCTCCGTGGCTGGCAGTCTTCTATCCATAAAAGCTTTTAATATCATGCAGGGCATACCCTCCTAGCCCCAATCGCTAAATTCATAACTATATTCATAACCGCTTCCAATCTCTACTTACACCTCCTCGTTCCAGCACCATTCTACATTGATGGCAGTGGCAGCTGTGATTGGCTGCCTCTCAGCCAATCACAGCCCCGGCTGCCGGTCCAGCCCCCTGCTTGCAGTACCGGCGAGTAGGGGAGCCGGATCAGAACATCGCAGGAACGAGGAGGTGCAAGCGATTTTACAAGTATGAATATAGTAGTTGGGGTGGGAGGGTATGCCCTGCAGGATCTCAAAAGTTTTTAAAGAGGGTGGACATGCCCTTTAAACCAATTAGTTACACCCTCATCCCATCAGAGAGGAAAGAAACAAAACAAAGAAAAACGCCTTTCCTTTGTTTCAGTAATAAGCATCAAAAAAACAAAACAAAAAGAGATTTTATTTACTTACACTCAGGCACACTCCCAGAAATAAATAGTGCTAGGTTAGCACAGTCACTCAGATTGCAAACAGTTAATAAACGGTTTTGTTTCTTAATGTACCCCTTAAAAACGACATACTCCTTTTGAAAGGAAATCGCCCAGAGCTCAGAAGTTGCTCTTATATGTGAGGTTCAAAACCCCATGTAATAAGGGGTTTACATCTTTTTAGTTAGTACACCTATATGGGAATGTGATGGTTATACATTGTCACTCCCTTAGGTCCAAACTCCAGACAGAATTAGCAAGGCGAGACACCACACAATGAACATATGTGCAAATCCTTACTAAAACATAGCTGGGTGACAGGTGTCATAATTATTATTATTGTGGATTTCTATAGCGCCAACATCTTCCTTAGCGCTGTACAATTACATGTATACATTCACATCAGGCCCTGCCCCGAAGAGCTCACAATCTAAGCACATTTATTTGACACATACAACCTATCAGTATATCTTTTTTTATTGTGGGGGAAACAGGGGTTCCTGGAGGAAACCCACACAAGCACGGGAAGAACATACAAACTCCTTGCAGATGTGTCCAAGGGTGGAATCGAACTCAGGACCTCAGCGCTGCAAGACAACAGTGCTAACCACTGAGCCACCTTGCTGCCCGGTGAAGCTTGCGTCTAGAAGGCATGGACAGTGTCCACCTGACATATCTGCAGGGTATATCAAGGAGTACAGACATGGAGACAAAAGAGAGCTGAGAGAGAAAAGATTTTAGAGAAGACTGAGTTTAAGAAGACTAAGGAGAAGAAGAGAACCAAGATCAACACTAAAAAGTGTCGGAGGAAATACAGTCCAAAAATGTGAGAGATTTTTTAAGCCAAATGAAAAAGCCAGTAGCTAGTTTGCCGCCACATGAAAAAGCCACATAGCTAGTTTGCAGTGCCTATTTAAATCAAGTTCCTTTTAAAAATATTTCCCTGTAGGAGTTTTGAAGCATAATTATTGTCAAAAGAGCCATAAAAATAATTATTGAAACAGACAACCATACTTGATTTGCTACACTGCATTGAAATAACACTCCTTTGATGAAGTGTGTGATGGCCCTGTCTGATTTAATGATGTTTGGAAATTGGCACTGGTGTTAAAAAACAAAGGCAACCTGTCACTTTTCTTTACATCATAACATAGCTGTGAATTATAAAGATGTATGAAAGATGTAAACAAATCTTACAGTACTTTGAAGTTCAATATACTCTTGCTAGTGAATGTACTGCTAATTGTATTTATGATTAACCTGTACGTGGTTTAATTTTTTTGCTCAACATCTAATTGTGGGTAAGACCTTAAAGGATAACTATACTCTAAAATGTAACTTTTTAAAAATGGAAAGTACCTGGGGCAGGGATGTTGGATTAATTATTCCTACCTAAAATATCATTTCGTTGAGGCACAGCACTTACAGTTTCCCCCAGGTTAGTCCTGGACTAATCCTTTATTAAAGACAGTGCTGAAGCCAGGAGGAATACTGGCAGAATCAGTTTTCTTTGGGCTAATGCTGTCCATACACAAACACAAAAATTCAGATCCCAATGGGTTTTCTTCAAAATACCCAATTTGAATGGCTCTGACAGGCCATCTATGATGGGAACTGGATTGGTCATATTAAAATGAAACATAACTTCGCCATTGCATATTCTACTATATCAGTAGGCTGGCAATAGTTATTATGCTAGTTTTGATACGCCTGACTGACAGATAATCATATTGTGCATGAAGATGCTAGTCAAATGTGTCTGGAGATATGTGACCAGATTTTGACAGAAATATTCATTGGTCATAAAATCAAATGTATGCAGCCATCTTAAAAATAAGAATCAGTGACCACAAATATTTTAAGAAACATCTGGTCCCCAATGTCGAGCTATTGCTAAACTATGCAATCTTCACATTTACTTCTTTACTAAAAGATACGTAATGACCCTAAGGAATGGAGGACATGGCAGGTTGTCAGGGAAAAACGAAACTGAAATGAAGGGAGTGGTCAGGTAGGGACAGTAGGAAGAGAGAGAGGCAGGGAGAAGCTGATAGGGGAGTTTAAGGAAGGAAAGCTCAGGATAGGGGGAGGAGGGTATAAAGTCAGGAGCACATGAGGGAGAGGCACTTTCACTTTCATTCTAGCAGACAAAGTGGAGTGTTACCCGCCCACCCTTCCCGTTGAGGAAGAAATTGGGTACTTTCAAGTAGAAACAGGGAGGGTTGTCACAGCAAGGAGCGGGGGTCCATAGAGGAGAGAGTGAGTGGATAGGGGAGCAAAAACAGTTGGTGTAAGAGCGGTACAGGTGGATAGGTCCTTTTCTTGACTAGGAACAGGTGGTCATAGGAAAAGGGGGGGCACTCATTGAGCCGGTGCTGGGACGGCTGATGAGCTGCACAAGGTTGCCAGCAGAGTTGGGCAGGCCTCTATGGACCATATATAAAGTTATATTGTTGCAATGTAGGTTAAGGAATGTTAAGTGGTAATTAACGTTTGCACTGTTTAGCACTTATATGAAAATGATAATATGTTGCACTTAAGTTTTTTCTGTAAACAAGTTTTTATGAATAAAGTAAACCTGCTGTGGCCTTTTTGATCCAAGAATGTGTATGTGTTTTATTTAAGGTGGGGTGGTAAAAGTAAGAAGGGAGTTTTTATTAGGACTAACACTGCCAAGTAATATGTACAGTAATGTTCATGAATAGCAGGTACAGTAATATGTACAGTAATGTTCATGGATAGCAGGTACAGTAATATGTACAGTAATGTATTATAGCAGGTACAGTAATATGTACAGTAATGTTCATGGATAGCAGGTACAGTAATATGTACAGTAATGTATTATAGCAGGTAAGTAATATGTACAGTAATGTTCATGGATAGCAGGTACAATAGTACAGTAATTATTATAGCAGGTACAGTAATGATGTACAGTAATGTTCATGAATAGCAGGTACAGTAATATGTACAGTAATGTTCATGGATAGCAGGTACAGTAATATGTACAGTAATGTATTATAGCAGGTACAGTAATATGTACAGTAATGTATTATAGCAGGTACAGTAATATGTACAGTAATGTTCATGGATAGCAGGTACAGTAATAGTACAGTAATGTTCATGGATAGCAGGTACAGTAATATGTACAGTAATGTTCATGGATAGCAGGTACAGTAATATGTACAGTAATGTTCATGGATAGCAGGTACAGTAATATGTACAGTAATGTTCATGGATAGCAGGTACAGTAATATGTACAGTAATGTATTATAGCAGGTACAGTAATATGTACAGTAATGTATTATAGCAGGTACAGTAATATGTACAGTAATGTATTATAGCAGGTACAGTAATGTTCATGGATAGCAGGTACAGTAATATGTACAGTAATGTATTATAGCAGGTACAGTAATATGTACAGTAATGTTCATGAATAGCAGGTACAGTAATATGTACAGTAATGTTCATGGATAGCAGGTACAGTAATATGTACAGTAATGTTCATGTATAGCAGGTACAGTAATATGTACAGTAATGTATTATAGCAGGTACAGTAATATGTACAGTAATGTTCATGAATAGCAGGTACAGTAATATATACAGTAATGTTCATGGATAGCAGGTACAGTAATATGTACAGTAATGTATTATAGCAGGTACAGTAATATGTACAGTAATGTTCATGAATAGCAGGCACTTGAGAAAGGACCTAGACTGTCCGAAACATGTCGTGGTGTGCACAATAAATGCACGTTTGTTTATAGCAATACCTGTGGGGTTGTCTGAGTTTTTGGTTGCTCTTTACTACACATTTTTATTTTGAATTTATGTCCAGGAACAGACATCTGGGCAACCAAAGTCTATAGGAGATGTGGTGAGCTGAATTGCATTCATGAATAGCAGGTACAGTAATATGTACAGTAATGTTCATGTATAGCAGGTACAGTAATATGTACAGTAATGTTCATGGATACCAGGTACAATGGATGTTCATGGATAGCACTACAATATGTAGTGGATTCCTATACCTTCAAGTAATATTTTATGTATAGTTCTCTTTAATCTAATGTTGGATAGAATTAATATAAACTAGACATTCATTAACAATGTTTTGTCCACCATACATGGCTAATTCCCTACTGAAAGCTTGTCTGTATTACAGGTAGACATAAATAAAACTAATGAGATTCATTCTGCCAGCAGTTTTGACGAAATTGTTTTGGGGTTTTTTTCACCACAATTTTTGAATTTTTAATTGGGATTTTAGACTTTCTTCTATAAATAGAGTTCCAAAATTCTGCTTGAGTCTACCAGATTACACTTCAAAACTAGGTTAGTTTTAAAACCGGGATATATCTTTAAGGAACTAACTACTAAAATATCATAGAAATGTGACAATCTACAGTGTGTAATAAGTAGGGATGGCTGGTTCGCGGATCCGAACCCAGATCCGCCGCAGATTTATCCCGTTCGCAAACGGCGGATTTTTCCGGATTTTCCGCCTTCCGAACTTCTGAACTGCGGATTTCTCGTATTTTCGAAAATTTTCGAAATTCACGATTTTGCGTATTTTTGTCAATACGTATTTTCGAAAATTTTCGAAATTACGAGGATGTCTCTTATTTTCGTAAATCCGTATTTTCGTAAATTTTCGAAATTACGAGGATTACTCGTAATTTAGAAAATTCCGTTTTTCGAAAATTACGCGTTTTATACGAGAAATCTCGTAATTTCGAGAATATTTTTCATTTTAACGGGTCCGCTCGTGGATTTTCGAATTTTCAATTTTTTCGAAAATTCGCGGATCCTCGAGCGGACCGGATTTTGCGAAGTTCGGACATCTCTAGTAATAAGGTTATATAGGAATACACACATAGGCAGGCTGGACACAATTATATTATCTATATAGTGGATACTGTAAATTATATATGTATTAAGGAGAGGATATCTCACAGTCCTGCTCTCCTTGCCTCTTGCTCAATGTCCTTTAATGGGGTTCCCATAAATCTGAATTGGGCAATGCACAATAAACAAATGATGAGAATCACACGTGTTGGGAATTTGTCCCGGCAGATCAATGAACAATGTGCCATACAGGTGCAATTACTGTGCAAAACGCGTGCCGCACATCGACCCATCAAGATGGGCCTTTACAGATATTAATTAAGAAGGAAACTTGTTCAAATCCTAGAGAATGTCTGTACTTCCAAAATTGTTATATTTTATACAATTGGCCATACATTATTCAGGTACATGTAATATGTATTTCAATGCCCCATTCTAAAGGCCCCTATACATGGCATTGTAATTTAGATCAATTCGGCAAATTCGATCCAAAAAACTATGATTCAGCAAGGCCCTATTTTTCAGATTCTATCTTCTGTAGATTTCAATCTGAAAATCTCCAGAAGATTGTCAGTGCAAGATGGGGAATTATTTACAGAAGATTGTCAGTGCAAGGTGGGGAATTATTTACTGTAGTAAAGTATAGGTAGTCGGCCGTGATCTTTAGATGCTTTTTTAGGGAGAACACTCGTAACTGTGTGTAGCCACATTTTTTAAAGATGACAGACAGAATCTTACAGATTGGTGCAGTATGTACCCAGCTTTAGCAACTTGGCAGTTCTGCTTTATTTTGTGCCTTCTCTGAATAAAATGTTTTCAATTCTGTTTCTCCTACAGTAAATGGAATAGACCTCAGTAACAAGTAGACGGGTCACTGTAAGAAAACAACAAAATAGCAGAATCAGCAAAGTAGCAGTAAAACCAAAACTACATTTGGTGAAACTATTTTAAGCCAAACTCACTAAATCCATTCAGATTCAGGGATATTTAAGCAATTAAGAAAATTAGAATAATCCATGTAGTATTTTTAAAAATGTTTGAAATTTCTAGAAATTTATGAAATCGAAAAATGTCAAAGTTCAGTTTAGTGGTTCAGAAAAAGTCCCAAATCCAAAAAGCCCGAGTTCCAGCGGATCGGCTTAGAAACCAGATTAGGGTTTGGGTCCCTCTCTAATGATGATTACACTAGAATGTAAATTTGCCAATGTTAGACTTCACATTTTTAGATTTTACTTAAAATTACTTGAAATGGATTTTTATATCTCCCAGCAGATCCAAGTTAACTCCATAGTCAGACTATGTCAGCAACACGCATTTAAAATGTTTTTTATACATTTATATAGAATATTTATTTATTTAACAGTATTATTGTCAGTTCAAAAATATACCATTTACCTACTTGTAATTAAGATCAAACATGTCAAAAATCTTCAACCATATCTACATGTAAAATGGAACCTTAAAGGAATTTTTGTATCTTATGTCAATATTAACACATTACCTATAAGTATAAATATTGGGTAATATCAAAATGGGCTAAATAAGAATGGCATTTAAAATAGTAATAATAATATTTAT
The DNA here is from genome assembly GCA_019447015.1 of Hymenochirus boettgeri. Lineage (NCBI taxonomy): Eukaryota > Metazoa > Chordata > Amphibia > Anura > Pipidae > Hymenochirus > Hymenochirus boettgeri. The sequence goes on along the minus strand of CM033469.1, from coordinate 358,355,366 downwards.
TAGTAATTATTAATAATTTCACGCAAACAAGATAGAAATGATTTGTACGTGTAGTGGAAACATTGGTCCCATTGGTCCCAGTTTTCTTAAAATAAATAAATAAGCAAGAATGTAACATGGTTTACTGCAAATGGATTATGACATACTGCCACCCGGTGGCAAATTGAGATCATCAACACAAAATAAACTAAGCAAACTGCACTGCATTTGCTTAATAAAGCACCAAAATGAATTGTATTAGTATACTTGGTCAAATTCAAATTTAAAAAAATATCTGTAAGATGTACACCGATATATTTGCCAGTCGTAGATTGAACCCGCGATTGTCTTATCAATATTGTCTCACTGAAATTGATTAGAAGAATATGACCGCACACACAAAATGCTCAGGCTAGAAGTGCGGCCATTACCTTATATACAAGGATTTCCACTGAAATCGGTCATTTAAAGTGCAACTGTGGTCTCTACACAAGTAAAGGTTAAATAAAAGCCTGCAGTCTTTCCATTAATATGAGCCCTGGATCTGCAGATTTTGATAAATGATAATGTTAATATCCTGCTTCCAGTAGGTTGGGTGACATCATCTGACCTCTGCTCATCCCCTTTATTTGTAACCTGCAAGATTAAGAAGGTGTAGCTGTAAATGAAGAAATTGGCAGAAGCATGTTGGCTCAGTGACTAGCACTTGTGCCTTGCAGCGCTGAAGTGTGGCTTTCCTCTACAGTTTCCCCCACAATAAAGACATATTGATAGGTTGTATGTGTCAATAAATGGTCCTGATGTGAATGTATCCATGTAATTGTAAGTGATACGGAAGATGTTGGTGCTCTATAAATCCCTAATAATAATAATAATAATCTATTTATTCTCCACATGAATTAACAGCCCCTTTAGTACTAATGAATCTTCATGAAAGGGGTATTATGGGCTGGGAATGGAAGGATTTAATCAATCTCTGCAGCCACCCATGTCCCAATGGGACCTGCTATGTTCAGTTGGATGATTACATGAGCAGGTTTCCTACCCTGACATTGAATGATCCACACACCATATCCTGCCAGATTCTTCTACTTGGAGCTTCTGTTTTTTTCTGTTTATTACATTATTACACTGACCATTATACAGAGCACCATGAGTATAGTTGAAAATGGTGACATAAACATATAGACATATATATACAGTCACAAAATATAACCTGCATTTGGCAACTCCTCACCTCAACACAATCAGTATCTGAAGCTCTAATTCTCATTCACTATTGGTAGCTAAACATCTGACAGTGTGTCCCCGAATTGTATCCCTGTATGTATGGCCTGGTACACATGGACCAATACCAGGACCTAGCCAATCACATTGAAAAAAACACATTTTTCAATGATCAGTCTAAACATTTGGACATATCGATAAATCACAAATGATTGTGTGGTTTTTAATACATTGCTTCAATGGTCGGGAAAATATTGGCATATAAAAAAAAGGAAGGTCGGGGTATCACTCGACTTTCTTTATTTAAAATAAATGATTAGAAATAAAAAATATTTGCATGCACAATTTTTTGTGTGTGTGTTCGCTTTTACATATCTGTTGTATTCAATTAGATCAACTGGACTCAAAGTTTAGTTCTTGAAGATGTTTCGCTAGTCATCCGACTGGCTTTATCAATTCAGAATGACTTGTACAAGAATCTGTTCACAATAAATATCTTGGAAAGTCACAATGCGCAGCCAGGTGTTAGGGGACCTCCTGAATGCAAAGTGTTGATAGCATTATGGTGCTATCAAAACTGCTCAGGTTAAGGCATCAAAATAACATTGTACATGACAGACAATGGTTTGGTTACTTTATTTTGACAGACACCTCTCTTGAACCAATTCTGTTCCTTGGTCAGGATGTTGACATTCCAATCTTTAAACGTATGTCCTTTTTCCATAAGATGCAGGTATACAGCTGAGTCCTGACCCAAATAATTTGCTCTTCTGTGCTGGGCCATACGTTGGACAAGCATGTCTTTCCCATATACAAATTAGAGCACTTTTCACAGCACTGTACTGCATATATGACGTCACTCTTCTTGTGTTTCGGTATTGGGTCTTTCGGATGCACCAGTTGCTGCCTTTGTGTTTTGTTTGGTTTAAAGCAGACAGGGATACGGTGTTCAAAATTATTCTTAAAGGGACACTATACTGAAAAAAATTAATTTTCCTCATCTTAATCTATAATTGAATACATGTAAATAGCGCTTACTCTGATTTGCATGTGTTGCTGCATGCCTTCAATCCAGCGCACATTTTGTTTAGGAGCAGTATCCCCCCTCCCTTTTTTAACCCCCCCCCCACTTCCATCCGACCTGACTTTTCCCCCTACAAACCAACTGTCAAGCCTGCACACAGCATTCCAACTGTCAAAACTCTGTCACCATTCCAGCTATAGTAAAACTACTCACAGAAGAATAGTTTTTGAGAGCAAGGAACTTGATTGACAGCTGAAATATAAGAAGTTTTAGACTGGATATGTAAAGAAATAGGGGGCAGATCAACAAAAAAATGATACAGTGGTGGTTGGGAAGAATTATAGTTTTCAGTTATGGTCAATTTAATATAACCTATTTTTCAGTATAGATGCCCTTTCTCTGACACCCTTGCTACATAAGGAATGACCATTTTCTTTCTCCTGTCTTGCTTTCCCCCTTCACTGTTGGTATTCATTAGAGATGGACTAACTTAATGAAGTTCTGTTAGTTTCCGAACTTCCGTAAAAGTTCAGAAACAAACCCAATTAAAGCCAATGGAGAGATATAGTATATAGAATAGTTCAAAAAGTTTGGATAAATAACTGTTAAAATAACAATGGTAACTTATTGTAAATGGCTGTGGCACCTGGGAAATGGTCCATATCACCAAAATAATTCTTTCCCCATGATTGGCCATTTGTCGGGTTTCCGCACACTGCATTCGAGGGTTAGGACCAATTCCAGGGTTACCAGGGGTTACCGAACAATACTTTTGAGGGTTAAAACTAACGATAGGTTCGAAGGTTACCAAAATCGGCCGCTATATTCGAGGGTTACCGAAAACAACCACTACATTCGAGGGTTACCAAACGATACATTTAAGGGTTACCGAAATCAACTGCTACATTTGAGGGTTACTGAACATTTCCATTGAACTCATCTGTGTCCTAATATCCTTTAATTTTACAACTAAGAGGTGCATTAATAGTAACATAAAGTATGTTCCAGCTCTATATAAATTATGTATTTGTGTTGCATTTTAAAACTTAGAACCTGATCTAAACCTGATCTAAATGATTATTCCATTCATAACTGACTAGCAATTTCACAGCATAAATGTAACAATTTTTTTCTAAATTGATTGAAAGACATTTATGTAAACTAATCAAAAGCATAAATCATACGTTATCACTTGTATGATTCAACACATAAAAACCTGGTAAAGGTTTGAGATTTAAACAGATGCTCTCATCATATAATTACCTTTGTAATAGCCCTGGATATTTATTGTTTTTACAGAGGATTATATTATGATTTATATTTTCAGTTAAATAAGAGATAGAGGTGCTCATTTAAAAGACAATTATACTCCACATCTGAATAGAAACCAGGGTAAGGACCTTAACCGTACATCCTCACCCCTAAGTACTTTAATGATCAGCTTGAATACTTACATTAAGTTTTACTCTGTCCCTCAGCGACTGTCAGTGACAGTTCATGATCTGGCCAATGAGAAGACATGTTTCTTTGCAGAGAGTCTTCCCATTGGCTACATCCTGGACTGCAGAGATGAGCAGGAAGGGGACTGGAACGGTGAGGGAAACTTCATGTAAGTATTTCAGTAGCCAAGGGTGAGGACTTTGAAGTTTAGGTCCTTACCTGGGGTACTATGAATAGGTTGAAGAAGAGGAACGAGGGGGAGGTAGATATAATTGTCCTTTAATTATATGTCGAAAAGAGAAAATGGCGATCTTGGTTAAACCAGAAATCCTGTTGGGTAATAGTTTAACATCCCCTGGACCCTGATTAGTATTGAGAAACACTCCACAATGTATTGTCACCTTCCAAGGACCCACTGGCAGGCTAGATATATTGGCACAGTCCAGGGAACACTCCAGCACACCACTGTGTAGATAGGTGCAAGGGACAGGGCACAAACGTTGTGAATGTTGTTGCAATAAAATTATTGTGAATTCACCTGATTAATGTGCTCCCCCATATCTTTCTTTTGCTGTAGATATATTGGCTCCTGACGATTTTAAATGGGCGAACTTAACGCCCACTTCCTTTCTTCGTAGGAAATGGATTTTACCATTTTAAAAGTTTTTGAAATATTCCCATAAACTATTCACTAGATATAATTCCTGTTTATAAGTAACCCTCCATAAAACCCTAAAAAAAACAAAGCTGTGTAAGCTACACAGGCATCATGGAACAGACTTCCCTCCAGCGCTGTACTGTATTTTCCTGACCCTCTCACTGCCCCTGACTATGTGTGTCCATCTTTCTGGAGATATTTCCACACAGAACTTCACACTCCACGTAGCCCTTTAAGAGACAATTTACTTCCTTCTCCCAATTTGTGGAGCATTGTGTCGTTTATAATCAAGTTCTCCTGCCACAGGCACTAAATATTAGATTGTAAACTTTATTGGCAGGGATTTACTACAGCAAAATACTTTTATGTACTGCTCTGCATTAAACCCATATTAGCAGATGCTTAAATAACAGAAATGAATATGAGAATGTCTCCAGAAAAGGCGCTTGTTAAAAATGAACTTTATTACTAGTGTGTAAAGTGTCAGAATGCGTCTAAGAATATTTGGCACAGGAGCGTAGACACGGAGTTTGAAGATATATTCCTTCTGGTTCTTTGCGGAGTCGCTTTCGCACAATACCTACAGACAGGACCATACATCTTCCAGGGATTTGTCTGTGTACTCAAAGGCGAAAGTGGATCTGATGCATCAAACCTTTATAAATAAATTAGTCATTTACCATAGCACGAGAGTGCCAAGGCGGCGTACACACTAAAGCTCTGTGTGCATTTATCTTATGTAGAATTTAGATTCATTTAATTACACCAGCAACAATAAGAGAGGTAATTTATTTGTCAGGTAATAATGTTATTGCATTTATCACTCATTAGCAGTCTAACAAAGTGTCATTTTACTTAGCTTTACTTACTTTGCACATCATCCTTCTAATCTGTCTCTATGTGAAATTGCAATAATGCATATTCAATTTTTACCAATGCACCATTACTGAATATGTAAATGTCCTTAAAAGCCAACTTTAATTTGTGAATACTTTATGATAAAAGTGTAAGTGCATCTAAAAGCCTTTTGTGCTGGTTAGCACAGTTTCTGTTTTAACATCTATACTGAATGTTTATGCAAAATTCCTGACAGATGAAAAGAAGCGCATAAGGGTAGACTGTTTACCAGCAAGGGACAGTGTTTTAGTGAAACAGGGTAGGTGTAATGCCGGCCATGCACTTATGTCAGGCCGGGCACCAATGACTTACGTCTTATGTCAGGCCAGGCACCACTGACTTACCTTGTGAAGTTCCCATAACATTCCAGGATGGAGACATGGAACATCATGGTAACATCGCAGGTAAGTTTTCTAAGTGTATGGCCGTCATCAGGCAAGGCAGGATTTACAAATAGGCTGGGACCATGGTATAATGTGTCAGGTAAAATAATTGTATTTCTGTCTCATCACTATGATAAGCAAAGTCTCAGGACTGGACCCTGGGCATTCCACCTTTGTAATCTTCTTTTGAATGATGGAACACAGTAATTAATATATGCATGATCGTTACTATGTGCGTATATTGCCTTTTATTTATATTTTATTTGTAGCTGTGTGGCCGTGGACCATTGTGTATGTGCAGCACGGTGGCTCAGTAGTTAGCATTGATGCATTGCAGCACTAAAGTCCAGAGTTTGATTCCACCCTTGGACACATCTGCAAGGAGTTTGTATATTCTCCCTGTGCTTGCGTGGGTTTCCTCCGGGCACTCCGGTTTCCCCCACAACCATAAAAGGCATACTGATAGGTTGTATGTATCAAATAAATGTGCTTAGATTGTAAGCTCTTCGGGGCAGGGCCTGATGTGAATGTAAAGCATGACTGAAGATGTTAGCGCTATATAAATTCGCAATAACAATAATAATATTATGTGGGAGATGCTATTTAATTAGGCATTAGATTCTTTTTGATGATTGGTTCAGTATGAAACCTTAAGGAAAGATGTAAATGAGTTTTTTACATGGGTGTGAAATGTAAGGATAACTTAAATCCCAGTCATGAACACATGAAATATTCAATTCTTTATTAAGAAATTTTCACATATTATCCATATGTCCAATTTTATTTTTTATTTATTTCTGGAATAGAAATTGAAAACCATAAAATTAACCTTGATTTACTCATGAAAGAAAATATAAAAACACAAATGTGTATTCTAACTAAGACCTAACCCCTAGTGGTATCCACTTCAGCTTTAATTTTCCTATGGGTGGTCTTACCCTCTGATAAAAAGTAGAATTCATGCCAGATTCTATGATGGTGACCTGCTGCAGGTAATCATCCCCAAACCATGACACTTCCACCTCTATATTCTTCATAGCTGGTATAAGGTTCTTTTCCATGAATGCAGCATTTGGTTTGGGCCAACCTCTGTTCTGGTGTCCAAATATTTACATTTTAGACTTGGATTATCTGTCTAAAGGACTTAATTCTGGTTTGTTGTACATTCTCTCTGGCAAACTTCAGTCTGGTTCTGATGTTTCCCTCAGAGAGAAATGGTTTACTCCTTGCACAATACCAATGTAAAGATGTGCAGTCTCGTTCTGATTATAGAGGCATGTACTTTCACATCAACAGTAGTGGCAAGCATCTGGTGCAGGCCCCATGATGACATTTTAGGGTTTTAGGAGACTCCTTTTAGCATCTTGCTCTTGGGGTGAACTTACTTAGACAGCCATATCTGATTATTTGGCAGTTGTTTTGAAAGTCCTCTACTTGAAAGAAATACTTCAACCAAGAAATCACAATACAAAGAAACAGTTTCAACCACTAACGCTGATACTAATTAGTATAAAACACCTACTTAGGGTGATGGTAGGACCAGGTTGATAGACCCCTGGCCCTAGTCACTACTGTCCAACAGGTGAACTTCCCAAAACAGTCAAAATATGGAGAAACACAGCAGCTACTCACCGACGTAGATCAGTGGCCCAGGTGCATCCAAGCCCCAGGCCCTTCGCTCGGCCGGCACTCACGATAATGTTCAACACAGGAAAAAGGCGGGCCAACCCGGAAAACATACGGAACAGTCCCGAATAGTAAAAAATCGATTTATTAAAGTCTACACATCATGCACAAAAACACGCCGATGTCTGACACGTTTGGGGTTACGAACACTTCATCAGAGGCACCCAAGAAATCACCCTTGTTTAAAGGACAATTATACTCACCTCCTTCTGGCTCCTCTACTTTCACAGCCGAATACTACCCAGGGTGAGGACATAAACCACTAAGTCTTCACCTCTGGGTACTTTACAGATTTTTTGTTATACTTACTTAAAGTTTCCCCCGTCGGCCAGTTCCTCTTGTGTCTGCAGTCCTGACTTGGCCAATCGGAAGATTCACTCAGCGAGAATCGCATCATACCATTGGCCACATTGCAGACTCATTAAAGTTATCCTTTAATCAAATAGAGGAGGAGTGGACCAGTGCAACGAAGGAAGAAAAGTATTTTCTTTTGTTTAAATTGTTTATTTATGTGACTTGAATTTCCCAGTATTGTTGAAATTGAGATTTAAGGAAACCTCACATGAGAAACGTACCCACATTCGCACACCTCCAACACTTCCTTACAGGTCCCAATGCTCTGTATGCGCAACAGCATTAAGGTATTTAATAATAATAATAATAGGGTATTTAAAGTAATACAGTAAATACCCTAATTCTTACTTTTGTACACCTTTCCCCACACAGTTATTTCTCTTTTACTGTTCCTATCCTCAGTAGGCAAGCGAGAATTCATCCTTAGTGACCAAGAACTATGGGGTAGACTCAATAAAAAAGGAGTTAAACTCATGCTGCCCCATGTAATTTCAGGTTAGTATGAATTTAAGTTGACTTTTCCGTGGCTTGTGCCTTTTGCTAGTAATGGCACAGGCACCTGATTCAATTCCCCATATATTCCCCCTACATAGTAGTGCAGAAACTAATGGCTTTGTATTGGTGACATAAGAAGGGTGCAGCTTACCCAGGGCCGGATTTACCATCACCAATCCAACCCCTTTATAGTCTATTTTCTTTCCCAAAAAAGAGAAAATGGATGTGGTTTAGGGGGTGTAGTCTGTGGGACTAAGGGCACCAGGCTCTTTGGGCCTACTGGCTCCTGAGGTATAAATCTGGCCCTGAGCTTACCTTATTGGTTCCCATGATGCAATATATCAAGTGATTATTTCATCGTGGGAACCTGGAAGGTAAGCTATGCTCCGGGGAAATTATTGAATCTCTTCATTTATCTTGCTGCCTGCAAAAAAAGTTGATTTTGCAGAAAGAGGAAACTACATACAGGCCAATCTCAAGCAATATAATATCAGTAAACTCATGGTCAATACATGGGAAGCCATAAAATATTTTATTTTAATTTTGCCCATACAATAGTTTGGTGCACAGGGCCAGATTTACCATTAAGCACAATAGGCACATGTCTTGGGGCATCTGTGGTTGCAGGGGCAGTTTTCAACCTCTCCCCTACTGTAGCCAAAAGTGACAGAGGTATGTATTAATGTACAGTCAGAATTGATTGGTCGTTTGTTGCCTTTTTCTTTCTCGAACAATCAAATTAAATTGGACCTGGCATAAAATTAACCTTATTCCTACCGGCCCCTTATAGTTTTCCTTTAAGAAGAAAAGAAACAAGTTGTTGTATTAATGTTTCTATTGCTTAGAGGTCTAAGATTGCTGTAGCATTAACTGAATGTATTCAATTTTCACAACCACTTTTCTAGATTTTTAGCCCCTTTTGCTGCCATAAATCTATAAAGAACGTGCGCTAATAAAATACACATTAAACACTGATAACATCCGAAAAGATTAAGTACTTGAAATATTTGTTGTATTCAGATACTGTACGTTAACTGGGATTTAGTGTAAAATAATAAATCATTTCATACTGTTTGAATTCTGTATATTCTTTCATGCTAGTAATAATTTGATTGTAACAATAGATTTGATTTACAAAGAATCAAAAAATTAAACATGTTCCGTGCTCTAATATGCATTTCAAATTGAATTATCATACCTATTATTTCACAAATAAAGTGGATATAATAATGTCCAAAGAGTTGGTTAACCAATGTCAATTACTCTACTTAAACAGTAATTGATTGCAGTAATGCGAAAGTCGGAAAGTGTTTGTGTTGCAGTGGAGTGTGATAGGTTTTATACTTGTCATGTAGATTTAGTTTCGAGGGTAATTTTATTAGATTTTATTGCATTATGTTCAATAGTTTTTTTTCTCCAAAGGATAATACGTTAATTAACTCTTCGGCTGATGGAAGAATCTTCATTTCTTTACAAGTCTGACCTAAAAACAACTATTTGCTAATATACATATGAACAACATTCCCCATTTTAAAGTAGGAATGTTGGAGAAATGAATAATGATTAGAGATGGACTAGAACTCGAACTCGAACCCGAGTTCGAGCCGAACTATTCGAATTCGGACTTCTCGAACTATCCCGGACCCGGATTTTCGATATTTTCAGACTTTCGATAAATAACGAATGTACGACCGTTCGAATGTTCGAGTAAAATGCCTATTATACCTATACGCGAGCATCGAAACCACGAGTAAAGTGTCCATTAAAACCTATACACGAGCATCGAATCCTCGAGTAAAATGTCCATGGTATCTAGGCGCGAGCATAGAATCCGCGAGTAAAGTGTCCATTAAAACCTATACGCGAGCATCGAATCCTTGTTAAAATGTCCATGGTATCTAGGCGCGAATGCGAGCATCGAATCCGCGAGTAAAGTGTCCATTAAAACCTATACGCAAGCATCGAATATGCGAGGAAAGTGTCCATGGTATCTAGGCGCGAACATCAAATCTACAAGTTAAGTGTCCATTAAAGCCTATACGCGAGCATCGAATCCCCAAGTAAAATATACATGGTACCTAGGCGCGAACGAGAGTAAAATTGATTTTTCGAATGTCCTGGATATTCGAACATGTTCCCCAGACCATTTCCCAGGTCCCACAGCCATTTACATTAAGTTACCATTGATATTTTAATTGTATTTCATTAGAACTTTTCGAACTATTTGACTCCCATTGACTTTAATGGGTCCAATTTCGAACTTTCCATATAGTTCGAAAGTTCGAAAACGGACCGAACTTTCGAAAGTTCGGCCATCTCTAATAATGATCGATTGTTTTAACAGTTTAAACAACAGTGGAATTGTGTGAAACAGAGTTTTGGAGATTTCTAGGTTCCATAGTTTGGAATGATTGGATTAGATTAAAAATATATGATTTATTTAATGAAAGGGGAAAAGTGGTCTAAATACAAGTGCCCTTTATTAAAAAGGACACACTCCTACCTCTAAAATGGTTCAAGCTTCTAGCTGCAGTCTTTCCAAAGTTACAGCAGTATAAAGGGTGTTTTTTCCTGTTAGCACTGTGAGCCCAATAACTTGGGGTCTGCCTCCAAGTTTAAGGTTGAAGCATGCTCACTGCTGGGACACAGCTGCAGCCCCCAAAATTATAAAAGTGGACTTGACACACTTAAAGGGGAACTAAATGTAAAAATCAGGCAGGGGCATAACTAAAAGGGAAAGCAACCGCAGGGGACCTGGGAGCAAAATCTTCTTTTATTTCCTATGACAGATCTATCCTCCTTTTAGAAAACCACTGTGGATGAAGCACAGATAGGGGCCCCATCATAGTTTTGCTGTGGAGCCCAGTGATTCCTAGTTACGCCACTGTACAGGAATTGCATTACTGATTATTGAATTTCCTATTGGCAAATAAAGTTTGTTTTTGAATGAAACTAATTATTTTAGCTGATGAATTTCTGTATTGATGCTTTCACGTGTCAGCTGTGTTTATAGTCTATAGTAAAGGGTTGGCCTTGGTCCCTTCTAAAAAGCCAAAGTTTAGTCTCACATAGAGATGATCTAGAACTCTGCATTTTCGATAATTATTAAACGTTCAAATCAATATCCTTTGATATCCATAACCCTAGAATGCAGCGTTTGGTAACCCTCGAATTCGCCAATAACCCTCGACTTTAGCACTCCATAACACTCGAATGCGGCATTCGGTAAACCTCAAATAAGGTTGAATGTGGCATTCGATTTCGGTGACCCTCAAATTCATTGATAAGCCTCGTCTTTAGTGCTCCATAAACCTTGAATATGTTGTTTGGTAACCCTCGAATTAGGCAATATCCCATGAATGTGCCGTTTGATTTTAGTAACCCTTGAAAATTCTAAATTTGGTGATGTATGTGTCCCTCAGACCATTTCCCAGGTCCAAGAACCATGTACAGTAAGTTACCATTGCTATTTTTACAGTATTTCACAGAGTAAATGAAGGGGACACCACGCAGAAGTAGTCTGCAAAATCAACCACGCTTTATTGCGGCATGTTTCGGACTCTAGAAGTCCTTTCTTGAAAAACTATATCTATGAAACTATATCTGTAAAGTATCATTTATGCTGCAGGGCACGGAGCAGCGAGAAGGTGTGGATCTATTTAGTCCTGACAACAAGTGTGTACACTTACCTTCAATTTAATGGTTCCGATTTTCGAAATATTGAACTTCCAAACTCTTACTAAGGTTCGTCCATCTCTAGTCTCACATAGATTTATTTGGAAACAGTCATAGGGCACTGAATGTTCATAGATCTGTGAACATCAAACGGGGGTGATTTTCAAGTCTATCAATATCTTTGTTATGTCCCCAGATTTTATGTAGTCATATATGATCAAAGTAATTAAGAAAAACTTAACAGACAGCTGCCATCTACAATAGCAAGTATCAGCAAAGCCTATTGGACACTTAAAGGGTATCTCCATTGATGTTCATTTTTTTTTATTAAAGAGCACCTTCCCCAACCCTCCTCCTACCTTTTTTTCACAAAAATCTCCTCTGTTCCTTAGCAGTAGCCCTCGCAAGTTGTGATCGTTTCTGGGGGTGTGTCTTCTCCTATGCTGTGCTGTCACTCTCTGGATTTGTGCTTGGTAGTAGCTATGGGAACGTTATTCTTACGCTCCAATGGGCTGCAAGTGCCAGAGCGGGGTGAGATTCTCCAACGAATAACAGAACTTGTGCGCATGCGCCAAGTGGAATGCGGGTCAGAGTTTTGGGTAGCAGGCTGCCTGGAATACAAGGGACTCAGAGTCAGAATGTCGGTAACGGGACAAATATCTCTTAAAGTACGAAGTTTTGGCCAGATCCACAGCAGGTACATATTTATCTTAAGCAGCACTTTAATTAAGGACTGGGTTGACATATCCTTTATCCTGCTCTCTTACAAAATCACAGTCTTCCTCCTGGCTTCAGTGCTATCTTTTATACAGGAATAGTCCAGGGCTAACCTGGCAAATTAAAACTGTATGTGCTGTAGCTCCTTAACAAAATTATATTGTGAGGAAGTAATAATCAATCCGACCTCCCTGCCCCAGACACCTTTTATTTTAAAAAAGTTCATTTTATATAGTTATCCTTTAGTTAAATCGTGCCATCAATCACCTTTATCTGTGCCCTGGTTCCTGATATATCTGCAGAAATGTGTATGCTGTTTATAATAAAATACTTGCCCACTACACTGCTTGCCAATCATCCTTCAGCACTAATTGCACATTAATTTATTAAAGGGGTGAGCAAATAACAAATTGGTCTTTAAATACCAGTTCGCTTTCTGCAAGTATCTCTGCAAATGACTCAATGTAATTAACTCTTCACCATTTGTAAATAAGAAATGTTTTTTGGATGAACATTTCCTTTGAGTACTCAGTAGTTCAAAATGTTTTCGGTGACTCCATTGGGCCTCCCATTTGCACCTCATTACGATGACAGACAATGTTCAGTATTTCTCTACCAAATCCCAGAACATAGTAACATAGTAACATAGTAATTAAGGTTGAATAAAGACATTCGTCTATCAAGTCCAACCTATTCCCTTTTTTTTTTTTTTTAACCCTACCTAACAGTTGATCCAGAGGAAGGCAAAAAACCCCAGCTAAAAAAGGGGGGAAAAAATTCCTTCCTGACTCCAAACGGCAATCGGAAAGTATCCCTGGATCAACCAGATCTATATGCATTAATACCAGTAATTCTCAATATTTTTTAGTTTTAGAAACTTATCCAGGCCTTTTTTAAAGTTATTCAATGAACTTGCCATTACCACCTCTGCTGGAAGACAGTTCCACAGTTTCACCGTTCTCACTGTAAAGAAACCTCTCCTAACCTGAAGATGAAACTTCTTTTCTTCCAACCTTAAAGGATGTCCACGAGTCCTCTGATATGACCTATTAGTGAACAATGCACCAGAGAGTTCACTGTATGGGCCATTAATATATTTGTATAAGGTTATCATGTCCCCACGCAACCGCCGCTTCTCCAATGTAAACAGCCCTAACTTGTCTAATCTGCCTGCATATTCAAGCCCCTCCATTCCCCTTATTAATTTAGTTGCCCTTCTCTGAACTGCCTCAATTTCCAAGATGTCCCTTTTGTATATGGGATTCCAAAACTGCACCGCATATTCCAAATGTGGCCTTACCAGTGCCTTGTAAAGAGGGAGAATAATATTTTTCTCTCTTGATTCCATTCCCCTCTTTATACAAGACAATATCTTGCTAGCTCTAGCTGTTGCTACCTGGCATTGTTTGCTACAGCTAAGTCTGTTATCTACCAGAACCCCCAAATCTTTTTCCATTTCAGATGCACTTAACACAGAGTTATTTATGGTGTAGGTGGCACAGGGATTATTAAATCCCAAATGCATCACCTTACATTTATCAACATTGAATCTCATCTGCCATTCTGCTGCCCATTTTGATAATCTATCTAGGTCTGCTTGCAGCACTTGCACATCATTGGAAGTTTCCAAAGCTCTGCATAATTTAGTGTCATCAGCAAACACAGAGACCTTGCTCTCAATGCCCCCTTCTAAGTCATTTATAAACAGATTAAACAGAAGCGGCCCCAGTACAGAACCCTGAGGAACTCCGCTTAGAACTTTAGCCCACATAGATGTAGCTCCATTAACCACCACTCTCTGTTTGCGGTCCAATAACCAGTTCTCTATCCATGAACAAATGGATCCCTTACAACTCATGACATCTTGGGCTGCACGGATAAGTCCTAATTCCAAACACTATTTAATAGGATGATCACTGAAAGACTCTCTACAATTATTCAACATTTATTTTATAAGACAAAGACGAGGCTTGCACAGGCTAAGCACAGGGCACAGCACTAAGCCTAGACTGGACACTTCAGTGTATACATTTGCGTTTTCTGCCTGTCAAAGCTCCTTCATCTAAACATTAGTCACTGGTGTATTATATACTCTTTCTCTGTGTATATTTCTGGCTGGATATCAATCCCATATCACTCAATAATGTCAGGATAATTTCAATGAGCTGTCATTTCCTGTTCTTCCATTTTCACCGGTTTCATGCCTTGAAGGTTGACAGCTATAAAGCATTCCAAGAATAAATTCATTTCTAGGGTTGAAGCCTTATAAAGATATCCCAGCTCTGCAGAGGCCAAATGACATTGTACCTTCAAACTGTATACTGGAAATGGGCGATATGTTTCCCTCTCGTATACATCATACTGGCAATAACCTGCATAATGACACTTCCCTTAGAACAAATGTCAGCGGTGGTAGCGGGTAGGGCAGCACTCTCAGTGACATGACAATAAATGCCTTTTTATAAAATTGCTTAGCGTGCTTTTGTGACAGAATAAGATTGCCTCTACATTCTTTTTTAATTTCCCCAGCTTGACATATCATGTAAATGCTTTGTCACACCTGGTTATGTCAGTATGTTGAATCTCGTTCTTCTACTTTATGCTAATTCCCCTCTAGTTAAACTTCTGTTTATATTTCCAATTAAGATTCTGCAACCGGAGGTTACCATGGTTACAGTTAAATTCTGTAATTAGAATTGCACCAGGGTGTACACAATGATCTGACCTGCATTTTTAAGCCTTATATGAGGCAAGCAGCCCACAAGATCACTTTGGTATTTATACGCCTGGCAATACAATGCAGAAAATGGCAGTGATTTTTATTTTGAGTCTTT
Organism: Hymenochirus boettgeri; assembly: GCA_019447015.1. NCBI lineage: Eukaryota > Metazoa > Chordata > Amphibia > Anura > Pipidae > Hymenochirus > Hymenochirus boettgeri. Next base: position 358,339,997 of record CM033469.1, on the reverse strand, counting down.
AAAGCCATTTATAAAATGCATATATACAATTAAGAATTAAAGGAAAAGATTACAATTTAAAGGAGATAAGGAAGCAATACAGCCCCGAGGATCACTACCTATTTCTCAATGACCTTCTCACCAAAGACAGACTATGGGCACAAAATTACAATTATATATAGTGGAAGTGCTACTAATCTGAACAAGAGATTAATACAAAGAAAAAATATGATCGATGCACATTCCAGGCTAATGATGTATCTGTGCTAATGAATATACTAAAAAATATAGGGGTTTTAGTTACATGTTTAGCTTAAGTTCACTCAAAAAGTGAACTACTCCTTTAATGTATTAATAGAAGAATAGAATAATGTATTAATTGAAGAATAGAAAATTGAAGAATGTGTTCAAGTACTGAAAGCTGGAGAGTCAGTCCCAAGAATGCAAGAGAAAGAGCAGCAGGGACTTTCATCTCATAAAAGGCAGGTACTGATATAAAGATAAAGTTTGAGAAATACGTCTCTTAAGAAGGTAAAAAGTTACTAAGGTAAAAAAGGTTAAAAGTTAGGACCCAGCAGAAAAAAGCAAATCGTGAAGAGGTTGCTGCTGCTGGGCTTAAAATAATTTGGCTAAGTTATTGAATTAATTGCTTTAAAGGGCATGTCCACCCCCAAAACTATAATCCCCCCAACTACTGGCCCCACCATGTAGTGTAGTTTAATCCTTACCTCACATCCCAACTCCATCTGGTTCTCCTGTAGTCCCCCCCCAAAGTTCCAAAAAACTGCCCACCAGGAGGCTAGCAGGTCCATATAGGACACTGCCTGCTACCTGGCCTCCCGGAGATTCCTGCCATGCGTGCTGCAGCCCTTCTCCCCCCTCCTCCCCCCCTCCCTCTCCTCCCTCTCCCTCCCGTTCTACTATCCCTCCCCTAGCGAAACACCCCTTAATATTCTGCTCCCCCATGTCCCCCAGCCCCAACCGCATGTTTTTTTTTTAAAAAGCTCCCCAAACTCTTACTTACCTCTCCGCTTTCCTCCGCTGCACTGAATGACCGGCAGCCGCGTCCGTGATTGGCTGCCGCTCAGCCAATCACAGACGCGACTGCCGGTCCCGCCCCTCTGCTTGCATTCTCGCAAGCAGAGGGCCGGCAGTGCGGCAGAGGATCGAGGGGAGGTAAGTAAGAGTTTGGGGGGCTTTCTGAAAAAAAAAATATGCGGTTGGGGCTGGGGGACATGGGGGAGCAGAATATTAAAAATTTATTTTCGGGGTGGACATAGCCTTTAATTTATCCTGACAGGCTTTTTAAGTCACATTACAATGGTAAAGTAAAATTTAAACAAATGAATTGAATGTGCACTAGGCTTCTAATTTTTGTAGGAGGTTAAGGAGCTAAGCCTTCCTTCTTGTTCTTCAATCAATTGAGCAGGAGCAAAGAAAGAAGATATTTACCTTACACGCAATCCTCCGCTGCAGCAGTGACAGGTCCTGACCGCTTCCTGGTTCAGAGTAACAATAGCACGCATGCGCAATAGTTACTCTGAACAGAAAGCGGTCAGGGAATTTTCACTGCTGCAGCGGAAGATCGCGTATAAGGTAAATATCTGCTTAATTGATTGAAGAATGGGAGGTAAGGCATAGCTCCTTAACCTCCCGTACTTCAATCAATATATTAAAGGAATAGTTCAATTGTCGAGTGAACTATTCCTTTAAAGAACATGTAAACTGTGCCAAATAATTTTTTACTAATCACACAGTAATTAGGATTAATTACCACCAATTTTAAATGTTTTTTTTTCTTCTCTGACTTCCCTATCCCTTGTTTTTTAGCTCTGGGAGTTCTAGTTTTTAAAAGGGGGCGGGGCACAGCTACTCAGTAAAGAACTGTCAATCACCCAGCCCCTCCACCCGGCACACTACATGTAGAAACAATTCATTCTATAAAGCTTATTTGAGATCAGGAAAAGAAATAAGCATTATATGTTACTCTGCTGTGCAGATAAACCCAATCCAGCAGTTAGCTGTTGTCTGTGTTACTGAAGTTCCAATGTAGCACTGTTCCTAAAAAAATCCATTACAAAGTCCCCACACACACACACGCATACAGTCACACACCTTCAAACTCCTACAGCTAAAAGAAAATCTTACTTGATTCAAGCAGTGATAACAGCTCTAAGTGCTGCTTACCTTCCCATAGCAAAGCAGTTTTACTTTCATTATAACACAAAATCACTGGGTGAATGCTATTGGCTGTAGTGAGGCACAGATCATCTTCAATGCACGCTCCATTTGTGCCTCAGTTTTGGGAGGGGGTGGATACATAGAGAGGAGACATGCATACTAACTAGGAGTGAGCTGAACAGGACATGAGGAGATCTATTGACAGGGAGCACTGAGAGCAAAAAGGGATTACGTTCCTGAAAGTACTAAAAATATAGTAAAGAATAAAGTCATTTTTTCACTTTAGTGTCCCTTTAACAAATAAAAAGCCTTCCAATCACGTAAAGGTAGCCCCTATATTAAAGGTTCTAACTAATTACTTTTTACCATATCCCTGGGATGACACCCATTGCATTGTCTCCCTGGCCTTGCATTGGATTAGTATAAAAGGCTTTCATATGAAGGGAAGAGGCTATTCAATGATTTGTATGAAAGGGCCAGTTTGTAGTTGCTACTACCACGTGGAAGCTTCCAATATCATCTGAAAGATTGCAGATGTTTTTACAATGAATACACGTTCATTTACACTAAAAGCCTTAGCATTTGAATCTAGCTTTGTTACAGAAACTATTAATGTTATTTTAATAAGGTGCTAGATGAAGCCATTGGGTACTTACTCTAAACAGTAATATATTATAAACCATCCATAATCAACTTCATTTCCTCAGGCAAAACATTTTGATACCTTGTTATCCCAAAATAGTTGATTTGCTATATACTATTAGAACGTAAATATAATTACAGAGATTGGTTAAACTAACCTAAATAACAGTACTTTGCATTATTAATGTAGATTTTCTTACATTGTCGAAGCAGGAAAAGTTATTTTAACATCTTTTAAAATAGTATAAAGTGCAGAAAAACATTCCGTGTTGATTAATCCGCTTACTGAGCAAATAAGAAAGGTAATGTGGGGATTTTGTTATATTGTTCTAACGGCAGTAAATAGAAGCTGGACGTGGTCTCCAATGGATTTACTAATCTCCGTTAGTTTGCAAATGGAACCCTGATACTGGGATTTAAAGAGATGTCAAATGCTAATCAGAGCAGGGGATGAAGTCATTACTGCATATTATTCATTTAATAGAAGAACTCACTATAAAAGTGTGATATTAACAAAATACTGGAACTTTCTTTATACTTCGTATGAGAGTGGCATGTGAATAAATAACTAAAACACACAAAAACCTCCCACTGGAAAAACGATTTTCCTATCATTATTCTTGTTAGAAAGTCTACACACCCATTCAAAATGAAACCAAGATAAATCCAGTCTGATTTTATTGCAACTTTATTGCTAAATTTCTATCTATACAAATAAATAAAAAGCAAACCAGAGTTACAGGGTATGCCCCACCCGTAAAAAAAATTTATATGTTATCCAGGACCCCCCAAAACCCCAGTTACATTTTGCTTAAAGGAAAGGCTCACTCGAACAGTGAACTATTTCTTTAATCTAATTGATTGAAGCCCATGAGGTTAAGGAGCTATGCCTTACTTCCCATTCTTTAATCATTGAAGCAGGAGCCAGGGACGAAAGTAAGTATATTTACCTTTAGCCGACCACCAAGGCCTGGGGCGGTAAAAAAAAGGTGGTGGTGGAGGGGGATGGCACAGGCAGTACAAGTCAGCTGGCTTAGGGGAGAAAAAAAGTACAAATCCGGCCCTGCGCTTCCTAGTTCTAATTCTCTATAGCGCGCATTATCGCAGCACGGTGGCTCAGTAGTTAGCGTTGATACCTTGCAGCGCTGAAGTTTGAGTTTGAAGGATTTGGTAGGTTCTCCCTGTGCTTGCGTGGGTTTCCTCCGGGTTTCCCCCACAAACATAAAGACATACTGATAGGTTGTATGTGTCAAATAAATGTGCTTAGATTGTAAGCTCTTCAGGGCAGGTCCTGGTGTGAATGTATACATGTAATTGTAAAGCGCTACAGAAGATATTGGCGATATATAAATTCATAATAATAATAATAATATAGAGGATTAGGACCAGGAAGCGGTCAGAGATTTTCCTTTCTCTGCCGCGTTGGATCGTGTGAAAGGTAAATATACTTACCTTTGTCCTGCTCAGTTGATTGAAGAACGGGAGGTAAGGCATAGCTGCTTAACCTCCCAGGCTTCAATCAATACATTAAAGGAATAGTTCACATTTCGAGTGAACTATTCCTTTATAGGTTTTAATAATGCACCCAGAGTCAGAATTTATACTTACAACTCCACGATCTACTGCCATTTGCTACCTCTTCACTGCTCCTGCTATGTGACTTTTCTGTTCCCGAGCAGCAGCAGTGGAGGTTCGTCCAGTAATGGCCATAAGCCATTGGCTGTGACTTCACTGACGTGACTGAAGGCCTTACCAGGAAATAGCAGAAAGCTTCGGCGGTGGATTATGTAGGTTGTAAGTATAATTTCTCTCTCTGGGCATTAGTAAAACCTAACCAAAGTGTAACTGGGATTTTGGGAGTCTTGAATAACTTACAAACATTTTTTATATGTTTTATGCTTTATAAAGGGTGGACATATACCCTTTAAGTTTAAAAAAGGAAAAATAAATTAAAACCTGGTTGCATTAGTGTGTCCTCCCCATAACGAATAATTAGGTGAAGTACCTCATACTTCCACTTCCATGAATTTTTCTTCAGGTCACCCCACAAAGTTTCAATTGGATTACCATCTAAACTGCACCATTTCAGGACCCACGGCTTCATTTTCCTAGGAGATGACTAAAGGTTTTGTGACAAAATAGACTAATTAATGGAGCTATTAATTATTACATCAAATACAAGTTCTAGCTGAAGAAAACCTAAAGTGTCTGAGTCACTGCAGGTACGGGATTTTAAATGATGTGTGGTGTTATTTTTGAACCAAACTTTTAGAATTAGGTCCAAATAGATCAACTTTGGTCCCATCAGACCTTAATAAATTTTTCACATAGCTGTGGGGTACTCAAAATACCTGTTTGTAAAATATAGCTGGTCACTTATGAAGAATACGACTAATTGTTGTCACATGTAGGGAACAACCAGTACTTGCCAAGAAATCAGGCTGTTACTTTAATGTTGCTGTTGGATTTTTAGTAGACTCCCTGACCAGTTTTCTCCTTGTCCTCTTATCAATCTGTCCTGATATCCTGATCTTGGTAAGCCCCTATTGAGCCATATTTTCTCCACTGATTGTCTACACCAGTGATCCTCAAACTAGATGTTTGAACTATAACTCCCAGCATTCCTCAACTACAGAGGGAAGCCTAGGAATGCTGGGAGTTGTAATTTTCAAACATCTGGAGAGCCGTAGTTTCAGAGTCCCTGGTCTACACAATGCTACATATTGAATGCTTGGTATATTTTTTTTGTATTCCTATCTTGATTGAAACCTTTCTGTTATGAAAACCATTTCATGTTTTTTAAATTATTTGGGGACTGTGACTTTCTGAGACCAAGAGCAATAATCCTTTAAAAACAGCCAAACCTTATCTGAGCTCAATCAGAGACACTTTAATTGATGTCAGATGGAGACAACCTACCATTTGAGATGACACTGAATTTTTGATTTTGAAAGCAGCCCCATCCTTGATTATTAAATAGTATGCAAACTAATGCAACAAGATTCTGGTATGTTTGTGAGGATTTGTATAACAACTGGCAATAAAGAAGTTCACAGATATGTAAAGCCTATAATTGTAGGATAGGAGTCTTACAAGCAAATAAGGTAAAAAAAAAACAATATGGAGACTTTGAAATACATAACCGAGCATTGTTCTAGATCTGCAAGTGTTGCAGCCTAATTCTGACTGTGCCTCGACATTTATGTCCCAACTCTACCCACTGGTCCCACGGGCCTGGTGTTGGCCACTCATGATTAACACATTCTTTAGTTGGTTTAAAATGTGCTTTCTAGGAGTTTTAGGAAGACTCTTCTAGTAGAGTATGCAGAGTGTAAAAACACATAACATGTGGAAGATAGAGAAGCTAATTAAAATCCTTTATCTCTACTTTAATGAAGATACTTGCACCCATTGTGTGAGGAGTGCAGCCAACATGGATGTAACTAAAAGGCTTGTCATAATAAAAATCTCTTCTAACTTTCAAAGGAACCATTGAAAAGGTAAGTGGATGGAAAGTTTATGGGCTTATGCCAGGGAGAGGATTAGGATAGGCCATTGAGATCACAACTGTGACCTTCCTCTCTTTTGAATAAAGTGAGGTATGATTTAGGCTGCAACACGTGTATATATATATATAAAGTTTATTTGATGGAAAGTCCATTAGTATTTTTTAATGGTCCTCACCATCAAAATTGTTTATAAATAAGTTACTTTTATTTTAATAGAAACAAACAAACAATAATCTATTTTATTTTGTTGTTTTTTCTACTAGAAGCATGCACTTTGTCTATACTGAAGTCTCCTTCCTTATAACTTATGATGACCATAGATGTATGGTGCCAGCTGATCAAATCAGCCGATTTAGTTATTGGGATGGACAGAAATTTTGTCCTATCAATATTTTCAGGTAGAGACAAGTCAGAAGCACGTCTTTAAAATTCCTGCACAAAGTTTAAAACTGAAATTCCCAGCCTTAATACTGCTTATCAAAGCACAAATATATCCTAACCTTCTAAATCACTAAAACATATCATTTATATTTAGCATTGTTTAGACTATTAGATTCTAAGCATTAAATCCCTATGTGCTCAGACATAGATTCAAATTCACCCAAGGCTACATCTGTATTTCTGCAAATACAAAATAAATACCTACACACAAATAATCTTCATTTTTCAATTTCTGTAGCTTATGAATTAGATCATTTTAACTGCTTTCTGGTTGCAGGGCCAATTAGCTGTAACAAGCTGGCAATGGTTCTAAAGACTCACAAGCAAATTAACAAGAAAGCAAAATAAGCAACAAAATCCAGCATGATAACCTATTTTTAATCACATGGGCTATGTCAAGCAACAGCAAAAAAAAAAGTACTTGTTGGGTACATCCATGTTCATGGGGTAAATGTTGGAGTTGGCGCTAACCGAGACAAATATTGCTATAAATATTGTCAGAAGCAGTAAGCTCCATGGAAGAAATATGTTGTATACGGTAACTTTATTATGCCAGTTTGAAACTTATAAAAGGAAAAATGCACCCAGGAGTGAAACAGCAAATAAGGGTTGGCTTGACTAACTGTGCATGTATTTGAGCCAAGTTTCTTCCCTATTGTGAACCTCATGTGTTTATTTTTATAGACACATTTCACATATGCGTCAAGGAGTGTATATTTCAGGACACAGTTTTGATGTGGGGCTCCCTGCCTAGTTGGCATCTAATGTGTTATTCTACCACTATTGTGTTTTATATTTAGATTTTATTTTGAACTAATTGACCATTATCGTCCTTTTCTTGTATATCTATATATAGGATAGCCTATCACATCTGTCACTTACAAAGAAGTTACAAAAGAGGTCTGTGCTTGCAGTTTGTCTGTGCTGTTACAGTCATTTTGAAGCAGCCAATCCAATGTTTGCTTTTTACTGGGTTACTGCAGTAAGATGATATCTAATTGGCTGCTGCAAATTATTAGCATGGGAAAATGTTTTAACCTATTTAGTGCATCCTCCCCTATGAGTCTGTATTGTTTGTCCATGCACACAGTCTGGGGTGAATTTAAAGGGTATCTCCACTGGAAAAACTTTTTTTGGGGCATTTAGTTTTATTGAAGAATGGGAGGTAAAGGAGCTGTGTCTTACCTCCCCTTCCTCAATAAAACCTGCAGGAGCCAGGAGAGAAGGTAAGGAACTTACCCAATCGATCGCTCCTTCGCCGCTTAGTCTGACAGGTCCTGACAGAGTCTGTATTCTGTGCTCATGCAAACCATGTATTTTGGTGTGAAAGCAAATCTGGGTAAATCTCCCTGCATATACTGTATATATTGCCTATGTTTGTAATTCTTTTTTATTAGTTTGTAACTATTCCCCTGTTTGCATCCTTTGTATTGTTAAAATATATAGCTCTGTGTACTTGTATAAAAATATACATACACATAGCTGCAGTCAGATTATGAGTGTGCTATCCTAGCATTGACAATGGTGTATAATAGTACAGAGAGCAGCAGAGGTCTTTTCTCTTTCTTTAAAAAAAGGTTAGCGTGCCTTATAAATGGGAAATGCGACCCCTGTTTCAGAGAATGAACACGGGTGACCAACAGCCACTTGTATCTCATGATCTGCTTGTGCAGGTCCTAGTTTGATTTGCATCTTTAACTTTGATTTCATAACTATGGTAAATAGTGTAATAGCAAATTGCAGTAAAGGTTCGTACACATGCTCAATCTGTGAGCCATCAGGGGTCGTTCCTCACTCACAGATTGAGCATGTGTATGAACCTTAAGAAGTGTCTTTCAAGTTATAGAAAGCTCTAATAGCGTTAAGCTTGCCTTACATGAGTAGATTTTGTTTTCCGATCGATCACTAAATCAGTAGAATTATCTACAGGGTTTTAAGAAATTGTAATCATTTTCTGTTTGATTGCATTAAAAAGCATGGACAGTTGTTGAAAAATTACTTACGAATCTCATTGTTAAAGAATCCCATTTATAAAGAAATCACATTTAAAAAGGTATCTCTTTAGTAAAGAATCATATTTGTAATCGGATTTATAAAAGAATCACATTAATAAACGTATCATATTTAAAAAGGAATTGCTTTTGTAAAGAATCGGAAATCGTGTGTGGTTCTATGTTCATTTATTTTTAAGCCAATGAAAATGTAAAACGATCTAACACAAACTGACCCGTGTTTGGCTAGCTTTATACAAGTGACAAACTATAGAGTAATAAATGAATAGAAATATATAAATGGCTCCAGCCTATTATATTTTTCAGACAGAGTGAGCCACAAAGAGAAAGAGAGAGAGATGACAGACAGAGAGATAGATAGATAATAGATAGATCTGTGGTGTTCAGTTAAGCTAGCCATACATAGGCGATGGCTTTCCAAACGGCCAAAACTATTGAAAGTCCTATCAGAAGAAACAATCGTAATTGCATACAGTACTTGTGTCACTGATCTTCTCATCTTGAAAACTTCAGAAGATTGGTTATTGAAGATGCTGTAAATGGAAAAAGTTCCGCCTTGCTTGAATATCGATACCATGCATGGGGCTTTAGATCAACTAGGCTTGAAGCTTAATGCTGAATACCACAGATCAGATATTCAATGACCTGGATGAATTAGAACTTTCACAAGCAGATATATATAGATAGATAGATAGATAGATAGATAGATAGATAGATAGATAGATAGATAGATAATAGATAGATAGATAGATAGATAGATAGATGGTAGATAGATAGATAGATAGATGATAGAAGGATAGATAGATAGATAGATAGATAGATAGATAGATAGATAGATAGATAGATAGATAGATAGATAGATAGATGGTAGATAGATAGATAGATGATAGAAGGATAGATAGATAGATAGATAGATAGATAGATGGTAGGTAGATAGATAGATAGATAGATAGATGGTAGATAGATAGATAGATAGATAGATAGATAGATAGATAGATAGATAGATAGATAGATAGATAGATGATAGAAGGATAGATAGATAGATAGATAGATAGATAGATAGATAGATAGATAGATAGATAGATAGATAGATAGATGATGGAAGGATAGATAGATAGATAGATAAATGATATTTAAATTTGTAAATTAGATTTGTGTTCAAAGACATAAATAATAATAGTAGCCTGCTTGCAGATGAATCACCAACATTTATCCAATGCTTTTAAGGAAAAAAATCAATTTGTTAATTTATAAAATGCTGAAAATCCAACTTAACCGATTTTTATGTTACAGACGTCACCATTGTAAATAGCCATGGAAGAGTAAGCAAATACGATAGTAAAGCTTTAGAAACAGCAAGAGGTCAGAACACATCCTTGTTCCAATCTCCCTTCTTCTGAAAGAAATAAGAGGACCAACCACAGTGTCCCCCGGTCTCTTGCTGTTTCTAGATCTTTATCTGTGTGCTGGACATAAGGCACATCAATGAAACAAGTTTGGGTTCTGCATTTTATTTTTGTGTGCCTCATGTTGTCTTTTAAATGAACAGGTCTATATTTTGTGGAAACTCTGAGTTTCTTGTGACATTGCTTTTTCATTTGCTGTTCCTATTTGTAACTTTAGTTTAATACCTTATTTGTTCTTGGAGATCTCCTAATTTTTCTCTTCTCTTGTGAAAACAGGCAGAAAACCTGATCTATAATCTGGAAAATAATTCTACCAGTGCAGTCTTCCTTTTCATTTGTATTACATTTCATCCAAGGCACAACAAACTTTCTTAGCACATTCACACACATCAATCAGCCTTTTGTTCAAGTGAATGTGATAATGCGGTGATTCTCTTTCTAAACCCGTAAATGCCAATGTTCCAGTCTTAGAGCGTAAAACCATAATAATATCTAATACGTTTTGGTCAGATGGAAACTGATGTTTTACTTTAGTATGCAACAGGGACAATAAGGCATACAGTACATAGAAAGCTTTAGAAAAAAATGGTTTTCAAATAAACCCAAAAAACACATTTTATCTACAAGGGGGAACTGGTACCTGGAGCAAAATTTCTCCAGTGTCGAACACTCGCAAACGCTCCATTTGGACCGGCACCCAAGCACGAGAGCATGCTGCATTTACTTATATTGACAGTGAAGGAATATCAACCTGCCTCATGCATGTGGCACAGTTTGTAAAGGTTTTTAAAATTTTTGGCGTTTTTTGTATTTTACAGAAAATAATAGTACATTTTGGTGACAAAAAAAAACAGCCTAATTTTGGAATTTTCGTGGCAAATTGTATAACAAAAATAGAAATTTTGCCTCAAAATCATGGTTTTGTCAAAAATTTCAACCAGTGAAAAATGGAAATTTTGTGGCAAAATTTTTATTTTGCTACAATATTTCTTCAGTTTAGTGATACAAGTTATACATATAACATATGTTATGATGGCAATATTTTTACATTGTCATGTTATTATGACACTGTATAGACAGTTTTAAGGGTTTTTAATTTATTTGGTGGCAGAAAAAAAATAATTCTGCAACAAAACAGTGAAATTTCACCTCAAAATGGTTTTGTCAAGAAATTTCAACAGCAAAAATTAAAATTTTGAGGGAAAATGTAAATTTCTCCCTCAAAATTTCATCCGTTTCGTGATAACATTTTGACATAGTGAAACCGGTAATTTTATCATGAAACCAATTTCTAGATTACCGTAATACTGAATTCAATCAAAACACTTAAAACTCTTTGATATTTCTACACAAAAATGCCACAACTATTTAGGTGTCCCTGTTGTCCCACAATTAATGGCTGATAGCAGAAAAAGGTACAGGACCCTATATTACTTGCTACATCTCCGTGACCACGGGGGGGCCCGGACAGTAGTAGGGCCCGCCACAAGCCCATAATCCAGACTCTTTATGCAGCCGATTGCATGTAAGAAGAAAACTTACGCGCGATCAGCTGTTTAAAAGAGCGGACCCGAACTTCCGGTTCAGTTCGGGTCCAGTTTAAAACAGCTGATCACGCATAAGTTTTCTTCTTACGCGCGATCTGTTTAAAGAGGTTGCACGGAGGGAGTCAGGGGCCCGGCCCCCAAACTCGTGGGCCCCTTCAGGTACGCCCCTGTATGAAAGATCTAGTCTACTTTTTTAGATTTCAGACACCACAGATATAAATAAAGGATTTCAGAAAGTAAAAGTTGGAACTGTGTAAAATGCATTTGTAAACATGTATAAACCTTCTGCATATACAACACAGAAAGTAGGCTGTTGTGTAACACTCACAACAGACATGTCATTAGAAAAGACAAATAGACCCCAAATGTAAAGCACAAAAGAATAAACACAATCTAAACTAAAATCTGCATCAACATCAAACATTGTCACAATTTTGCACTCTTTATGTGATTATATTTTATTAGTTACTGACGCACTGTATGTTTGTGAATACTAATATTTCAGAATGAGAGCACATCTTGGAATTTCAGTCTGCCTGGCTGTCTGTGCGCATAATCACCCCGGCCCCTAATTCTTTTTGTCAATCTGCTTAGGTATTTAACCAACTGACACACATTATATATTCATTTATTCAATTTTACTTAAATAAAAAATGCACACAGAAGTATTGCACTAAGAATCATCCAACAAAAAAATAAATAGAGAAATCCTGAGTCAAAATTCATATTCAACAAATTGATTGAAAAGGGACTATGCAAATTGATCTGTTTTATATACAAGGACAATTAAAATAAGTGTTCTGGAAGATTTGGCCTGGGACCCATTCTCTTTTTTATCATGTATTGTATTAATGACCTTCCAAATATCTGTACCTTTGCAGAAGTCTATCTATATGCAGATGACATTTTTCTAATAAATGTGGACAGATATGTCAAAGTCGCAGAAAATAGCTTAAATGATGACAAATGTTTCCATGTGGTTCTCTAAAAACAGTTTATCTTAAGTGTTGCAAAGCAAACCCATTATTTCAAAATGTCATTATCAAATTTAAATTAGTTATGTATAGAAGAACGACGGTCTCCAAGCATCAGGATATGACACTGTAGAATTTGACAAAAGTAAAACATTTTACAGTAGAGGTGACATTAATTGTTCTAACTCTATTGTAATGCTATTCAGATCATTTTGTACTGGAATCTTTTCATGGATTTTTATTTTAATCCATTTTATTTCTTCTGCCAATACTCAGTGTATGTTATAAATATAATTTCTTAATGTAGACATTACCCATGAAGGGAAAAGAAAACTAGTGTGCAGTATTGACTTCTAGATAATGGATTGTCTCCTTTTGTAATGTCTGAAACACAATGCAAGTCTAGGAAAAATGGCGTCAAATGTATGAACCTCCCTGAAAACATATTCTGATGATAGTGACATAACAGACGTTTCACAAACCGTAATGTGTGTGAGGAGGCTTAGGAGCCATAGTACAAGCAATATTATATATCATTCCATTTGGAAATTCCGCTGTCTTTTGAAACAACTGTCATTATATGGCCACAAAGAATTCTACATGGATGGCAAAAGTGTGTATTACAGTGATGGTCAACATGTGTTTATTGATATATGGGAACTGTTATCATTAAAGGGCATGTCTACCCTTTAAACAAAAAAATGCTTAATCATCAGTCACCTTCTCCAAACTTTTATATTCTGCACTAGATTATTTGCATTACTAGCCAGATATTTAAGCATAATTATTGTCCCCATTCTAGCAGAGAAGCCAGTCCCTACCTCTATGTAGTCAATCAAGGCTTTCACTGCTGACATCACAGACAATGACTGACTGATGTTTCAACTGCTGCACAAGCTCACGCTTATAAAAAAAACTCATTGAGCGAAGAGGGGAGGCAGATACCTTTGCCAGAAAGGAATAGAACTTATCTTTAATCATCTGGTTAAAAATGCATGAAATAAACTGGTAACAATAGCAGATGGGGTTGTGGGCAGATATAACTGACAAGTCACCATTTTCTATAGAATCAGGAGTCATTGTTTGCATCAAGAGAAGATTGACATGTTGGGATAAGTCAGCAAGTAATTTCCTTGATGTTGAAAAATGACCTCAAGACCTACTGTGTACTGACAGTCAGGTAGAATACTATTTCAATTTGTAATGCTCCCCAATAGACCAATGCACACTTGGTCAATTTTCACCAGGCTGAGCGGATGATAAACAGCTAGTTTACCCTTTGGCTTTATATTTCAGAAAGTGACAACATACACATTTTCAACCTAGCACAGTACTTCCCTATGATAAAGGGGAACTGTAGTCCAAAAATGACTTTCGGTAAATTAATAGGAATTGCTCTCCTGAGAATTTTTGCAATTTATTTCCACTGTTTATTTTGCATAGTTTTGAAGATATTTTATATTTGTGTGTGATATGGCAGCAGCATCACCAGGTCCCCTGTACTTCCTGCTTCCTGCTCTGAAACCATGTCAATGGATGACAGTCAATCTGCCCTGTGTCTCCTCCTCCACTCATGGACCCCATGGCCCCTCCATTTGCAGGCCTCCTTTGGCCCCATGTGGCCCTGCCCACTCACGGGTTCCCCTCCCCTTCAGAAAACTGTGTGAAAACAGCCTTTTCAGGCAGGGTGAGAAGGTGGATGATGGCTTGTTTTAAAGGTAGGAAACTGGCCTTTCATTTAAAATCAACTTGTTTGGATACCACATTTCCCCTTTAAGTTAAGTACATTATAAACAAGACTATGGAAAGATCTGCTACTATAAAAGTTCAGTACCTCTACCATCTCATATCGCACTTTATTTTATTAGTTATGGATGTTTTAAATATTAAATACGCAACAATGGGTAAGCTACAACAGGTGAGATTCCTACCAGAGCTACTGTCTCTTCTACTAATTTTTTTTTTCCTTCCTGGACAATGCGATAAGTTTCTGAAAGTATTTCTGTAATACTAATCCTATATATTTATTATTATTTATTAATTCAGAGAGTTGGTTATAATCTAAAATGAAACCTTAAACCTCAGAGCCAATTTGGACCCAGCCTCTCAAAGTCTGTAATGTTTGTAGCTAAGTAACTACCCATTCTGCTTGTATATATAAAGGGTTTTAAAAGATTTTTGAAGAGTATTAGTTAATTTAATATTGCAACATCCAACATTCATTTATATACAAAACAAGACCGAAAGTAGTCTTTACAAATAAACTGGAACATTTTTACATAGGCGCAGCCCTGTGGGAAGCTTTTACGTTCACAAATAAAACTAATAGAAGTACAAAAATACAGATTAGGTTTGTCTGAAGCAGAATACATAGATGAGTAATCAGCCAACTATTTTGTAAACATAATGTTCTCATATGGTAAGTACATTCACTGGTAAAGTGCAACATTAGCTATCAGATCAGAACTTTAGATGGCTTTGACCTTTTGATTCTTATTGTTGCTTTGCCATTTACTATATTGGATGATTTATTTATTTTTTTGCAGATACTGTAGCTAAGTCCAATTCAATGGGAAACAGTACTGAAATATGTATCCATTGTATGTATTCAACATCTTAGGATGTGCATGGGTTAAAACAAAGGGGGTTACACACATGTGAACACACCAGTTCATTTTCACATTAGAAAGATGACTAAGCATTAAAACATCAATCATGTGGCCCAATTTCCACTGTGTCTGATCCATTTTTGCCATTTGGATATTGAGGAAAAATCGGACAACAAGCCTGGTGGCAATAAAACAAATTTCCTGCTATAACAAGTTCCTACAGTAGCTCTGGGTGCTCACACATGGGCCAGATCGACTAAAATGCAATGCGTGTGTACACACCCTAAGCTACTACAGGAAGGTGTTACAGATGGTCACAACCACTTATAGTCTAGCCAATTACAATACAGTTCAGATAAAGCAATGGAGCTTATCACTGAGTCAGGAAGGGCCAGACACTGCTCTACACACAAATCAGGTTCTTCGGGTTACCTTCAATTTATTTTTACTTTATTGTTATTTACTGGAGTGGTATATTACAGTTTATTTGCGCACTTGAGAGGATGTTTTCAGATTATGGAGTATAAAAATTTGGGTTTGATTTACCTTTAAATTAAATGTATTCAACATCTTAGGATGTGCAAGGGTTAAAACAATGGGGGTTACACACCAAGATTTATTAGTGACAAAATTGGGGACAGGAAACCCCAATCAAATGGCTTTATGCCAGTTTTGCTGAATTTTATCTGTGACTTTGTGTCAAAATGCACAGTATTTACTATAACAATAAGCTAGCACCTTTTGGAAAATATATGCAAAGTTTGCGGAAAAAAACAATAATCTATTCAACCACAGCCTTTGGTGGATACCTACTGGGGTCCATTTTATAGGACTTATGAACATGAATTGAAGTACTTGCTTTGTACTTTTTGCATTCGAAACTTGTATGTACAGTACATTTTATCTACATGACATAATCCTTTCTTAAGTCTTGTGTGCTCAGACTGAATTTAAGAAGGCAAATCAGATACAGATAAGTTGAGCATGAAATTTCCACCAGGATAGGGCAAGCACTAGTGCTAATCTTTACTCATAGCTGTATCAAAGGTATATTCAGCGGGGAAAGATGGAATATTCCAACATTATCTGTGGTCTACACACATAATACCTCATAATATCACATATTGAATATATAATGAATTCTTTTATTTCCTTACTACCTTATTCTGCATTGTAACAGGAGCAGTGAACTGTCAAAGGCCTGATGATGCAGTGGCTGACAGCTCTTTCGATCCTCCCCATTCAGTTGTGGGAATGCTCCAGTCTGATCCACCAACACTTCTCCCAATTCTAATGTAGAAGAGCATGTGCATAGGGCAAAAGAAACTTGTTAAATTTGTGTTTGGGGTCCCAGTTGGGTCCCCTCCCACAGTCCATGATTGCTCCAGTACTGACCTATGCGAAGATACACTTGAGTGTGTCTACCCATTTGATTAGTCTATGTAAAGGGATGAGGTAAGACTTGAACTTAAACAGGTTAGTACAGGAGATCTAGATAAAACTCAGGGTTGAGGACCTAGTGGTTTAGATCATCACCCTGGATAGTTTTAAGGCAAAGGTTGAGTATAATTCTACTTTAAGGACAATTATACCCATATTAATCCACCCACCCCCAATTTACTTAATTTTACCCAGAGTGATGACCTTAACTGCTAGGTCTATAGCTATATAGGGCTGTCGCTAAGGTGTCTCCACTGTTCTGAGATTTGGCTAGTGGTAAGATGTGCACTGCAAGAAGTGTGTCTCCCCTTTGACCAGGCTTTAAACAGCCCTGGACTATGGGAATGGGGTGCTACAAAAGCAGACTTTAACAGCTTGTTACGGACCCTATAGTGAAAACACAAGGTTGAAGAACTAGCAGTTAAGGTCCTCATCCTGGGTACTATCAAGTCGACAGTGTTAGTTATGGTTTAATTGCACTTTAAAAAATAGCATAGTGTCCCTTTAAATATTTTTCTTTAAAGGGAAAGTTCACCCCCCCAAAAATACAGATATGTTGGTGCAGCACACTCAAAACCTCAAGATTGCAAAACACTACTTCTTCTTAAAGGTCCCTAAAGATATTTTTGCCAGCCCCTGCAATGTTCTTTTTTGTTCTTCCAGGTAGCAGCCGTCAGTTATGGTTGTGGCAGCTTACATCATGACCAATCATTGCTGCTTCCCAAACTGAGGATATGAATATTGAGTTCTGAGGCTACATTTATATTGTAGTTTGGAGGGTGAACTTTCTCTCAACAGTTTCTTGTCACACCACTTTCATTTTCTTTTTGTCCTTTAGAATTTCCAGGTTTACTGTCTTTATAATTGTTATTGATAAGAACTGACAGGAAGTTGGTGTAGTTTGGTGCTAGATACACTAGATATGAGTCCCAATGCACTGAGAAAGAACATGTCAATTGTATTTAAGCAGTTTAATATGAATCATTTATTACATCAATTAGTCAGTGTTAATACAGTTTTTATTCATTTAAGATACATTATTTTATTGACCTAGGTTGCCGAAATGTATTATTTTAATAGGTATTACAGTAACGGCAGCTCAGATCGTAAGGCACCAGACTAATTTGATTCTCTTTGCAAAATGCGCTTCTTCTCATTGGATAGATTGCAGACTTAGGTGAGGCAGAGCTTGGACACAAAGTTGTCCTTTAACTTAATTATTGACACCAGGGTTGGAGAAATGCTAGGAGCCAGGTTACCAATGTCCCTAAATGTTACTCCTAGCAACTTTCTAGGAGAATTTCTATTGACTTTAGAGTAATCTATGTCTCACCTCTCATTTTGATGTGGATGCTGGGATGTTTACATGGATAACATGGAGTTTGTTCTTTATTTCCCAGCAATTCACTATTACACATTTTGGTCACTGACCATTATTTTCTTAAAACATGTGAACACACCAGTTCATTTTCACATTAGAAAGACGACTAAGCATTAAAACATCAATCATGTGGCCCATTTAAATCATTCAATGAGGTAAAAATTTCCACTGTGTCTGATCCATTTTTGCCATTTGGATATTGGGGAAAAATCGGACAACAAGCCTGGTGGCAATAAAAAAAATTTCCTGCTGTGACAAGTTCCTACAGTAGCTCTGGGTGCTCACACATGGGCCAGATCGACTAAAATGCAATGCGTGTGTACACACCCTAAGCTACTACAGGAAGGTGTTACAGATGGTCACAACCACTTATAGTCTAGCCAATTACAATACAGTTCAGATAAAGCAATGGAGCTTATCACTGAGTCAGGAAGGGCCAGACGCTGCTCTACACACAAATCTAGTTCTTCGGGTTACCTTCAATTTACTTCTACTTTAACGTTGTTTACTGGAGTGGTATATTACAGTTTATTTGTGCACTTGAGAGGATGTTTTCAGATTATGGAGTATAAAAATTTGTGTTTGGTTTACCTTTAAATTTAAGGAATAATTCACTATAGATGCTTTGTCGTGGTCACTTTGAATGGTAAAAAAAAATCCTATCTATTCTTTTAGTCCATGTCACAATGGATATTTGAAAGTGGCTGAAAAATACAACGATACGACACATTTTCATTTCTATTTTGACATCACTACAACCCATTACAAAATGACATCACTTTTTACCTCAATTTTAAATGAAAGTGTTATGTCTAAAGCTTTGTACAAACATACATTAGCAGCGACCCACAAATCCCAACTCACCCTTGGCGTACTGCCGTTTCAGCCAACAATTGCACGTATGTGTTCGGTCAGGGGGGTTGTTGATCCGCCATCCAACTGAATGCATGCACACATGCGATTATCGGCTGAAACGGCTGCTCATCGTTTGCGTGAATGCGCTCGGGGGTCATGGATCGCTGCTAACATCGTATGTGTGTACGAAGCTTAAGATTTTGTGCTGACCAATCATTCTGTGTATTTTAAAAAAAGAAACAGCAGCTGCTAGTTTTATCAGATGTTGGAACTGATTTGGGGCAAATGTGTCTACTGGGCCATGGGTCAACATTTTGGCCAGATTAACTGCAGCAAATGATATTTTGGTTGACAAAGTCAAAATATTCCACCTCTTCACAGAGAGTTTTTCTTTCATGCCAACCTGCCCATTACATGACTTTAAAGGACAACTCCACCCTCATAAGAACATCTTTTAGAAAGAATGGCATCTTTAAAATATGTTGATATATCATAGTTTGTCCTATGAATTCATTACTGTTTTCCTGCTATGCTTCTGGAGGCCTCATGGAAACTGTGCAATTTAGAAACCTGTACTGAGCCTGGGCATGCTCAGAAGAGGCAGACAGGGGATTAACATTCAGTCATTGGCTGTGATGTCAGCTGTCAAATCCATAACCGACAGTTACTAACTAGAAGAACCAGGAAGCAGAAACGGGAAACAGGAGATTGTGCAGGATTTCAGGTTAGATTTATATATTTCAGATTCCAAACTATTACCCTTTAGGGTTTAGGAGGGTGATTAACCTGTTTGTAAGTTTTCATTTTGGGGCTGGACTTGCCCTTTAATAGCTGGTAGCTGAAAGGAAACATTTTCCATGTGCTGAGAGTATGATCGGGAACTTCTAGAAGGTTTATAAGAGACCTGGGGGTTGGGATTCAGGGTTTTAAACCTATAAATGAAAGATAATGTATTGGTTCTCCTTTAACTAAGGTATTGCTTTAAGGAAATAGATTTGCTTCTGTCAGAAATAAGATGTTTTAACATATTATATTTTTTCATTCCAATTTAAATTCATTAGAGTCTGTACATTTTGCTGATTCTGACTCCATGCCAGGTACCCAATTTACAGGGTTATTCAATAAAAGTTCTTATCGTTTAAAATGGTGCTAATTTTGCCCCAACCAATCAGATGTTATCTTTCAAATGTTAAATAATATCTGATTGGTTGGGGCAAAATTAGCATCATTTTAAACAATAAGAACTTTTATTGAATCTCCCTTTTAGTATTTTAACTCCAACTCAACGTTTCTGGCATAATCAAAGGTCCATGGGCGAAATGCATTAAATGCATTTTTTTTTTTTTTTGAAGTATAATTACTGATTAATGTTTATTATTAAATATTTAGTATTTATGGAAATACATTTTACTACACAACAGGATAACTAGAAGAAGACAGACCCCTAGCTGAAATACCTTTCTGAAAGATAATTTAATTACAGAGTTTTCTAAAAAATTGAGAACTCTAAATAAGAGATATTATGATTTGAAATGTAATTGGCTTTGTTATATATGTGTAATTAAATAATTTAATTAGAAAAGCAAGCTTTCTACATCCCTTAATGGCCTTGTGAAAATCCCTATGCATAGTTAACCTTTTTTCCTTTTACTAAGTAAATGGTACATTTTTCTGTCACATACAAACAAATTATCAAATGCAAAACAACAAATGTTTCATAAGGGCAATTACTGTAAAGTTTGAAAGTTTGACAGATGAGATGGAAGGATCCAGATAACTCGCATGTGCATTTCATCTTACAGTTACCTGGAATACCGTGAAAACTGGAAAGGATTTATTTATAGTATAGAAACAGCCATGACTATCTGGTCCAGGACAGGCCCTTTAAAACTGGTTTGTCCTAGATGTTAGCCAATGGCTGACAGGTGTCCTGCTTGCCCCTATTCTTCTCTACTTGCATGCCTACAGTAGAGATCATGGAAGGGTCTATGACTGAAGGCTGGGTACACACCAGCAGATATTTTCGGACGACCGACCTCGATCGTCTGAAAATATCTCCTGATGTGGGGTGGACAGCCGCGACCAACCTCGATCGTCCGTGTCGGAAAATCCCGATCGTTCGTTCCCAAATTCGGCCGCGACCTATGGACATTTGTCTCGGCCGAGCATTCGCTCGTAACGAGTGCTCGTCGGGACAAATAGTCCCTCCATGTGTACCCAGCCTAAGTGTTAAGGGTTTTGGAGGTACCCAGTTTAGGGCTCCTTTAAAGGGCAATTTCATACAAAAACTTAAATTGGTACATTAAACTACACCCCCCTAAACTGCCATACCACCATACTTACCTTGTTAGGTGATGTAGAACCTGATTTTCTGCTCTCAGCTGTTTTTTTCACTGTGCCTTCAAGCTATTTTACCAGCTTATACAGTCTCGCCGTGACATCAGCAGTTGTCTCCTCTGCTGTATGTACTAGCTTTGCACAAGCTACATATGTTCAAGCTTGTATATGCCTTATAGTCAGCTGTAAATTCTATAGCTTTTATTGCATTCATTTTTTAAAATGATCATCCATAAAATCGAAAACAATGTCATCAGCCATGGACAATCATACCTAAAGGTATTACAGAGTATGTGTCCCCCTTTCTTATTTCCTTTTAACATATTTCAGTGAGCGTGAGAAAAAAACGATTTCCAAGAATTATAAAATGACATAATAAAATACAATGATGTTAAAGGGGATCTGTGGTGTCCTTACAAATGCCGCTATTAAAAAGATCACGCTCCTACCTTCCTTTAAAATTAACCCAGGATCATGCTACTAGCTGCAGTCTATTCAAACTAACAGCAGTATAAAGGGTTGCGCTTCCTGTTAACACACCAGCAATCCACTGGTTTGATCATGCCACTCGCATCATAAACTCTGCCCTAAACTTTATTGTATTTAAAGCTAGCCACAAGCCTGAAAATAAAAATGGTTCTGTTCCTAATGTGTTCAATAGCAGAGAAATCACAGAAATTGATTGCAAGCCTATAATTTTTGGGGGGGGACGGGGCTTATGGCACAGCATACAGTATAAGCCGATGTACCTATTTTGCCTAAAAAATTAGGAAAACCTGATTGACTCTAGAATAAGCAGATGGTTAAAATTAGGACTACTGCCTTCTGATTCTGTATTGTTTTGAGGCTTAAAGGCTATGTCCACCCCTAAAATAGAATTTTAATATTATGCTCCCCCATGTCCCCCAGCCCCAACCGCATGATTTGTTTTTTTAAAAAGCTCCCCAAACTCTTACTTACCTCCCCTCGATCCTCCGCCGCACTGCCGGCCCTCTGCTTGCATTCTCGCAAGCCAGAGGGGCGGGACCGGCAGTCGCGTCTGTGATTGGCTGAGCGGCAGCCAATCACGGACGCGGCTGCCGGTCATTCAGTGCAGCGGGAGGAAAGCGGAGAGGTAAGTAAGAGTTTGGGGAGCTTTTAAAAAAAAAAAAAACATGTGGTTGGGGCTGGGGGACATGGGGGAGCATAATATTAAGGGGTGTTAATGCTAGGGGGAGGGATAGTAGAACGGGAGGGAGAGGGAGGGAGGGGAGGGGGAGGGAGGGAGGGGGAGAAGGGTGCAGCACGCATGGCAGGAATCTCCGGGAGGCCAGTAGAGGCAGTGTTCCTATATGGACCTGCTAGGCTCCTGGTGGGCAGTTTTTGGAACTTTGGGGGGGACTACAGGAGAACCAGATGGAGTTGGGATGTGAGGTAAGGATTAAACTACACTACATGGTGGGGCCAGTTAGTGGGGGGATTATAGTTTTGGGGGTGGACATGCCCTTTAAGCTGCCCTTTAAATGGATAGCAGAATTCCCATACAGTAATCCCATACAGTAATAGCCAAATCCAATATGGTTATTACTGTATGGGACTACTGTATGGGAATTTTGCTGTCAATTTAAAGGGCAACTAAAGCCTCAAAACAATACAGAATCAGAAGGCAACCTTTTTAACAATAGATACCATCCTCCTGATTCTCCATAGTTTTGAGGCATTAGTTGCCCTTTAAATGGACAGTACATAAACCCCCAATTCCTTGGCACTCCAGATGTTTGGAAACTACAACTCCCAGCATGCTTTAGTAGCTGGGAGTTGTAATTTTCAAACATCTGCAGTGGCAAGGAATTGGCTGTTACTGTATGGGATTACTGACCCCCCCCCACCCCCCGAAAGATCCCTTAGTTCTGTGTTACGGTACCTTGCCTTCAATCCAGTCTTCCATGCAGGTAAGGTACTTCGATCCAGGTAATGTCTCCAGCTGCTCACCTCAAAGGGAAATCCAGCTGCCGCTTGCTCTGCATCTCCCACCTGACGTCACTACTCAGCACCAGGAAGTGAGACAGGCTCCGAGTAGTGACGTCCCGCGGAAGACGCGGGGCAAGCAGCAGCCAGATTTCTTTCTGAGGTGAGTGACTTGAGCAAAGCTGAGGTTCGTTTTCAGGCTATTTTTAAAGCCTGAAAACCTCGGCTTATACTAGAGTATATACGGTATACCAATGAGAAACAGAGACTATGTAAACCTATATCTTTGGATTTACAACAGACAGAGACATCATTCTAGACATGTTTGAAAGGTATGCGACAGCTCTTAATATACACCTGTACGGAAACTACAGTTCCCCTTTAAGATTTAATCTGATTCAAAGTTAATTTAAAAATACTAAAAAAGTGGTGGGACATTTTCAAAAGAAGATCAAATCATAAAGCAAAAGGTAATTTTACACATTCCAAATCACAGAGCGCATCTGTATTTTGTGACCATTTTGGTGAACACCGTCCATTTGTAGATGTGGTGTAACTAAACACCAATATCTCCCCTTTATAAATATGTTCCTATATGACAGACACATGCTTTCCTGTGTTATTTACTTTATATAAAATTTAAAAAAATTATACACAATAAATATATCTGTAGTTTTTTGTTATTTCTGATTGTACTACACTACAAAAAAAAATCTTTTTACTATTGCAGTGTTTGGAACCTTGTGGCACACTGCCATCTGCTGGATAATGATAGCTTATACTTTACTGCTTACATTTAAATAAAACTGTACAATTCTGGTTTAATTTAAGTGTTGGTAAGTAGATTGAAAAACCAAAAGAATACTGATAAAATACTGTGCTGAATAATGGACCGATGAACACAATTATATCAGCAGCTTTTTTTACGAATACAAGAATAACATTCATATTTTTGTATTAGTCCAGAAATCTAGTAAAAGCAATTTTTAAAGAAAATATCTTTCATTTAATAATACAGCCAAGACTGTATAGTATACAATATTAGATACCTGCATCTAAAACGATTTTGCTTCAGAGGTTGGGAATATGGCTAGTAACTGGACAAAACCCACTTCATTACAAAGCAATCATTCACGCAAGGATAAGTTCACTCCAAAACATGTTTCACTGATTTAATAGAGATAAACTGATTACTAATTAATGTGTATCTTGTCTTCCTAAGTAATCCCTAATCAAAGATGCCCAATACACTCTGAAGTTACTGCCCCCTACCATAGCTTCTTGAGCTCAGACATGCTCAATGTGATTCACCCTGGAAAATAGAGAGAAATTCTCAGATCAATTACTTTGTAGGGAGTATGTATGTATGTACTTATTTCTTATATAGCGCTACATATTCCGCAGTGCTTCACAATTATTTACTCAATTCACATCAGGCCCTGCCCCGAAGAGCTTACAATCTAATCACTTTATGTACACATACAACCTATCAGTATGACTTCATGATTGTGGGGGAAAATGGAGTGCCCGGAGGAAACCCATGCAAGCACGGGGAGAACATACAAACTCCTTGCAGATGTGTCCAAGGGTGGAATCGAACTTAGGACCTCAGCACTGCAAGGCATCAGTGCTAACCACTGTGTACACAATCAGCCTGACTGTTGATGGGTTTATCCCAGACAGTTTAGAGAGGGTCTTGTAAACTTTTTTAGCTTTATGGTCATCAACAATTCTTTTTCTGAGGTCCTCAGATATCTCTTTTGTTTGAGCCATGATACACATATACAAATGTGTGATCAGGCTTTACCGGGTCACCATTTGTTAAATAAAAAAAGGAAATACGAGAAGAGAAAAAGAAAACCTTGTAGGCTACGGAGAAGGTAAATAGTAAGTTATGTGTTCTGGGGTACTGAATATAATGTGACTTTTAAGGGACACCAACGTATTTCCTACCCACAATTTCTGCTTTTTTTGGAGGTATCTAGGTAGGGTGGCTGGTAAACTGGAGGGGCTGACAGTGGCTGGTGAACTGGAGGGCTGACAGCAGCTGGTGAACTGGAGGGCTGACAGCTGCTGGTGAACTGTAGGGCTGACAGCGGCTGGTGAACTGTAGGGCTGACAGCCGCTGGTGAACTGGAGGGATGACAGGGGCTGGTGAACTGAAGGGACTGACAGTGGCTGGTGAACTGGAGGGCTGACAGTGGCTGGTGAACTGGAGGGCTGATCTTTAGGTGGTGTAAAAAATTTTCCTTGGGTGTCAAAAGTTTTAGAAGCGTCCCTGGATCTCGGCATCATGTGATTGGAAATTATTTGTTTAAAATTTTTTAGTTCAGAAAAATGTGCAAATCGGCCGTACAGGATTGGACAGACATGGGATTGGTATGTGTATGGGCGCCTTAGGATGTATATGACAGACATGGGATTGGTATGTGTATGGGCGCCTTAGGATGTATATGACAGACATGGGATTGTATGTGTATGGGCGCCTTAGGATGTATATGACAGACATGGAATTGGTATGTGTATGGGCACCTTAGGATGTATATGACAGACATGGGATTGTATGTGCGCCTTAGGATGTATATGACAGACATGGGATTGGTATGTGTATGGGCGCCTGTTAGGATGTATATGACAGACATGGGATTGTATGTGTATGGACGCCTTAGGATGTATATGACAGACATGGGATTGTATGTGTATGGGCGCCTTAGGATGTATATGACAGACATGGGATTGTATGTGTATGGGCGCCTTAGGATGTATATGACAGACATGGGATTGTATGTGTATGGGCGCCTGTTAGGATGTATATGACAGACATGGGATTGTATGTGTATGGGCGCCTGTTAGGATGTATATGACAGACATGGGATTGTATGTGTATGGGTGCCTTAGGATGTATATGACAGACATGGGATTGTATGTGTATGGGTGCCTTAGGATGTATATGACAGACATGGGATTGTATGTGTATGGGCGCCTTAGGATGTATATGACAGACATGGAATTGGTATGTGTATGGGCGCCTTAGGATGTATATGACAGACATGGGATTTTATGGGCGCCTTAGGATGTATATGGCAGGTATGGAATTGATATGTGTATGTGCGCCTTAGGATGTATATGACAGACATGGGATTGTATGTGCGCCTTAGGATGTATATGACAGACATGGAATTGGTATGTGTATGGGCGCCTGTTAGGATGTATATGACAGACATGGGATTGCATGTGCGCCTTAGGATGTATATGACAGACATAAGATTGGTATGTGTATGGGCGCCTGTTAGGATGTATATGACAGACATGGGATTGGTATGTGTGAAATCAGGGGCACAAGGGAGCTCACTACTAGAACTATTACCATCCAAACTGGTAATCCAGGCACCGCATTAGGACCAATTTTGGCCTTCGAGACGTTCCATAGTCAGTGAATACTGAAGATTTCCAGGCGACAGAGGCAGCTGGGCGGGGCTTAGCATGTTATTGTTTGACCTATGCGGAAGTGTCCATTTTCATAGCGTCTGTTCTGGTTTCCAACCTGGAAATAAAGCGGCGAGAGCTAGTTCAGGGGGAAGACTCCAGTGAAGAGTCGATATGTTGCGGTGGCTTCTGGGAAGCCGAGAACCTCAAAGCGGCTTGGAGGTGATGGCAATGTGTGTGTGTGACTATGGCAGTGTGTGTGGCTATGGCAGTGTTTGACAATAACAGTATGTGTGTGTGTGAGACAATGGCAGTATGTGTGTGTGAGACAATTGCAGAATGTGTGTGTGTGTGTGTGTGAGACAATGGCAGTATGTGTGTGTGAGACAATTGCAGAATGTGTGTGTGTGTGTGAGACAATGGCAGTGTGTGTGTGTGACAATGGCAGTATGTGTGTGTGTGACTGGCAGTGTGTGTGAAAGTGGCAGTGTGTGTGACTATGGTTGTGTGTGTGTGTGTGTGACTGGCAGTGTGTGTGTGTGTGACTGGCAGTGTGTGTGTGACTGGCAGTGTGTGTGTGTGTGACTGGCAGTGTGTGTGTGTGTGACTATGGCAGTGTGTGTGTGTGACTATGGCAGTGTGTGTGTGACTATGGCAGTGTGTGTGTGACTATGGCAGTGTGTGTGTGACTATGGCAGTGTGTGTGTCTGTGTGACCATGGCAGTGTGTGTGTGTGACTGGCAGTGTATGTGTGACAATGACAGTTTGTGTGTGTGTGACTATGGCACTGTGTGACAATGGCAGTGTGTGTGTATGTGTATGACTATGGCAGTGTGTGTGTATGTGTGTGACTATGGCAGTGTGTGTGTGTGTGTGTGACTATGGCAGTGTGGGTTGTGTCTGACTATGACAGTGTGTGTGTGACTATCTGGAGCAGGTCCTCAAACTACGGACCTCCAAGGTAAATCACTAGGCTCCTGCTGCGGGTAGCTTTGTGTCTGGTATACACAGCTAATATGGGGGGAGTGACGTGCGGAGGCCTAGTGGGGCCATGATGAACCTGTATGTAGATAAGAGGAACAATAAACATTGTATGATATCATATAATCATGTTCCTCAGATCTACACACAGGTTCATCATGTATGTCAGACATGTACATATAACATGCATGTTATAGCAGGGACCATGGTCCCTATCAGAATTCTGTAAAATGTGTTATGGGCACATGTGGACATTACACTATCTGTACAATCATCTTTATGCCGCCAGTTGTCATTAAAAAAAACCTCACACAATTACCTTATCATTCTGAGTGTCCTAATTGACTAGAATTGCAAGATGCCATTAACCCCTGCGTAGGCCTCCGCACATCACTCAGACGACACTGTTTATACTGGTCACAGAGCCACCCGTGGCTGTACCAGCAGCAGAGGCTAGGTAAATTACTTTGTAGAGCTGAGTAGACTCAGGGGCCATAGTTTGAGGACCCCTGAGCTAGAGACTATTGTACAGGAAGGCTAGATAGAGACTATTGTACAGGAAGGCTAGCTAGACTATTGTACTGGAAGACTAGCTAGAGACTTTAGTACTGGAAGACTAAAGACTTTTGTACCGGAAGGCTAGCTAGAGACTATTGTACAGGAAGGCTAGCAAGGGATTATTGTACTCGAAGACTAGCTAGAGACTATTGTACAGCGAGGTTAGCTAGAGACTTGTACACAAAGGCTGTCTTGAAACTATTGTACACGAAGGTTAGCTAGAGACTATTGTACAGAAAGGCTAGCTAGATACTATTGTACAGGAAGGCTATAAGAATAGCAAGAGGCTATTGTATTAGAAGGCTAGATAGAGACTATTGCATTGGAAGGTTAGCTAGAGACTATTGCATTGAGACTATCTAATAGTCTTGAGACTATTGTACACGGCAGTTAGCTAGAGACTATTGTCCAAAAGATGCTAGCTAGAGACTATTGTACAGGAAGGCTATAAGAAAAGTTAGAGGCTAATGTATTAGAAGGCTAGCTAGAGACTATTGCATTGAAAGGCTAGCTAGAGACTATTGCATTGGAAGGCTAGCTAGACACTATTGTACAGGAAGGCTAGCTAGAGACTTTTGTACTGGAAGACTAGCTGGAGACTATTGTACAGGAAGGCTAGTTAGAGACTATTGTACAGGAAGGCTAGCTAGAGACTATTGTACAGGAAGGCTAGCTAGAGACTATTGTACAGGAAGGCTAGCTAGAGACTATTGTACAGGAAGGCTAGCTAGAGACTATTGAACAGGAAGCCTAGCTAGAGACTTTTGTACAGGAATGCTAGCTAGAGATTATTGTACTCGAAGACTAGCTAGAGACTATTGTACAGTGAGGTTAGCTAGAGACTTGTACAGGAAGGCTGTCTTGAGAATATTGTACACGAAGGTTAGCTAGAGACTATTGTACAGAAAGGCTATAAGAATAGCTAGAGGCTATTGTATTAGAAGGCTAGCTAGAGACTATTGCATTGGAAGGCTTGCTAGAGACTATTGCATTGGAAGGCTAGCTAGACACTATTGAATTGGAAGGCTAGCTAGAGACTATTGTACAGGAAGGCTGTCTTAAGACTATTGTACACAACGGTTAGCTAGAGACTATTGTACAGGAAGGCTATAAGAATAACTAGAGGCTATTGTATTAGAAGGCTAGCTAGAGACTATTGCATTGAAAGGCTAGCTAGTGACTATTGCATTGGAAGGCTAGCTAGAGACTATTGCATTGGAAGGCTAGCTAGAGACTATTGTACAGGAAGGCTAGCTAGAGACTTTTGTACTGAA
Source organism: Hymenochirus boettgeri (assembly GCA_019447015.1). Lineage (NCBI taxonomy): Eukaryota > Metazoa > Chordata > Amphibia > Anura > Pipidae > Hymenochirus > Hymenochirus boettgeri. The sequence continues at coordinate 358,310,498 of CM033469.1, read as the reverse complement.
AGACTAGCTGGAGACTATTGTACAGGAAAGCTAGCTAGAGACTATTGTACAGGAAAGCTAGCTAGACACTATTGTACAGGAAGGCTAGCTAGAGACTATTGTACAGGAAGGCTAGCTAGGGACTTTACACAGGAAGCCTAGCTAGAGACTTTTGTTCAGGAAGTCTAGCTAGAGATTATTGTACTTGAAGACTAGCTAGAGACTACTGTACAGCGAGGTTAGCTAAAGACTTGTACAGGAAGGCTGTCTTGAGACTATTGTACACGACGGTTAGCTAGAGACTATTATACAAAAAAGGCTAGCTAGAGACTATTGTACAGGAAGGCTATAAAAATAGCTAGAAGCTATTGTATTAGAAGGCTAGCTAAAGACTATTGCATTGGAAGGCTAGCTAGAGACTGTTGCATTGGAAGGGTAGCTAGAGACTATTGCATTGGAAGGCTAGCTAGAGACTATTGCATTGGAAGGCTAGCTATAGACTATTGCATTGGAAGGCTATCTAGAGACTATTGCATTGGAAGGCTAGCTAGAGACTGTTGTACAGGAAGGCTATAAGAATAGCTAGAGGCTATTGTATTAGAAGGCTAGCTAGAGACTATTGCATTGGAAGGCTAGCAAGAGACTATTGCATTGGAAGGCTAGCAAGAGACTATTGCATTGGAAGGCTAGCTAGACACTATTGAATTGGAAGGCTAGCTAGAGACTATTGTACAGGAAGGCTGTCTTAAGACTATTGTACACAACGGTTAGCTAGAGACTATTGTACAGGAAGGCTATAAGAATAACTAGAGGCTATTGTATTAGAAGGCTAGCTAGAGACTATTGCATTGAAAGGCTAGCTAGTGACTATTGCATTGGAGGCTAGCTAGAGACTATTGCATTGGAAGGCTAGCTAGAGACTATTGTACAGGAAGGCTAGCTAGAGACTTTTGTACTGAAAGACTAGCTGGAGACTATTGTACAGGAAAGCTAGCTAGAGACTATTGTACAGGAAAGCTAGCTAGACACTATTGTACAGGAAGGCAGCTAGAGACTATTGTACAGAAGGCTAGCTAGGGACTTTTAAACAGGAAGCTAGCTAGAGACTTTTGTTCAGGAAGTCTAGCTAGAGATTATTGTACTTGAAGACTAGCTAGAGACTACTGTACAGCGAGGTTAGCTAAAGACTTGTACAGAAGCTGTCTTGAGACTATTGTACACGACGGTAGTCTAGAGACTATTATACAAAAAGGCTAGCTAGAGACTATTGTACAGGAAGGCTATAAAATAGCTAGAAGCTATTGTATTAGAAGGCTAGCTAAAGACTATTGCATTGGAAGGCTAGCTAGAGACTGTTGCATTGGAAGGGTAGCTAGAGACTATTGCATTGGAAGGCTAGCTAGAGACTATTGCATTGGAAGGCTAGCTATGACTATGCATTGGAGCTATCTAGAGCTATGCATTGGAAGGCTAGCTAGAGACTGTTGTACAGGAAGCTATAGAATAGCTAGAGCTATTGTATTAGAAGGCTAGCTAGAGACTATTGCATTGGAAGGCTAGCAAGAGACTATTGCATTGGAAGGCTAGCAAGAGACTATGCATTGGAAGGCTAGCTAGACACTATTGAATTGGAAGGCTAGCTAAACTATGTACAGGAAGGCTGTCTTAAGACTATTGTACACAACGGTTAGCTAGAACTATTGTACAGGAAGGCTATAAGAATAACTAGAGGCTATTGTTTAGAAGGCTAGCTAGAGACTATTGCATTGAAAGGCTAGCTAGTGACTATTGCATTGGAAGGCTAGCTAGAGACTATTGCATTGGAGCTAGCTAGAGACTATTGTACAGGAAGGCTAGCTAGAGACTTTTGTACTGAAAGACTAGCTGGAGACTATTGTACAGGAAACTAGCTAGAGACTATTGTACAGGAAGCTGCTAGACACTATGTACAGGAAGGCTAGCTAGAGACTATTGTACAGGAAGGCTAGCTAGGGACTATTAAACAGGAAGCCTAGCTAGAGACTTTTGTTCAGGAAGTCTAGCTAGAGATTATTGTACTTGAAGACTACTAAGACTACTGCAGCGAGGTTACTAAAGACTGTACAGGAGGCTGTCTTGAGACTATTGTACACGACGGTTAGCTAGAGACTATTATACAAAAAAGGCTAGCTAGAGACTATTGTACGGAAGGCTTAAAAAATAGCTAGAAGCTATTGTATTGAAGGCTAGCTAAGACTATTGCATTGGAAGGCTAGCTAGAGACTTGCATTGGAAGGGTAGCTAGAGACTATTGCATTGGAAGGCTAGCTAGAGACTATTGCATTGGAAGGCTAGCTATAGACTATTGCATTGGAAGGCTATCTAGAGACTATTGCATTGGAAGGCTAGCTAGAACTGTTGTAACAGAGGCTATAAGAATAGCTAAGGCTATTGTATTAGAAGGCTAGCTAGAGACTATTGCATTGGAAGGCTAGCAAGAGACTATTGCATTGGAAGGCTAGCAAGAGACTATTCATTGGAAGGCTAGCTGAGACTTTTGAATTGAAGGCTAGCTAGAGAACTATTGTACAGGAAAGCTGTCTTGAGACTATTGTACACAACGGTTAGCTAGAGACTATTGTACAGAAGGCTAGCTATAGTCTATTGTACGGGAAGGCTATAAGAATAGCAGAGGCTATTGTATTAGAAGCTAGCTTAGACTATTGCATTGGAGGCTAGCTAGAGACTATTGCATTGGAAGGCTACTAGAGACTATTGCATTGGAAGGCTAGCTAGACTATTGCATTGGAAGGCTAGCTAGAGACTATTGCATTGGAGGCTAGCTAGACTATTGCTTGGAAGGCTAGCAGAGACTATGCTTGAAGGCTAGCTAGAGACTATTGTACAGGAAAGCTAGCTAGGATTATTGTATAGTAAGGCTACTAAGACTATTGTAAAAAAGTGAAGTATTGTGATACAATAATCATTTAACTTGCTTATTGTTGCAAGATGTACATGATTATGGCACATGATTAAGATTCTAATTAAAAAAAACTGTTTGAGGGCGAAATGTGCTTTTGTGTAGCTCTGAATCTACTGCTATGAAATTGTTCTTGGTTTTGTTTTGTTTAATTTTCCCAAGTTCTACTTTTCACCTGTTTCACTTGTTTTGTTTTTGTCTTGGGGGCACTAGTTATAAGGATAGATGGATTTAGGGCCCTCTTCCTTGGTTTATTTGTATATCAAGCTGTTGGACCCCCCCCCAAAGACCTCTAGGACCCTAGGCAAGAGCATAGGTTGCCATGTAGACAATACTGCTCAGGTTACATTGTACAGATCTAGAAGTTTATTGATAAATATTTTTTTTCTTTTGTGAATTGACACAGCAGCATTAGATGATTATTGAGATTATACCAACCACCATATAACTATACTGATAAATACAGTATACATTCCATGTGAAATCATATGAACAATTCTTTTGCTGAAAAAGTACATTAATCATTGACTAAATATACAACTGTAATTTTCTATTGCCCATCGATAAAGCAATATTATTGTATCGTAATAGTTAAATGAAGTGACTGTTACAAAGAATCTATGTATTTAAATTAGTTTATAAAGATTATCAGAGTATGTATAAATTTCTTATTGTTTAAAATATTGGTAATTTAGCCCCAACCAATCAGATGTTAGCTTTTAAATGGTAAATAAGATCTGATTGGTTGGGGCAAAATAACCACCATTTTTAACGATAAAACTTTTATACATAGGCCTGACTATCTTTAGGATTTTTTTTCTTGGCTATGAATCATTTGTACATTGATTACAATGTTTTTTCTAAAATTCGAGGCATCTTCTTCAACATCTTAACTTCTAAAGGCGATTTATTGTTTTATTGATATACCGTACTATAGATTACTTAGAAGGCAGCTTGTATTTTAGTTATATTATTTATTTTCCAGAATCTTCAATAGTAGACTTGGGGTGAAACAGACACAAAATCCTTATACAGAACTATCTGTGCTACAAGGCCATAATGACATTGTGCGTTTCCAGTACAAATAGATATTGCAGGTAAGTATTTGTGGAATCATATTTCAGATAAAACGTCAAACATTAAAAGGGGAAGAGTATATTGCTTATAGTTTTTATTCCCTAGTTGTGTATATGCTGTATGTATGATGGTGTAACACCAGCTTTTAAATATTCTTGGATTTATTATTAAGGGCATGTCCCCCCCAAAACTATAGTTAACCCACTACTGGCCTCACTGTTGTAATGTAATAAATCCTTTCCATCCCAGCTCCAAATGGCTAGCTAGACACTATTGAATTGGAAGGCTAGCTAGAGACGGTTGTACAGGAAGGCAGTGCGGCGGAGGAGAGAGGTAAGGTAAGTAACTATTGGGACTTTCTTGAAAATCTCTTAAAGCAGTTGGGTAAAAACATTTTATAAGGGTGGACATGCCCTTTAACCTGTCAAGTTGGTTTGTATATTATTCTTCTTTTTTTAAAATGCACTGAGACATGTTCAGTGGGTTGAGGTTATTTCCTGAGAAGTCAAGGAGCATTCACTTGCATGTTTTTTCTTCAATCACCTTAACCACCGTCTTAAGTGGGAGGAGGATATAGATGTTAATGAACCATATTCTGCACAGCAAAAATAGGTGATACGTTTTGATAAAAATGTATCCTTTACTCACAGTTGTAACGGTCGCTATATTCATGAATTCTGTCGCAACATGTAGTTGTAACTGCATACCTGCCCATGACCGATCCCCCTCACATGGTATGAGGCATTGGTTGGCCGTGCTCCCATACAGGGGCCAAAGGTATTGGCTCCCTCTACTTAAATGGCATCTGTGGTCATAAATATTTCCAATCAAGTTTTGGGTTATATAAAAAGCATTTCATCATACCTTCAAAATGAACCCTAAATCACACTCTGGGAAAATTTATTGCTGGGAAAGGATTGCGCTGCGATTGGTCGTACCACGCCCCCACCTCGGTGGAGACCACCCGCCATACAACCCCTTCCCACTGCCTCTCCCTGCCCCATAGGGGGATTCCTGTTTTTAATCCTGTTTGAGCTGCAACCCCTTAACATAGGCCCTTTTCAGTGCCAGGGAGCGGGTCCCGTTTCAAACTGCGGGACCCCTTATGCCCCAAAGGCCCTGTCAGGGGGCTGGGAGGGCTGCTGGGAAGGGGTTGTGCGACGGTGGTCTTTCCCAGCAATCCTTTCCCACAGCCCCTCCCAGCCTTTGAGGGGCTGTTGGGAAGGGTGGCGGCTGCCACCAGGGGGGGGGGCAGGGTGTGCATATAAGTTGGACTGAACCATCTCATCTAATGGCTTTGCAATATTTCGGCCGATCAACCAATAGTTTAGTGTAGGGCTTTGCATGGGTTTTTGGCTTGCCATGACCGAGATCCAACTGTTTGTTCGCCTGAATTGGCAAATAGGCAATCAGGGGCATTAGAAACTATGACCGCTTGTGACCGGCAGTCCTTTCTCCTGGCTGACCGAAAAGAAGTCAGAATGGCTGACCGGAGATGAAGCATCTAATGGTGTGTTACTAGAACAACCCAATGATCACGGCTTTAAAGGAATAGTGCCCTAGTCAGGGGTAAACCCAGGGGTTAAGAGGGTAGGTAGTAGCAGTTTAATGTCCTTTAAACAGTGCATTGGTTAGCACACCTAATACTGCTTACCCTCTCTTATGGAAGAGGTAAGGGTATGAACGTTGTGCTTGATCCTTTATATTACACTCTTGGTTCATGATACCAAATATTTGAACAATCTGTTATTTCACATTCTTGGGCATTGATATACAATATTTGACAAATGCTGTGCTTAGAAAATAACAGTGTGCCTGGAAATAAGGTTTAGGAAACACATCCATCTTTCTAACAGTAATACCAGTAGAGAGTCAATTCACTTGACTGGGTTATTGTAGTAACCCTGACAAATGTAACTTTGACAGACAAAAGTAGATTTTTTCCCCCTTTATGTGAAAACTGCAGTGTTAGTGTTGAGATCCACTTTTTTCAAAACCAGAAGTAATTACAAGAGCTAAAAGATCAATAGAAATGATGCGTTTGTCCAAAGGAAAAGGCAAAATATTGAACTTGTGTTCTTTTACCTCTCGCCTGTCTCCACGCACAAACAAGAAATCAATAACTAAGAGTGAATGCATTACAAAATGCGACTACAGCTACAATTTGATATCATCAGCACTGCTTCTTGTTTTATTAAAGGCCGGAGGGGTTTATAATAAGAGCGGTTCCATTCCCAGAGCATTTCTAAATCTAAAAAAAGAGAATTGAAAAGCTTTGGTGAGCCTTTATCTTAAGTCCCAATTGATAAAAAGTAATTGACCTGGAATTAAGGGCCAGGAGGAATTAGTGGGTTGCAGAATAAATCAAATCTTGTAGTGTACCCATGCACACCGTTATTATGGTATTTTACATTTAGTTCTTATTTTGATAGCGTTCTTTTAAAGGTAATAGGTTGTATATCACTGCAATACATTAAAAATAATAAATAAAAAAACAATAAATAAATAAAACATTAGGTCTGGTATACAGTGCATAAGTGGAGTGGGTCAGTTGATCCCTTTGGCTGATTGGTTGGATTGGCAGATTAATCGGTGGTTTACAACATGACTGATTTGTTTTTTTATGCGGATTTTTTACCATGTATCAGTTATTTAATTTGGACCGGGAGACTGTGATTATGATCTGTAAGTCTTTAGGTTCGTACACACATCCGATGTGTCAGGCGAGCAATGACCCCCGAGCCAATACATCCCCGCGACAAACGGCCGTTTCTGCCAGGCGGATCGACGAATGACCCCTGACCGAACGAATACACGTGCGTGATTCTCTGCCAAAATGGGGGTTGTTGCTCGCTGCACACATCGACATGTGTACAAGCCTTTTCAGCCATATTTATCAGGCTGCGTGTACTAGCCCATTGTGTTAATAGATATTTACATCACAGGTAGAAATGATGTTTGTTATGCTTGATCTGCTATGTGTGTCCCATATTTTTAGTACATTGCGGGATCAGGTATGCAGGTTTAGTATGGTAATTGCAGGTGCAGCACAGTGTGTGTTGGGTTAAAGTTGTCATGAAATAAACTAAAATGTTTGTTGTATCAGATGTGAAAAGTCCAAATATTTTTTGGGGCCCTGCAATCAGTGTAAGCTGCGCTAACCCAATAGTACATGGTAACTCAGAGCTAGTCACTGGTTAATATGGGTTTTCACTTATTTAACAAAAGCGAGATCTTTATTGGTTAATGTCAACACTCCCTCTGGCAGCAATAATGTTTTCTACTTGCTTGTGTTTTGCATTTACTAGGTTTGCATCAGCCAGTGATGATGGATCGGTTTATATATGGGATGTGTTCAGGTATGTAACCACCATATTTATTGCAGCTTCACTTGCTTGCAATGTTCTATATATTAATACTGATTACTCTTTTAAAGAAAAGGGTGTTGTAACAGACCTGCTGTACAACCCATCTGTTATATCATAATCTGCACAGATAAACACAATTATATTGTATTAACCGAAATAAGAAAACTAGAACAAAGAGAATTAAAGGTATAGAGAAACTCCAAAAAGTGACAGTCGCTCTGTGGAAGTGACATCAATCAGCATTATTAACTTCTCTCACCCCCCTCCATTACTCTTGCAAAGACCAACTGCCTTGCCTGCCAGACCACTAAGGAGGCCTGGTTGATTCTTTTTTTGCTAGTTAATGCTAACACTATTTCGGGAGCTTGCTTTAGACAAGTGGAAGAACTTCTAAAAGGACTGGTTGCTGAATTATTTATATATCCTTTTGCATTAATAGGCCTTACAATAACGCTGCAATTTTACCAATAAAACGCCCCTGAAGATTTAGGTAGATTTAGATTAGTAGGAGCTGTTAATTATAAGGATAGGGGAACAGCAGAAAATTTTTCCTAAAAAGCATTAGCAATTCAAAACAGAATCACGTTCAGATCGCTAAATGCAAAATCAATGGGACCTAGCCCTAAGTCTATGTGCAAGTGTTATGTTAGTTTTATTCTCATTGTTCTAAGTATAGTTTGTTTGAAAATTTTAAATATCAAAATATCTGTAAATGATTTCAAATTGTTATTTATAGTTTTAACTTTAATCTAACAAAAGTTTCTTTCCTTAGACTGGAGATATTCTTGTTGAGCTTCATGGACACACACAGAAGATCACAGCTGTTGTAGTCTTTGGGCTACCTGTTATTCATGAAGAAGGACTGATGTAATCCTTACTACTGCGTCCTCTGATAAAACATCATTGTCATCTTGTGTAATCATATTATATCCTAGAAATGTAAAGGAATTATTCTATTTTCTATAGTCACCATAATACTAGCAATTTTCTGGCAATCCTAATCACCCCCCCAACTACACCCGCATGCACCCGTGCGTTGTTTTTCCAATTTGCGCTTGCGTTTTCGCTGTTTTCAAAGAGAACCCATCGATTGCGGGAAAAAGTGCTTGAACAGAACCGGATGCGCAATCACATGCGCATACAAAATTGCAGGAATGTTCGTGTTCCCGCGATTTCCATGTTCGCGGGAGTTCCTGTGATGTCATTGGTCCTTCCCAATGATGTGGTCAGAAACGTGTTAAAATGGAACGGCCACAAACGATAATAACGCACACGTAAGCGGTCAGCAACGGATGCAAAATGTATTAAAACGTCACTCAACTCACTGCATTTTTAAGTTGCATTTTTGTTGTCCGTTCCTGTGTGTACAAGCCCTAAGTAAGTCCAATTGTGGTGTGTGTGGATGTATGAACCAGGTGTCCTTAAATAGGATCCGGTGTATGCACAGGAAACACATCAAAAGGATAGGTCACATGAACAAGGGAGAAAGCAGAAGCTAAAGGAAACAGTGTAACAGCAGTTGCTCATTGAGCCCCCTCGGAGCAAGAACAACACTTATCTTTGTTATATTTGATCTTGGCTATCAGACAATCCATCATTAAATAATAAAAGCGGCTATCACAGGAAAATCTTTGTCTATAATATATATATATAAATCAGGGCTGGACAAACATCCAAATATTAGGAGGTAGAGCCAGCAACTTCATACCACCCCCAATGTCCCATGACTTATTGTGATCCACCCCCTTCCACCCTAGCTTCACCAGTCACCTTTAGCCCCACCCATTGCAACAAACTATAAATTTAAAGAAATTGTAAATTGACAAAATTACTTAGCCTCATTCAATCTATAAATTAATACATGTAAGCAGCACTTACTCTGATATGGTTGTGTTGCTGCATATTTCAATACAGTATTTGTTTGTCCAAGCTTAGTCCCCAGCCCACTAGCTATCTGTGTGGGCAAGCATGCTCTGTAATCCCTATGAGGCATCATTGGTAATTTCCAACCATGCAGTTCACATACCAACTGTCACCATTCCAGCTGCACAAAACTGTACATAATACAAGAGTTTGATACAAAGAACTTGATTGATAGCTGAAATGTTAAGTCCCCATACACCCCCATTTTGAGCGATCTGATAATTAGATTGGATTGTTCAAAATATTGATAGGATGTTTTTTTGATCGACCACTTGATAATTTTGAGCATTATATCGGAAAAAGGGCGGTTCTTCCCACAGAACAGAAAGATAGACATAAAGAGAAGAATAGATGAACAGAAGATTTTGAAATGTTTGGGGGAGTTTGAGATCCCTTCCCCATTAGAACTTACTTTTTGATGTTCCTGCGCCTTTCGAGCAATGTAACATGAACCTTCTCAGTGCCAGCAGAGTATCCCATTAGCTTTAACTTTCCCAGTGCCAGCAGACTATCCCATTAGCTTTAACCTTCTCAGTGCCGCGAGTATCCCATTAGCTTTAACTTTCCCAGTGCCAGCAAACTATCCCATTAGCGTTAACTTTCCCAGTGCCAGCAGACTATCCCATTAGCTTTAACCTTCTCAGTGCCAAGCAGAGTATCCCATTAGCTTTAACTTTCCCAGTGCCAGCAAACTATCCCATTAGCTTTAACTTTCCTAGTGCCACAGACTATCCCATTAGCTTTAACTTTCCCAGTGCCAGCAGACTTTCCCATTAGCTTTAACTTTCCCAGTGCCAGCAGACTATCCCTTAGCTTTAACCTTCTCAGTGCCAGCAGACTAACCCATTAGCTTTAACCTTCTCAGTGCCAGCAGACTATCCCATTAGCGTTAACTTTCCCAGTGCCAGCAGACTTTTCCATTAGCTTTAACTTTCCCAGTCCAGCAGACTTTCCATTATGTAACTTTCCCAGCGTCACAGACTTTAACTTTCCCAGTGCCAGCAGTCTTTTCATTACCTTTAACTTTCCCAGTGCCAGCAGACTTTCCCATTACCATTAACTTCCCCATACCAGCAGACTTTCTCCTACCTTAACTTACCCAGTGCCAGCAGACTTTCCCATTACCATTAACCTCCCAGTGCCAGCAGAACTTTCCCATTACCATTAACCTTCCCAGTGCCAGCAGACTTTCTCCTTACCTTTAACTTACCCAGTGCCAGCAGGCTTTCCCCTTACCATTAACTTTCCCAGTGCCAGCAGACTTTCCCATTACCATTAACCTTCCCAGTGCCAGCAGACTTTCCCATTACCATTAACCTTCCCAGTAATAGCATAATAAAGTGTCAGGATAGGGATCTTAGACTGCCTGTTACAGAGACTGCATGTGTAAAAATCGGTTAACAGCTTCTGGCATCCCCTCTCCCTGATTTTAAGGCAGATCCCTGACTCCCTAAAATAATATACAATCTCCCTGAAATATGTGGTTTTGAACTAGAGTGAGGGAGCACAATGATATCAGAGTGTTTTAGCGGTTAACAAATGACAAAAAACACTTAATAGTGACATGACTTGTTGTATGCTTTTGTGTCTGACTGTTTCATGAGTTATGTCTGTTAGATGCATGTGTTTGTATGCAAAAGAGTCTGACAGTATAAATGTGTGGGTCTGTATGCATGGATTATGCGTTAATCTTGGGGTGGGGCTTTAGGGGTGGGTATCTTTTTTTTTTCTTGTTATAAACTTCTCTCCTGTATGTTTAACTGTTTTTCCCCTCCCTCACCTATTCCGTTTGCAACATTGGTGAAGAGCAGGGAGTGATAAACTCTGCTCAGCCTAATCAGCAACAATGTTCTAGACATTTAAGTACAGAACATATGAAATGGAGCTAAACGAACAGGAGAACAGTTCCTACAGGGAAATTAAAGCTGCTTCCCGATTTTAACATCCAGTAGCCAGTAACAATTTTTGCACTGCAACTTTTTTGCATTTAAATATTTTTTTCTTTTTTCTAATGCATAAGTGACGTTTTGGTGCTGTATGCTACTTCCTCAAGCCCAGTGTTACATACACCATTTTACTCCATATATTAACACAAAAGGAAGTGATGCACCACATATAATATTTACTAATTTCCTCTCCATTATACATATATGATTTTCCTACATACTACTCCTAATCTCCTTATAATATATCTTCTCATTATACACACTTTATTATTTTGTTGTCATTATAGTCTTCTTGAAGAATATAAAACACACCTCACATACCGTATAGACTTGAGTATAATTCTTGTTTTTAGGCTATAAAAATAGTCACTCACCTGTGTAATCCTGTCTGCCGCTCGCTACGCATCCACACTTCTGGCTGCTGATGTCACTACTGGCACTGGTCTCACTTCCATGACGTCAGGCGCCCAAAACAGTGGATGCGGCCAAGATTGTCCGGAGCATCTAGATTACTGGATTAGAGTCCCCCGCACAGTCTTCACTTTTGGATACACAGCAAGTCCCTCTCCTTTACTTAACTGGGGGGCTCTATGGGGGGGGGGGATGGTGGAAAATACAACTCCAGAAACTAAGCATGCTGGGAGTTGTAATTTCCAAACATCTGGAGTGGCAAGGAATTGGGGGTTACTGTGTGGTGTTACTCATTTAAAGGGCAACTAATGCCTCAAAACAATACAGAATCTGGGGATGGTATCTGTTGTTAAAGATTGTCTTCTGGTTCTGTATTATTTTGAGGCTTTAGTTGCCCCTTAAATGGACTGCAGAATTCCCATACAGTAGTCCCATACAGTAATGCCATACTGGATTTGGCTATCACTTGTAGGGACTAGTGTATAGGAAATCTGATGTCCTTTAAAGGGCAACAAAAGTCTCCAATAACATAGAATCAGAAGGCATTAGGTCATAATTTCTACCCTCGACTTATACTCCAGTCAATCAGCTTTTACTAATTTTTCAGGTAAAAATAGGTACCTTGACTTATACTCGGATCTACTTTTAGTCGAGTATATATGTATACAATTGATGTGTTGGATGGAGTGCTGACTAATAATTTGTGTGTTAGTTTCTCCATTGTCCCAATGAAAGACCATACTCAACCTGTAATCGTATATAGAAAGTCATACTCCCACCTATTGTAAACTATAAAGTAAAGATTAAAGATAAGCCAGGAAGTTCTTGAACATATAAAATTACAAGGCTGCAGGTCATTATGTCAAGGATTAATGTAGATGGAGGATTTTTTATATATATGTGTGTGTAGTTATATTATATATATATTTGTAAATAGAAGACACATATTGAGAGTCAGATTGGGGGAGTAAATATTGAGGTAGTTGGCAGTGGGTATGAGGATAGGGGAAGAACATATAGGAATGTTTAAGAAATAGGGGACACTAGATTTCACCCTGGGGGCACAATACCGTATTATAATTGGTGTTGTCTGGATGGTCTGTTCTTGCTTTACTAACAAACAAAGTCAGGCCTGGGATGTGAAACTGGGCAGCATGCAGAAAGCCCCAGATTTCCAGTCCACTGTAAAGTTAAGTTTAATTTTACCAAAACTTTGTGCTCCTTTAAAGGAAACTGTGGTCTCCAAACAAGTTTGGACTGACCAAAGTTAATGGGTGGGAGGCTGACATGTGACATTCCTAAGACTTCTCCTCACAGTGCCACCGAGGCACAGCCTCAGACTCCCACAGCATGGCGTCGCTATGTTAAAACATTCAGGGCACGTGCCCCAGATATTTGGTAGAGTGCCCCGTGTTTTAACAGCTGATTCCTTCAAAGTGCCCCGAACCTCTCTTCAAACTTCCAGAGTTCCGGACTTCCTGATGGTACGTTGCGCACGCCGACGCTGATGGCGTTACGCGGCATGGATCAGCCAGCCTCTGCGCTTTCCACTACAGTCTACACTGTCTAGAGAGAGAAGATAAGAGACAGAGTTAGATAGACAGAGTTAAAGGGATAGATAGAGTTACATAGATAGATAGACAGATATACAGATAATAGATAAGATAGATACACAGATATAGATAGATACACAGACAGATAGATAGTAGATAGATAGATACACAGACAGAGATAGATGATAGAGATAGATAGATATAGGTAGGTAGAAGACAGTAGAGTTAGATAGATAGACAGAGATAGATAGAAAGATAGTATAGATAACAGAGTTAGATGATAGAGATAGAGAGATAGATAGATAAACAGGCAGTTATAGAGATTGAGACAGAAGAGAACAGAGATATAGACAGAGACAGATAGACATAGATAGATAAAAACAGATAGACAAGAGGCAAGAAGACAGAGTAAAATAGAGATAGATAGAAACAAAAAGAGACGATAAAAAGATAGACTAAAGGCAGATATATAGATAGAGATAGATAGAGGCAGAGGTCCATATAGAAGGTACAGAAACGTTTCCATGGCCAAAGTGTGGGGCAAGCGTCTGAACGCATAGTAAGTTTAAAATGACCAGATTGTATAATGAAATTGCCAGTTTACTTTGCCTTTGTGTCATTCATTTGTGAATTTCTGTCCAACTTTTATCTTGTCTATTTATCTCTCTTTTTTCTGTTTATCACTATCTGGCTGCATATCTATGTAGACTATGTTTGTGTTTGTCTGTCTATACTTTTGGGCGTCTCAATCAAGTACCTAGTTGGTGTGGCTTAATTGGGGTGGAGAAAGGGGCGTGGCCTAAAAATGTTTCTACGCCGCCACATAGAGTGCCCAAGGGTTCCCCTGATCTTCTTAGACCCTAGAGACGCCCCTGTCCCACAGTGCGTGAGGACAGGAAGTCCCCTCCTCTCTATGCTGTGTGAAGTCCTGACAGAGTAGGTAAGGGTATCTATAGGTCCTCTTTTACCATTACGTGAAAACAGCCTTTTCAGGCAGAGTTCTCACTCTGCCTGAAAAGGCTGTTTCCACAGAGTTCTTTAGGGGCGGGGGTGTCTGAGTTGGCCTACGGCACCCTGAGTGGGCAGGGGCTTATGCACCTGCGAGTGGGGGGGGATTGTGCACCCGCAGTCGGCGGATTTGTGCACCCGTGGGTGGGCGGGGACACATGGGGCAGTCATTTATCTGGACCAGGTACTCAGTCCCAGGCCCTAAACATAGGGTATGTACACCCTTTTCCCCGACTCACCCTATATCTTTCTTATACCTTCAAAGTCTGTTTGCCTTGTTATGTTTTTCTTGTCATTTGTAAATAGTAGATTTAAACACTTTCAGGGTTTTCAATAAAAGTTCTTATCGTTAAAAAGGGTGCTAACACCAATCAGATGTTAGCTTTCAAATGTTAAATAAGATCTGATTGGTTGGGGCAAAATTAGCACATTTTAAACATTAAGAACTTTTATTGAATCTCCCTGTTTGTCTCAACACCTGGATTTCAGTGAAATCTTAGTCTAAAGTTATCCCCCTTTCATGTGCCAGATTGGAATATCACAATAATGTGGAGTCTGATTGATCTGCTTTAAATTTTTTTTTTGTATGTGCAGTTGTTATCTGTACAAAAACATTTACTGACAAAGTGTGGAACTTTATATGTGAAGAATTAAGACAGTAAAACATGTTTTAAATCTATTTACAAACGACAGGAACATATCAACAATGCTTTTAAACGTAGGAGAAAGATGTGAAGTAATGTTCAGGTGTATTTGACCTGATTAAGGGTGTTCAGGTTGTAGGCAACAAACATTCAAATCAAAACCTTCTGTGATTTTCTCATTTTAAAACTATGTTGGAATGTTCCGTTCTTTAGACACTGACCTTCTTCATAGCCTGGATGTGTGGCTGTCTGGTGGCAATGAACTGCGTGTATGGGACAGGGACTTCAGACTTCTTTGTGAGACAAGCTATTTTGGGGATGGAGGTGAGTTTTAATGGTGGCTTGGCTGTTTACCAATAGGTGAGCTGCTAATGTGTTTATTTAGATCATTTTAAACAGTAGCATTATTTTATTGTGATACAGGTACAGTTAAATATATACCATAGTCATTTTAATTAGAAATCTACGTAATTGAATATGGTGTCTTTACCCTTCCCACACCCTTCTGTACATATAGATTTACTTTCCCCGATTATTTTCCCCCATTTCTCACACTCTCAGCTAAACAGAGTTCCCTATATTAGTTTTGTCCACGTGTGTACTGCTCAAAGTACTCCCACTGCACATATGTATTTCCCCTCCCGTGATAATGTAAAATCAGTCCACTTTGCCTGCGTGCACTGCCAGGAACAGGGCGGCATGGAAGAGGAGATGAAATAAGTAGCCCACAATGGGAGATGGTTTTCCAAGCAAAGATAGGTAGATACAGTAACTTTGGAATGCACAATACATACATAGGCTCTTTAATGGTAGGAAAATGGAGTTAATGGATCTACACAATAGGCCATTTTAGAATCATGGTTACTCTTTATTTACTTGTAAAGTTGCCATCACTTTCCTTTAATCTCTATTAAACTATTACATAAAAATAAGGTGAAGCAATGAAGAAATCAGCAGTTCTCCAGGATGCTGATGCCAATCCAGTAGCAAAAGCTCATGCCTCAACACAGGGCCGGCCTTTGATATGGGTGACCTGTGCGACCGCACGGGTTACATTACCAGGGGGCGCCAGCCAGGAGTCTTAGGTCACAGACCTGTAGGTCAAGTTGTGTATCAGTGCCACAGCCCCCCAGTTATGGTCCTGCAGTTGAAATGTATGTATCAGCACCATCCCACAGATAAAGCACCAACAACGTAAGCCTTACTTAAGATATCTGTATGCTGTGCTATTCTGTCTGTGTATTTAGTGCGTTACATATTAGGTAAGATGGACACACAGATATATACACCACGAGTGGTGGAACTGATGAGTGACATCAGTGACCTAAAGTAGTGTCCGTTTCTTCAGACTTATTATTTATTGCTGGGTAGAAGGATTGCAGGGGGATTCATCTAAAGATTGGATCTTTTATGTTTTGGTCATAGTTCCCTTTATTTAATTCTTAAATACTTGTTGGTATGTTACATATTCTTAACATCGCCCCCCCCACCCCAAAAAAAAAACACTATTATTTTTAAAATACTTTATCACATGACAGTATTAATGACCTGGCAAAGGTAAACACTTCTATGGAAAACAGAAAAAAAATATTGAAATCAGAGAATTTCATAGGCTAATAACACATATCAGCAAGCTTTTAGAAATGGCTAATATTTGATAAATGAATCCATGTTACTGGATCAGTGGTAGAGGAAAGACTAATAATCTATACACACAGGAAGTGCAGGTCTGGCAATGTAAGCCAGGAAACAAGATTTGTGCACCAATCACAATGGTTCTTTTGGAATGGATGATTGGTTCTACCAGTGGACTTTACATCTATGGTAGACTTCCTAATTGGAGGATAGTAGGTGACAGGTTAATAGTTACCAAAAAAAAGTGCTATAGATGAAAATTATTTTACTGTATCTTTTCTATTTTTTAAGTACTTTGTTAAGTCTGCTTTTAAAGTATATTTAATAATTCCTGTTTTTAAAGGATCAGTGCTGTGGTTGAACTACCCAAAAACTGTGTGGCTGCAGCCATTGGAAAGATTTGAGTAAGTAATTTTGGCGGTGGTTAAGAGAAGATAATTCCAATTGCTTAATGGGCATGTCCAGCATAAAAAAACGTTATATTGTGGCAGAGCACTCCTCCAACCCCATTTTCCCATTAGTAAGAATTGTCAAAAATGCCTCTGAAAGGACTTACCTGACTCGGTCCCTCACCGCTCCCCCTCTGCTCTGTGGCTTTTTCTTGGGAGTATGTCGGATTAGCAAATGCCAGTTGGGCCGCCAACGGAAAATGTTATGTGTACGGCCCTTAAAGGGACACCATACTGAAAAAAGCCTTTGCCACATCTAAATCTATAATTGAATACAGAGTAGCACTTACTCTGATTTGTTGGTGTGCTGCATGCCTTCAATCCAGCACCACATTTTGTTTAGGAGCAGTATCCCCCTCCTTCTTTAACCACTACCACTCCCACTTCCATCTGACCTGACTTTTTTCCCCACAAACAACTGTCAACCTGCACACAGCATTCCAACTGTCAAAACTCTGTCACCATTCCAGTACAGTTAAACTACTCACAGAAGAATAGTTTTTGAGAGCAGGAACTTGATTGACCGCTGAAATATAAGAAGTTTGAGTTTGGATATCTAAGAAATTGGGGGCAGCTCAAGAAAAAAGATACAGTGGTGGTTGGGAAGAATTATAGTTTCCAGTTATGGTCAATTTAAAATAACCTTTTTTTCTGTATAGATGCCCTTAAGGTACACCCTCCTCAGGGTGAGGACCAAACTGCTAGGCCCTCACCCCTGAGTTCTCCTTAGTCCTATACTGGGCTGTCTAAAGCCTTGTACACACGTGCAAGCATTGGAAGGCTAGCAAGAGACTATTGCATTGGAAGGCTAGCTAGACACTATTGAATTGGAAGGCTAGCTAGAGACTATTGTACAGGAAGGCTGTCTTAAGACTATTGTACACAACGGTTAGCTAGAGACTATTGTACAGGAAGGCTATAAGAATAACTAGAGGCTATTGTATTAGAAGGCTAGCTAGAGACTATTGCATTGAAAGGCTAGCTAGTGACTATTGCATTGGAAGGCTAGCTAGAGACTATTGCATTGGAAGGCTAGCTAGATTGTTCTCAGGCTGAATTTAAGAAGGCAAATCGATACAGATAATTAGCATGAAATTTCCACCGATAGGGCGAGCACTAGTGCTAATCTTACTCATGCTGTATCAAAGGTATATTCAGCGGAAATGGAATATTCCAACATTATCGTGGTCTACACACATAATACCTCATAATATCACATATTGATATATAATGATTCTTTTATTTCCTTACACTTTTCTTGCATTGTAACAGGAGCAGTGACTCAAAGGCCTGATGATGCAGTGGCTGACAGCTCTATCGCTCCCCCATTCAGTTTGTGGAATGCCCAGTCTGATCCACCAACACTCTCCCCCCTTCTAATGTAGAAGAGCATGTGCATAGGGCAAAAGACTTGTTAAATTTGTGTTTGGGGTCCCAGTTGGGTCCCCTCCCACAGTCCTGATTGCTCCAGTACTGACCTATGCGAAGATACACTTGAGTGTGTCTACCCATTTGTTAGTCTATGTAAAGGGTAAGTGTAAGACTTGAACTTAAACAGGTTATTACAGGAGATCTAGATAAAACTCAGGGTTGAGGACCTAGTGGTTTAGATCATCACCCTGGATAGTTTTAAGGCAAAGGTTGAGTATAATTCTACTTTAAGACAATTTACCCATATTAATCCACCCACCCCCAATTTACTTAATTTTACCCAGAGTGATACCTTACACTGCTAGGTCTATAGCTATATGGGCTGTCGCTAATGTCTCCACTGTTCTAGATTTGGCTAGTGGTAAGATGTGCACTGCAAGAAGTGTGTCTCCCCTTTGACCAGGCTTTAAACAGCCCTGGACTATGGGAATGGGGTGCTACAAAAGCAGACTTCACGCTGTTTACGGACCTATAGTGAAAACACAGGTTGAGACTAGCAGTTAAGGTCCTCATCCTGGGTACTATCAAGTCGACAGTGTTAGTTATGGTTTAATTGCACTTTAAAAAATAGCATATTGTCCCTTTAAATTTTTTTCTTTAAAGGGAAAGTTCCCCCCCCCAAAATACAGATATGTTGTTCAGCACACTCAAAACCTCAAGATTGCAAAACACTACTTCTTCTTAAAGGTCCCTAAGATATTTTTGTCCAGCCCCTGCAATGTTCTTTTTGTTCTTCCAGGTACAGCCGTCAGTTTGGTTGTGGCAGCTTAATCATGACCAATCATTGCTGCTTTCCCAAACTGAGATATGAATATTGAGTTCTGAGGCTACATTTATATTGTAGTTTGGAGGGTGACTTTCTCTCAACAGTTTCTTGTCACAACCACTTTCATTTTCTTTTTGTCCTTTAGATTTCCAGGTTTACTGTCTTTATAATTGTTATTGATAAGAACTGACAGGAAGTTGGTGTAGTTTGGTGCTAGATACACTAGATATGAGTCCCAATGCACTGAGAGAACATGTCAATTGTATTTAAGCAGTTTAATATGAATCATTTATTACATCAATTAGTCAGTGTTAATCAAGTTTTTATTCATTTAAGATACATTATTTTATTGACCTAGGTTGCCGAAATGTATTATTTTAATAGGTATTACAGTAACGGCAGCTCAGATCGTAGGCACCAACTAATTTGATTCTCTTTGCAAAATGCGCTTCTTCTCATTGGATAGATTGCAACTTAGGTGAGGCAGAGCTTGGACACAATTTGTCCTTTAACTTAATTATTGACACCAGGGTTGGAGAAATGCTAGGAGCCAGGTTACCAATGTCCCTAAATGTTACTCCTAGCAACTTTCTAGAGAATTTCTATTGACTTTAGAGTAATCTATGTCTCACCTCTCATTTTGATGTGAGGCTGGGATGTTTACATGGATAACATGGAGTTTGTTCTTTATTTCCCAGCAATTCACTATTCCACATTTTGGTCACTGACCATTATTTTCTTAAAACATGTGAACACAACCATTTCATTTTCACATTAGAAAGACGACTAAGCATTAAAACATCAATCATGTGGCCCATTTAAATCATTCAATGGGGTAAAAATTTCCACTGTGTCTGATCCATTTTTGCCATTTGGATATTGGGGAAAATCGGACAACAAGCCTGGTGGCAATAAAAAAAATTTCCTGCTGTGAAGTTCCTACAGTAGCTCTGGTGCTCCACACATGGGCCAGATCGACTAAAATGCATGCGTGTGTACACACCCTAAGCTACTACAGGAAGGTGTTACAGATGGTCACAACCACTTATAGTCTAGCCAATTACAATACAGTTCAGATAAACAATGGAGCTTATCACTGAGTCAGGAAGGGCCAGACGCTGCTCTAACACACAATCTAGTTCTTCGGGTTACCTTCAATTTTACTTCTACTTTAACGTTGTTTACTGGAGTGGTATATTACAGTTTATTGTGCACTTGAGAGGATGTTTTCAATAATGGAGTATAAAATTTTGTGTTTTGGTTTACCTTAAATTTAAGGAATAATTCACTATAGATGCTTTGTCGTGGTCACTTTGAATGGTAAAAAAAAATCCTATCTATTCTTTTGTCCATGTCACAATGGATATTTGAAAGTGGCTGAAAAATACACACGATACGACACATTTTCATTCTATTTTGACATCACTACAACCCATTACAAATGACATCATTTTTACCTCAATTTTAATGAAAGGTGTTATGTCTAAAGCTTTGTACAAACATACATTAGCAGCGACCCACAAATCCCAACTCACCACCTTGGCGTACTGCCGTTTCAGCCAACAATTGCACGTATGTGTTCGGTCAGGGGGGGTTGTTGATCCGCCATCCAACTGAATGCATGCACACATGCGATTATCGCGCTGAAACGGCTGCTCATCGTTTGCGTGAATGCGCTCGGGGTTCATGGATCGCTGCTAACTCGTATGTGTGTACGAAGCTTAAGATTTTGTGCTGACCAATCATTCTGTGTATTTTAAAAAAAGAAACAGCAGCTGCTAGTTTTATCAGATGTTGGAACTGATTTGGGGCAAATGTGTCTACTGGGCCATGGGTCAACATTTTGGCCAGATTAACTGCAGCAAATGATATTTTGGTTGACAAAGTCAAATATTCCACCTCTTCACAGAGAGTTTTTTCTTTTCATGCCAACCGCCCATTACATGACTTAAAAGGACAACTCCACCCTCATAAGAACATCTTTTAGAAAGAATGGCATCTTTAAAATATGTTGATATATCATAGTTTGTCCTATAATTCATTACTGTTTTCCTGCTATGCTTCTGGAGGCCTCATGGAAACTGTGCAATTTAGAAACCTGTACTGAGCCTGGGCATGCTCAGAAGAGGCAGACGGGATTAACTTCAGTCATTGGCTGTGATGTCAGCTGTCAAATCCATAACCGACATTACTAACTAAGAAGAACCAGGAACAGAAACGGGAACAGGAGGAATTGTGCAGGATTTTTCAGGTTAGATTTATATATTCAGATTCCAAACTATTACCCTTTAGGGTTTTAGGAGGGTGATAACCTTGTTTGTAAGTTTTCATTTTGGGGCTGGACTTGCCCTTTAATAGCTGGTAGCTGAAAGGAAACATTTTCCATGTGCTGAAGTATGATCGGGAACTTCTAGAAGGTTTATAAGAGACCTGGGGGTTGGGATTCAGGGTTTTAAACCTATAAATGAAAGATAATGTATTGGTTCTCCTTTACCTAAGGTATTGCTTTAAGGAAATAGATTTGCTTCTGTCAGAAATAAGATGTTTTAACATATTATATTTTTCATTCCAATTTAAATTCATTAGAGTCTGTACATTTTGCTGATTCTGACTCCATGCCAGGTACCCATTTACAGGGTTATTCAATAAAAGTTCTTATCGTTTAAAATGGTGCTAATTTTGCCCCAACCAATCAGATGTTATCTTTCAAATGTTAAATAATATCTGATTGGTTGGGGCAAAATTAGCATCATTTTACAATAGAACTTTTATTGAATCTCCCTTTTAGTTTTTAACTCCAACTCAACGTTTCTGGCATAATCAAAGGTCCATGGGCGAAATGCATTAAATGCATTTTTTTTTTTTTTGAAGTATAATTACTGATTATTTTTATTATTAAATATTATATTATGGAAATACATTTTACTACACAACGAAACTAAAGAGACAGACCCCTAGCTAAATACCTTTCTGAAAGATAATTTATTACAGAGTTTTCTAAAAATTGAGAACTCTAAATAAGATATTATGATTTGAAATGTAATTGGCTTTGTTTATATTGTAATTAAATAATTTAATTAGAAAAGCAAGCTTTCTACATCCCTTAATGGCCTTGTGAAAATCCCTATGATAGTTAACCTTTTTTTCCTTTTACTAAGTAAATGGTACATTTTTCTGTCACATACAAACAATTATCAAATGCAAAACACAAATGTTTCATAGGGCAATTACTGTAAAGTTTGAAAGTTTGACAGATGAGATGGAAGGATCCAGATAACTCGCATGTGCATTTCATCTTACAGTTACCTGAATACCGTAAAACTGAAAGGATATTATAGTATAAAACAGCCATGACTATCTGGTCCAGGACAGGCCTTTAAAACTGGTTTGTCCTAGATGTTAGCCAATGGCTGACAGGTGTCCTGCTTGCCCCTATTCTTCTCTACTTGCATGCCTACGTAGAGATCATGGAAGGGTCTATGACTGAAGGCTGGTACACACCAGCAGATATTTTCGGACGACCGACCTCGATCGTCTGAAAATACTCCTGATGTGGGGGTGACAGCCGCGACCAACCTCATCGTCCGTGTCGGAAATCCCGATCGTTCGTTCCATAATTCGGGCGCGACCTATGGACATTTGTCTCGGCCGAGCATTCGCTCGTAACGAGTGCTCGTCGGACAAATAGTCCCTCCATGTGTACCCAGCCTAAGTTTTAAGTTTTTGGAGGTACCCAGTTTAGGGCTCCTTTAAAGGGCAATTTCATACAAAAACTTAAAATTGGTACATTAAACTACACCCCCCCTAAACTGCCATACCACCATACTTACCTTGTTAGGTGATGTAGACCTGATTTTCTGCTCTCAGCTGTTTTTTTCACTGTGCCTTCAAGCTATTTTACCAGCTTATACAGTCTCGCCGTGACATCAGCAGTTGTCTCCTCTGCTGTATGTACTAGCTTTGCACAAGCTACATATGTTCAAGCTTGTATATGCCTTATAGTCAGCTGTAAATTCTATAGCTTTTATTGCATTCATTTTTTAAAATGATCATCCATAAATCGAAAACAATGTCATCAGCCATGGACAATCATACCTAAAGGTATTACAGAGTATGTGTCCCCCTTTCTTATTTCCTTTTAACATATTTCAGTGAGCGTGAGAAAAAAACGATTTCCAAGAATTATAAAATGCATAATAAAATACAATGATGTAAAGGGGATCTGTGGTGTCCACAAATGCCGCTATTAAAAGATCACGCTCCTACCTTCCTTTAAAATTAACCCAGGATCATGCTACTAGCTGCAGTCTATTCAAACTAACAGCAGTATAAAGGGTTGCGCTTCTCTGTTAACACACCAGCAATCCACTGGTTTGATCATGCCACTCGCATCATAAACTCTGCCCTAAACTTTTATTGTATTTAAGCTAGCCACAAGCCTGAAAATAAAAATGGTTCTGTTCCTAATGTGTTCAATAGCAGAGAAATCACAGAAATTGATTGCAAGCCTATAATTTTTTGGGGGGGGGACGGGCTTATGGCACAGCATACAGTATAAGCCGATGTACCTATTTTGCCTAAAAAATTAGGAAAACCTGATTGACTCAGAATAAGCAGATGGTTAAAATTAGGACTACTGCCTTCTGATTCTGTATTGTTTTGAGGCTTAAAGGCTATGTCCACCCCTAAAATAGAATTTTAATATTGCTCCCCCATGTCCCCCAGCCCCAACCGCATGATTTGTTTTTTTCAAAAAGCTCCCCAAACTCTTACTTACCTCCCCTCGTCCATCCTCCGCCGCACTGCCGGCCCTTGCTTGCAGAATGCAAGCGAGGGGCGGGACCGCAGTCGCGTCTGTGATTGGCTGAGCGGCAGCCAATCACGACGCGCTGCCGGTCATTCAGTGCAGCGGAGGAAGCGGAGAGGTAAGTAAGAGTTTGGGGAGCTTTTAAAAAAAAAAAAAACATGTGGTTGGGGCTGGGGGACATGGGGGAGCATAATATTAAGGGGGTTTAATGCTAGGGGGAGGGATAGTAGAACGGAGGAGAGGGAGGGAGAGGGAGGGGAGGGGGGGGAGAAGGGCTGCAGCACGCATGGCAGGAATCTCCGGGAGGCCAGGTAGCAGGCAGTGTCCTATATGGACCTGCTAGCCTCCTGGTGGGCAGTTTTTTTGGAACTTTGGGGGGGGACTACAGGAGAACCGATGGAGTTGGGATGTGAGGTAAGGATTAAACTACACTACATTGTGGGGCCAGTATTTGGGGGATTATATTTTTGGGGTGGACATGCCCTTTAAGCTGCCCTTTAAATGGATAGCAAATTCCCATACAGAATCCCATACAGTAATAGCCAATCCAATATGGTTATTACTGTATGGGACTACTGTATGGGAATTTTGCTGTCAATTTAAAGGGCAACTAAGCCTCAAAACAATACAGTCAGAAGGCAACCTTTTTAACAATAGATACCACTCCTCCTGATTCTCCATAGTTTGAGGCATTAGTTGCCCTTTAAATGGACAGTACATAAACCCCCAATTCCTTGGCACTCCAGATGTTTGGAACTACAACTCCACATGCTTTAGTAGCTGGGAGTTGTAATTTTCAAACATCTGCAGTGGCAGGAATTGGCTGTTACTGTATGGGATTACTGACCCCCCCCCACCCCCCCCCGAAAGATCCCTTAGTTCTGTGTTACGTACCTTGCCTTCAATCCAGTCTCCATGCAGGTAGTACTTCGATCCAGGTAATGTCTCCAGCTGCTCACCTCAAGGGAAATCCAGCTGCCGCTTGCTCTGCATCTCCCCACCTGACGTCACTACTCAGCACCAGAGTGAGACGGCTCCGAGTAGTGACGTCCCGCGGAAGACCGGGGCAAGCAGCAGCCATATCTTTCTGAGGTGAGTGACTTGAGCAAGCTGAGGTTCGTTTCAGGCTATTTTTAAAGCCTGAAAACCTCGGCTTATACTGAGTATATACGGTATACCAATGAGAAACAGAGACTATGTAAACCTATATCTTTGGATTTACAACAGACAGAGACATCATTCTAGACATGTTTGAAAGGTATGCGACAGCTCTTAATATACACCTGTACGGAAACTACAGTTCCCCTTTAAGATTTAATCTGATTCAAAGTTAATTTAAAAATACTAAAAAAGTGGTGGGGACATTTTCAAAAGAAGATCAAATCATAAAGCAAAAGTAATTTTACACATTCCAAATCACAGAGCGCATCTGTATTTTGGTGACCATTTTGGTGAACACACCGTCCATTTGTAGATGTGGTGTAACTAAACACCAATATCTCCCCTTTATAAATATGTTCCTATATGACAGACACATGCTTTCCTGTGTTATTCTTTATATAAAATTTAAAAAATTAACACAATAAATATATCTGTAGTTTTTTGTTATTTCTGATTGTACTACACTACAAAAAAAATCTTTTTACTATTGCAGTGTGGAACCTTGTGGCACACTGCCATCTGCTGGATAATGATAGCTTATACTTTACTGCTTACATTTAAATAAACTGTACAATTCTGGTTTATTTTAAGTGTTGGTAAGTAGATTGAAAAACCAAAAGAATACTGATAAAATACTGTGCTGAATAATGGACCGATGAACAACATTATATCAGCAGCTTTTTTTACGAATACAAGAATAACATTCATATTTTGTATTAGTCCAGAAATCTAGTAAAAGCAATTTTTAAAGAAAATATCTTTCATTTAATAATACACCAAGACTGTATAGTATACAATATTAGATACCTGCATCTAAAACGATTTTGCTTCAGAGGTTGGGAATATGGCTAGTAACTGGACAAAACCCACTTCATTACAAGCAATCATTCACCAAGGATAAGTTCACTCCAAAACATGTTTTCACTGATTTAATAGAGATAAACTGATTACTAATTAATGTGTATCTTGTCTTCCTAAGTAATCCCTAATCAAAGATGCCCATACACTCTGAAGTTACTACGCCCCCTACCATAGCTTCTTGAGCTCAGACATGCTCAATGTGATTCACCCTGGAAAATAGAGAGAAATTCTCAGATCAATTACTTGTGTAGGGATTGTATGTATGTGTACTTATTTCTTATAGGCGCTACATATTCCGCAGTGCTTCACAATTATTTACTCAATTCACATCAGGCCCTGCCCCGAAGAGCTTACAATCTATCACTTTGTACACATACAACCTATCAGTATGACTTCATGATTGTGGGGGAAAATGGAGTGCCCGGAGGAAACCCATGCAGCACGGGGAGAACATACAAACTCCTTGCAGATGTGTCCAAGGGTGGAATCGAACTTAGGACTCAGCACTGCAAGGCATCAGTGCTAACCACTGTGTACACAATCAGCCTGACTGTTGATGGGTTTATCCCAGACAGTTTAGAGAGGGTCTTGTAAACTTTTTTAGCTTTATGGTCATCAACAATTCTTTTTCTGAGGTCCTCAGATATCTCTTTTGTTTGAGCCAGATACACATATACAAATGTGTGATCAGGCTTTACCGGGTCACCATTTGTTAAATAAAAAAGGAAATACGAGAAGAGAAAAAGAAAACCTTGTAGGCTACGAGAAGGTAATAGTAAGTTATGTGTTCTGGGGTCTGAATATAATGTGACTTTTAAGGCACCAACGTATTTCCTACCCACAATTCTGCTTTTTTTGGAGGTATCTAGGTAGGGTGGCTGGTAAAACTGAGGGGCTGACAGTGGCTGGTGAACTGAGGGCTACAGCAAGCTGGTGAACTGAGGGCTGACAGCTGCTGGTGAACTGTGGGGCTGACAGCGGCTGGTGAACTGTAGGGCTGACAGCCGCTGGTGAACGGGAGGGATGACAGGGCCTGGTGAACTGAAGGGACTGACAGTGGCTGGTGAACTGGAGGGCTGACATTGGCTGTAACTGAGGGCTGATCTTTGGTGGTGTAAAAAATTTTCCTTGGGTGTCAAAAGTTTTAGAAGCGTCCCTGGATCTCGGCATCATGTGATTGGAATTATTTTGTTAAAATTTTTAGTTCAGAAAAATGTGCAAATCGGCCGTACGGATTGGACACATGGGATTGGTATGTGTATGGGCGCCTTAGATTTTATAGACGACAGGGGATTGGTATGTGTATGGGCGCCTTAGGATGTATATGACAGACATGGGATTGTATGTGTATGGGCGCCTTAGGATGTATATGACAGACATGGAATTGGTATGTGATGGGCACCTTAGGATGTATATGACAGACATGGGATGTATGTGGCCCTTAGGATGTATATACAGACATGGGATTGGTAGGTGTATGGGCGCCTGTTAGGATGTATATGACAGACATGGGATTGTATTTGTATGGACGCCTTAGGATGTATATGACAGACATGGGATTGTATGTGTATGGGCGCCTTAGGATGTATATGACAGACATGGGATTGGTATGTGTATGGGCGCCTTAGGATGTATATGACAGATATGGGATTGTATGTACGCCTTAGGATGTATATGACAGACATGGGATTGTATGTGTATGGGCGCCTTAGGATGTATAGCCAGACATGGATTGTATGTGTAGGGGCGCCTTAGGATATATGACAGACATGGGATTGTATGTGTATGGGCGCCTGTTAGGATGTATATGACAGACATGGGATTGTATGTGTATGGGCCCTGTTAGATGTATTGACAGACATGGGATTGTATGTGTATGGGTGCCTTAGGATGATATGAAACACATGGGATTGTATGGTATGGGCGCCTTAGGATTATATGACAGACATGGGATTGTATGTGTATGGGCGCCTGTAGGATGTATATGACAGACATGGGATTGTATGTGTATGGGCGCCTGTTAGGATGTAATGACAGACATGGGATTGTATGTGTATGGGCGCCTGTTAGGATGTATATGACAGACATGGGTTTGTATGTGTATGGGTGCCTTAGGATGTATATGACAGACATGGGATTGTATGTGTATGGGTGCCTTAGGATGTATATGACAGACATGGGATTGTATGTGTATGGTGCCTTAGGATGTATATGACGACTGGGATTGTATGTGTATGGGCGCCTTGGATGTATATGACAGACATGGAATTGGTATTGGTATGGGCGCCTTAGGATGTATATGACAGACATGGGATTTTATGGCGCCTTAGGATGTATATGGCAGGTATGGAATTGATATGTGTATGTGCGCCTTAGATGTATAGGACAGACAGGGATTGTATGTCGCCTTAGGATGTATATGACGACATGGAATGGGTATGTGTATGGCGCCTGTTAGGATTATATGACAGACATGGGATTGCATGTGCGCCTTAGGATGTATATGACAACATAAGATTGGTATGTGTATGGGCGCCTGTTAGGATGTATATGACAGACAGGGGATTGGTATGTGTGAAATCAGGGGCACAAGGAGCCACTACTAGAACTATTACCATCCAAACTGGTAATCCAGCACCGCTTAGGACCAATTTTGGCCTTCGAGACGTTCATAGTCAGTGAATACTGAAGATTTCCAGCGACAGAGGCAGCTGGGCGGGGCTTAGCATGTTATTGTTTGACCTATGCGGAATTGTCCATTTTCATAGCGTCTGTTCTGGTTTCC
The DNA here is from genome assembly GCA_019447015.1 of Hymenochirus boettgeri. Lineage (NCBI taxonomy): Eukaryota > Metazoa > Chordata > Amphibia > Anura > Pipidae > Hymenochirus > Hymenochirus boettgeri. The sequence continues at coordinate 358,281,735 of CM033469.1, read as the reverse complement.
AACCTGGAAATAAAGCGGCGAGACTAGTTCAGGGGGAAGACTCCAGTGAAGAGTCGATATGTTGCGGTGGCTTCTGGGAAGCCGAGAACCTCAAAGCGGCTTGGAGGTGATGGCAATGTGTGTGTGTGACTATGGCATGTGTGTGGCTATGGCAGTGTTTGACAATAACAGTATGTGTGTGTGAGACAATGGCAGTATTGTGTGTGAGACAATTGCAGAATGTGTGTTTGTGTGTGTGTGAGACAATGGCAGTATGTGTGTGTGAGACAATTGCAGAAGGTGTGTGTGTGTGAGACAATGGCAGTGTGGTGTGTGTGACAATGGCAGTATGTGTGTGGTGTGACTGGCAGTGTGTGTGAAAGTGCAGTGTGTGTGACTATGGTTGTGTGTGTGGTGTGGACTGGCAGTGTGTGTGAAAGTGCAGTGTGTGTGACTATGGTTGTGTGTGTGTGTGGTGTGTTACTGGCAGTGTGTGTGTGTGTGACTGCAGTGTGTGTGTACTGGCAGTGTGTGTGTGTGGTTGTGACTTGGCAGTGTGTGTGTGTGTGACTATGGCGTGTGGTTTGTGACTATGGCAGGTGTGTGTGACTATGGCAGTGTGTGTGTGTGACTATGGCAGTGTGTGTGTATGTGTGTGACTATGGCAGTGTGTGTGTGACTATGGCAGTGTGTGTGTGACTATGGCAGTGTGTGTGTCTGTGTGACCATGGCAGTGTGTGTGTGTGACTGGCAGTGTATGTGTACAATGACAGTTTGTGTGTGTGTGACTATGGCACTGTGTGACAATGGCAGTGTTGTGTGATGTGTATGACTATGGCAGTGTGTGTGTATTGTGTGGACTAGGGCAGTGTGGTGTGTGTGTGTGTGACTATGGCAGTGTGTGTGTCTGACTATGACAGTGTGTGTGTGACTATCTGGAGCAGGTCCTCAAACTACGGACCTCCAAGGTAAATCACTAGGCTCCTGCTGCGGGTAGCTTTGTGTCTGGTATACCAGCTAATATGGGGGGAGTGACGTGCGGAGGCCTAGTGGGGCCATGATGACCTGTATGTAGATAAGAGGAACAATACACTTGTATGATATCATATAATCATGTTCCTCAGATCTACACACAGGTTCATCATGTATGTCAGACATGTACATATAACATGCATGTTATGCAGGGACCATGTTCCCTATCAGAATTCTGTAAAATGTGTTATGGGCACATGTGGACATTACACTATCTGTACAATCATCTTTATGCCGCCAGTTGTCATTAAAAAACCTCACACAATTACCTTATCATTCTGAGTGTCCTAATTGACTAGAATTGCAAGATGCCATTAACCCCGCGTAGGCCTCCGCACATCACTCAGACGACACTGTTTATACTGGTCACAGAGCCACCCGTGGCTGTACCAGCAGCAGAGGCTAGGTAAATTACTTTGTAGAGCTGAGTAGACTCAGGGGCCATAGTTTGAGGACCCCTGAGCTAGAGCATATTGTACAGGAAGGCTAGATAGAGACTATTGTACAGGAAGGCTAGCTAGACTATTGTACTGGAAGACTAGCTAAGACTTTAGTACTGGAAGACTAAAGACTTTTGTACCGGAAGGCTAGCTAGAGACTATTGTACAGGAAGGCTAGCAAGGGATATTGTACTCGAAGACTGCTAGAGACTATTGTACAGCGAGGTTACTAGGACTTGTACACAAAGGCTGTCTTGAAACTATTGTACACGAAGGTTTAGCTAGAGACTATTTACAGAAAGGCTAGCTAGATACTATTGTACAGGAAGGCTATAAGAATACAAGAGGCTATTGTATTAGAAGGCTAGATAGAGACTATTGCATTGGAAGGTTAGCTAGAGACTATTGCATTGAGACATCTAATAGTCTTGAGACTATTTTACACGCAGTTAGCTAGAGACTATTGTCCAAAAATGCTAGCTAGAGACTATTGTACAAAGGCTATAAGAAAAGTTAGAGGCTAATGTATTAGAAGGCTAGCTCTAGAGCTATTGCATTGAAAGGCTAGCTAGAGACTATTGCATTGGAAGCTAGCTAGACACTATTGTACGGAAGGCTAGCTAGAGACTTTTGTACTGGAAGACTAGCTGAACTTTGTACAGGAAGGCTAGTTAGAGACTATTGTATGTACAGGAAGGCTAGCTAGAGACTATTTTACAGGAAGGCTAGCTAAACATTGTACAGAAAGCAGCTAAGACTATGTACAGGAAGGCAGCTAGAACTAGTACAGGAGCTAGCTAGAGCTATTGTACAGGAAGGCTGCTAAGACTATTGAACAGGACCTAGCTAGAGACTTTTGTACAGGAATGCTAGCTAGAGATTATTGTACTCGAAGACTAGCTAGAGACTATTACAGTGAGGTTAGCTAGAGACTTGTACAGGAGCTGTCTTGAGAATATTGTACACAAGGTTAGCTAGAGACTATTGTACAGAAGCTATAAGAATAGCTAGAGGCTATTGTATTAGAAGGCTAGCTAGAGACTATTGCATTGGAAGGCTTGCTAGAGACTATTGCATTGGAAGGCTAGCTAGACACTATTGAATTGGAAGGCTAGCTAGACTATTGTACAGGAAGGCTGTCTTAAGACTATTGTACACAACGGTTAGCTAGAGACTATTGTACAGGAAGCTATAAGAATAACTAGAGGCTATTTTTTAGAAGGCTAGCTAGAGACTATTGCATTGAAAGGCTAGCTAGTGACTATTGCTTGGAAGCTAGCTAGAGACTATTGCATTGGAAGGCTAGCTAGAGACTATTGTACAGGAACTAGCTAGAGACTTTTGTACTGAGACAGCTGGAGACTATTGTACAGGAAAGCTAGCTAGAGACTATTGTACGGAAAGCTAGCTAGACACTATTGTACAGGAAGGCTAGCTAGAGACTATTGTACAGGAAGGCTAGCTAGGGACTTTTAAACAGGAAGCCTAGCTAGAGAACTTTTGTTCAGGAAGTCTAGCTAGAGATTATTGTACTTGAAGACTAGCTAGAGACTACTGTACAGCGAGGTTAGCTAAAGACTTGTACAGGAAGGCTGTCTTGAGACTATTGTACACGACGTTAGCTAGAGACTATTATACAAAAAAGGCTAGCTAAGACTATTGTACAGGAAGGCTATAAAATAGCTAGAAGCTATTGTATTAGAAGGCTAGCTAAAGACATTGCATTGGAAGGCTAGCTAGAGACTGTTGCATTGGAAGGGTAGCTAAGACTATTGCATTGGAAGGCTAGCTAGAGACTATTGCTTGGAAGGCTAGCTATAGACTATTGCATTGGAAGGCTATCTAGAGACTATTGCATTGGAAGGCTAGCTAGAGACTGTTGTACAGGAAGGCTATAAGAATAGCTAAGAGGCTATTGTATTAGAAGGCTAGCTAGAGACTATTGCATTGAAGCTAGCAAGAGACTATTGCATTGGAAGGCAGCAAGACTATTGCATTGGAAGGCTAGCTAGACACTATTGAATTGGAAGGCTAGCTAGAGACTATTGTACAGGAAGGCTGTCTTAGACTATGTACACAACGGTTAGCTAGAGACTATTGTACAGGAAGGCTATAAGAATAACTAGAGGCTATTGTATTAGAAGGCTAGCTAGAACTATTGCATTGAAAGGCTAGCTAGTGACTATTGCATTGGAAGGCTAGCTAGAGACTATTGCATTGGAAGGCTAGCTAGAGACTATTGTACAGGAAGGCTAGCTAGAGACTTTTGTACTGAAAGACTAGCTGGAGACTATTGTACAGGAAAGCTACTAGAGACTATTGTACAGGAAAGCTAGCTAGACACTATTGTACAGGAAGGCTAGCTAGAGACTATTGTACAGAAGGCTAGCTAGGGACTTTTAAACAGGAAGCTAGCTAGAGACTTTTGTTCAGGAAGTCTAGCTAGAGATTATTGTACTTGAAGACTAGCTAGAGACTACTGTACAGCGAGGTTAGCTAAAGACTTGTACAGAAGCTGTCTTGAGACTATTGTACACGACGGTATCTAGAGACTATTATACAAAAAGGCTAGCTAGAGACTATTGTACAGGAAGGCTTAAAAATAGCTAGAAGCTATTGTATTAGAAGGCTAGCTAAAGACTATTGCATTGGAAGGCTAGCTAGAGACTGTTCATTGGAAGGGTAGCTAGAGACTATTGCATTGGAAGGCTAGCTAGAGACTATTGCATTGGAAGGCTAGCTATGACTATGTCATGGAGGTCTATCTAGAGCTATTGCATTGGAAGGCTAGCTAGAGACTGTTGTACAGGAAGCTATAAGAATAGCTAGAGCTATTGTATTAGAAGGCTAGCTAGAGACTATTGCATTGGAAGGCTACAAGAGACTATTGCATTGGAAGGCTAGCAAGAGACTATGCATTGGAAGGCTAGCTAGACACTATTGAATTGGAAGGCTAGCTAAACTATGTACAGGAAGGCTGTCTTAAGACTATTGTACACAACGGTTAGCTAGAACTATTGTACAGGAAGGCTATAAGAATAACTAGAGGCTATTGTTTAGAAGGCTAGCTAGAGACTATTGCATTGAAAGGCTAGCTAGTGACTATTGCATTGGAAGGCTAGCTAGAGACTATTGCATTGGAGCTAGCTAGAGACTATTGTACAGGAAGGCTAGCTAGAGACTTTTGTACTGAAAGACTAGCTGGAGACTATTGTACGGAAAGCTAGCTAGAGACTATTGTACAGGAAACTGCTAGACACTAGTTGTAGCAGGAATT